>CM021108.1:419266510-419866510 GCA_007115665.2 Sequoiadendron giganteum
ACGTATAGCATAAGAAACAATCATTGACCAATCAAACTGGTAATCACCCTAAAAGGTTACTTGAATAAAATGAAGCATCCATTCCTTGAAATGGAAAGCATCCCTCTTCCCAAACACTCTAGACAACATTAATTAACAAATCAGATATCTCCTTCTTGAAATCGGCCCTCTTTGGCTGGTTTTCCAGCTTGCTTAAAGATTTCTTCTTCTTGCTTAACCATCTTTTGTTTAAATGAGACTTATTGGATTCTTTATGCTTATTGTATTTCTCCAATGCTTCTGCCTTAGTTCACTCCACCAAATTCTTGGGATCAGGAACATAAAATATGCTTTGGAACATTTGTAGAGTAAGATCTATGATCACATTATTCTGTGAATCCATTCATAATCTTGTAGCTGAATTATAAGTACTGGCCACTGTCAATATCAACTCCTGACACTTAACTCATAAAGGAAACACAATGATATGTGCAAGACCAGAGTCAACAATCCTTTGTGTTCTCCCTGTCAAGTTTGCTCTTTCTGCAAAGGTCTCTTCATGTAATTCTTCAAAGCTATACTGGCCCAGATTAGTATCTATGATATTTGACCAGTCTGATTCCACCTTGCTCACCTTCACCACCGGATTCCTATGATCATACCTCAATGTATAAGGTAACTGTTTTGGTTTCACCTTCTTGATTTTTGGTGCTGTCTTTGATGTTCCATCTGGTTGATTCCTTCAAGCAGCCTCTCCTGACGTTCCTGACATTTGTCAAATCTCCTACAAGCAACCCTCTAATTAGACCTTTAGATAAATCATCATTAAACATTCTTTTAAAACATACCTGTTACACATACATGGAGTTGGAACCAGACCAGAAGCACAAAAAAATCTATCTTTCACAAAACTGGTGGATTCGGAGCAAAAATCGACATAGGAACTTCACCTAATAACAAACGGGCTTGGAGTCACAGTCGGGGAGGTTATCGGAACCGAGATCGGAACAAAAATCGGATTTGGTTTTCTTTGAATTTTACTTTTCATATTCTATTTCCATTCCGCCTCCGCCTCCGATTTGGTCATTGTTACTTTGAAGAAAAGACTTCCCACTATATGCGAAGCTGGACACAGGATTAAAACAAAATTGATAACCTTCGCAAACAAAATTCTTAAGTTCAAGATCAATTTCGATCCCGCCTCCTCCAATTATCACATACTCCAAGAAAAACCCTTTAGAACTCGAAATCGGAAACGAGATAGAAATGGAATTGATAACTTTTGTAAAACAAAACTCTTACGTCCATAATCCATTCGAATCCCGCCTCCGCCTATGCTAATCATGACATCAACCAATTCATTCATTTTCAACACAACTTCATGATTAAAACCTAGGTCGCTATAAAATGGGAAAGGAGCTTAAAAACTCTACCCTCATATGACCATGGGGAACAATTGTATTTTAGGGCCATTTATTTAAATCTTATTTAAAGTAATTTCAGAGACCAATGAAACCCTAATCTAACAAACCTAATAAAACTAGGGCACGGGTTTAAAACCCTGCCATTCTACCAAATGACGAAACCCTAATTTAAATAATAAATCTAATCTACCCTAACTCACTGTAAAATCTCTAATCTACCTCACTGTAAATTCTTAATCTAACTCACGCCATTAAAAACCTTTAATCTAATCTAATCTACTGCAAATCAAAAATGACATGACGCAATCACGATTAAGACATGAAAGCGACAATGCCCTAAAATAGAAAGAAACGACACGATAAAACAAGACAACAAAGATTTAAAGCAAAACAAACAAGCCAAAACAAGAACCTGCTCATTCAATCAGATCGATGATCATAAAATTGCTTTAAAACACAATGATTGAACACACAAGCAGATACAAAGCAAAACACAATGAACACAACTGCAAATAAAACAAACAAACAACCAAAATAAAAGACCTACCTCAAATGCAAACAAAGCCACACTAACTTTCTGAATTGATTCACACACAATATCCCTTCTCTATCTCAATCAATTTGCTCAAACGAACTCTGTTATTGCTCTTCGAGCTCTCAGACTTGTGATAATAACAATAATGATCGGCTTTAACTCTTAATAAAGAAAAAAATGTGAATTTCTACCTACACCAGCAACCACCATTAATGCATTAAAACGCAATAAAGACAGTCAGAACTGTAAGAGAACAAACACTGGTCTGCAGTGCAACTTCAGTCAAAAATTCAATGACAAAAATTGGCAGGGGCGGAACTAAAATGGAAACAGGATCTTAAACTCATAAAATTTCCAAACCTTATTCCCATTTCGGCTCTGCATCTGACAACTAAAAATTTAAAAAAAAAAAACAAAAAGTGAAGTAAAAGACCAACCTAATAAAACAAAACACAAAAACCGAGACAAAACAAACATGAAAAAGTAGCGGAGGTGGGATCGGAATTGAATTTGATTTTGCAAATTTTGATAACAACCATCCCAATTCCCACTCTGGATCCGCTTCCGCTAAAGACCAAAAAGAAAGGCAAAGAAAAGATCATCAGGATAGAACCAAAAACAAGCCTCAAAAGAACTTTCAGAACCTGATTCAGCTCCGGTTTTGATTCCGGCAGAGAAAAAAAAGAAAAAACAAAGTATTGGCAAAAGTAGACTCCAAACTTTGTTTCAAAACAACTAAGTACAAAAAGCACAAAGGGGGACCCATTTTGACCAAGGTAAAAGATGGGGTGGTTATGCAAGGCATAACAATAGTTCCTACCATCCACCTCAAAGATCCTTCCTAATCAAACACATCAAATACCCAAACACAAGGTCAAAGTCAAACATTGAAGGTAGTCCAAAAAAATCAACAACGCAGAGGTCCTCCCTGAACTAAGAGAACATACATCCAATTGGGTGAGCCCATTGAATTAGTCCTAAAATAACTTTTTCAATCCAATTTCATCTAGCTACAAGAAATCAAAAACTATGAACCCTCATTAATCAAACTCGATTGGTGGAAGTAAGATGAATACTGTGAATATCACTATGAAAAAGGACACAAAACATCTAGATGCTGGAAATTCAAAAATTCCATTCAAGAACTTGTTGAAAATGGAACCATTTTGATAGGTGATTCACAAGGCAAGATAAATTATTCTCATACGATATTTAAAACTACCTTTCAAGACCGTGACAAAGGAAAAACCTCCAATTTAGGGAATAACAACAATGCCAATTATGCCACTATCAAACATGATTATAGCACTATTATCCTTAATGTCAAAGCCTTTGATGATCACATTTCCACCATTACCATAAATAATCTAAGTTCAAAATGTGTTTTCACCACTTTGAGACCCAAGATAACTCTTCCAAGACCTCCTTCCAATCCACATCCAAAAAGCTAGTATAATACCCTAGATCAACTAGGGAAGACTGCCTCACTAATTTCCATTCTAGAGCTCCTTCACATATTAGCACAACACAAGAATATCCTTGATAAAGCCTTGTAAGATGCATTTGTACCCACTAATATAGATGTCAATGGATTTTAGGCCATGGTTGGATACCTAGCTATGCTGCATCATGTCGCCTTCTCTGAACAAGACTTTTTCGTAGAAAAATATGATCATAATGATTCCCTACACCTTAAATTCTACGTTAATAAACATAAGATCAAATGAGTCTTAGTAGATGGTGGAGTAGGTTTCAACATTTTCTCACTAAAATTGGTGAAATCATTGGGATACTCTGAGAATCACATAGAACAAACCAAAAAAATTATGATCAAAGCTTATGATGATGATGAACGCTCGTCTGAAGGAGTAAATTCGCTTCCCGTGAGAGTTGGTCCAACAATACAAAACATATTGTTTCATGTATTGGTTCGAGATTTACACTACAATCTTCTCCTTAGATGCCCATGGATTCATGCCATGAGAGCTATCCCATCCGCATACTGTCAATGCCTCAATTTTCCACATAATGGCACAAAAATTATATTCCTGGTGACCCTGATCCCTTTCAGTATTGCACAAACCTAAAGGGAATCATTAATCATCAAGTGTCCATAAATAAAGACGCCTCATCTTCCACTTCATCACATTACATTGACCCATCTGCCCTTGTCAAATAATCCACTCCATTCACCCCACCATCCCCACCCAAAATATAGATTCAAGACAAAGGATGTAGAGAATACAATATGAAGAGCTTATTCTACATTGGAAAGTTACCCAAATCACAAAATTCTTATGGAAAACCACAAATTATTTATCCTAAGGTTATCATCCAAAAATCCTCCTACCATTTTTACTAAATGGGGGGAATTAGCTAAAGAATATATGGATAACCATACATGGTTGTATAAAGAAGAGGAGGATACAAAACCTAAACAGTTACCAATTGAACAATATCCAAAAGGTTTCCTTTTAATGAAGCAACAAGGATATGATGGACATATCAACCTTGGTTTAAATAAAATGGGGATATTGAAACCTTTACTGCCTCCTAAATTAGAAAAATATGTAGGGTTAGGGTATGTTCCATCAAAACCGAGTCCTCCAAGTACTAAGTTAACCTTGACTGAGGTTGTTGAGGCTTTAGATGAGATTGAGAAATCCATGGAATCTTAAAAATTTGATGTCAACTCCAATGAGTGTGAATGGGATTCATAGACCTCTACTACTGACCTTGACCTTGATAAAATATTTAGAGAACTTGGCAAGCCTACCCTTGAAGCAAGATTCAATCAAATGCTTATAATAGGTTCCCCACAAAACCTGTCACATTCCTACCAAATGATCTCCTTGCAAATTGGAGCTTGGATTGAAACCTTCTAGGAACTTGATGACTCTACTTTCATCTTTACCTTATCTACCTACACCATGACCCTTAACAATACTAATTATGGCTTACTCCCCATTTATCCCCAACTCATAGGTTGGGATCAGAAAGAACCACCAAGTTTAGACACATTCGAGAACGAAAAAGCAATTGTTGAGTTCATGGGACTTCGTGAAGGAATACCAAGTGGGGACCAAAAGGTTGGATTTTTCATAGAACTCAATTGTGTAGCATACTTTGGTGAAGTTGTCCTTTCCTCTAGTCACAAAAGTGAAAATGAAAAAATAGTAAAAATAAAAATAATAGGTCTTCAAGTGAAAACTGAAAGGCACCTGCTGACTATAAAAAAGTAAAAATAAAGGACATATCCGAAGGTGAAAACCTATCTGATGTGCCTAAGTATCGATGAATTGATAGTCTCCCTATAGACTGAGAGAGATTTCCATTGCTTATAGAGGAAACAAAAGAAGTGAACATTGGGACACAGACAATTCTAGAATCATACAACTAGCAACATATTTGACCACCAAAGAAAATCCTGAGTTTACAACATTCTTTTTAGAAAGACAAGTTAATTTTGAATGGTCATATGCTAATATGTTTGGATTGGATCCTAATCTTGTTTTACATCACCTACCACTATTACCAAATTCCAAACCACATAAACATAAATTAAGGAAAATGCATCTATAGATTGCACTCCTAGTCAAGTTGGAACTAAAGAAACTATTGGATGTTGGATTCATATGCTCTATTGATTATGTAGATTGGATATAAAATCTTGTTCTCTTTAGAAAACTGAATGGTCAAATCAGAGTATGCACAAATTTCAGGGATCTTAACAAATATTTTCCTAAAGATGATTTCCCCTTACCAAATATTGACATCATAGTGGACCTTACTGTTGAATATGAAATGCTATCACTTACATGGATGGATTCTTGAGCTACAATCGGATAAGAATTGCTCTTGAAAATCAACCAAAGACAACCTTCACATGCACTTGGGGAAATTTTTGTTGGAACGTTATGCCATTTGGGCTTAAAAATTTTGGAGCTACATATCAGAGAGTCATGATCACCATTTTTCATGATTATATGCATGTACTTATGGAGGATTATGTTGATGGCCTTTTGTCAAAATTTCTAGAATGAAATGGTCACCTAGCAGTCTTGGAGAAGCTCTTCACATGACTTCTAAAGTATAAACTCAAGTTAAATCCAAAGAAATGTGTTTCCAGAGTCCAATCAAGCAAACTTCTAGGTTAGCCACTATATTGTCTCTCATAGAGGAATATAGGTTGATCCCGCCAAAGTTAAAGTTGTCTTGGACATGCCACCACTAACCAACATCAGTCAATTAAGGACCTTACAAGGAAGATTGCAATCAATTTGTAGGTTCATTAATCAACTAGCATACAAGATCCATCCATTTCAACATCTTTTATGAAAAGGAATTCCCCTCAATTGGATAGAGAAATATCAAGAAGAATTTGATCAAATCAAAAATTATCCATTCACTCCACCAATTCTTATGCCTTTGATTGATGGAACACATTTGATATTGTATGTGATAGCAACTACATCAGCATTGGGGGTATTATTAGCACATAATGATAATGATGGGAAAGAACGATCAATTTACTACATCAGTCGCACCTTGGTCGGATGTGAGTTAAATTACATCCCTATTGAATGAGAATGTCTAGCAATTGTATTTATAGACAAAAAATTGAGACATTACATGTTGAACCACAAGACAAAACCGATAGCCAAGATTGATCCTCTAAAATATATTCTCAGCAAAGTAGCTCTGATAGGAAGATTAGCTAAGTGGGTTATGATGTTAAGTGAGTATGGAATTGAGTATGTTGACTGAAAAGCAATAAAAGGACAAGTGATAGATGATCATCTCATAGATGCACCAATAAAGGCAGTTCATCCTCTAATATCTAACTTCCCAGATGAATCTATCTTTATCAGAGACACACCAACAACATGGAAACTGTACTTCAATGGATCTTACACTAGTCATGGTTCAAGAGCTAGTATTTTATTCATCACACCTCAAGGGATTCCATTCCTAAGTCATTTCAAATAGAATTTCCATGTAGTAATAACATAGTTGAGTATGAGGCATTATTGACAAGACTTTGAATGGTGATAAAATGGAAAATCAAGGATCTTCAAGTTTACGTTGATTCCCAGTTAGTGATCAACCAAGTCAATTATCTTTATGATGCCAAGGATGAGAATTTGATGCCCTACAAGTGCATGGTTGATAGTATTACACTACATTTTGATGTTATTTCCTTTGAGTAGATACCAATAATCCAAAATAAAGTAGCTGATGTAATGGCTATGATTGGATCTCTCTTGGATATCCCTAATAATGCATCACAATATGAGTTCTTGGTAGAACAGTTGTTGGTCCCTACATTTGATGTCCTTGAAACTGAATTTGTGTGTGAAATTGTTGGTCTTGAATCTCCTTGGTATAAAGACATTTACAATTATTTGCATGACCAGACTCTCCCTCCTGACTTGTCCTCCAACCAACGCAAAACCTTTATCTGTAAAGCCTCTAAATATGCCATCATTCAAGATACCCTTTATTGCCACAATCTAGATAGAACCCTTCTCTGATGTGATGAGCCCGAAATATGCTCATAATTTGAATATCATGATGTATTTTTAAATACCCTTACTCTTTTGTTAATGGTTGTTTTAACTCTTTGATTAAATTTTTTTTATCTAAAATCGGGTAGTATCCTGTGGCAACACATTCCTATATTCCTGCAGCTTAACATCTCTGTGTGTCTACATTTGTTGCCCTGTTTGACCTCCCAATTGATTGATATGATGCATGTGGTTTTTGGATAACGAAATGGATTTAATGTGTGATTAATGAATGTGTGTCATGTTATTATATGCATGATTTCTTTCGCTTCTATCACCATGTGTTTCGAAGGTTGTTGAAAGAGGCATGAACAAGTCAAGCGCAATAGATCTCAACCCTGTAGTAAAGTCCATTTCCAGCACGGCATCGAGGAAGTTGTACCAGTGAAGACTCTCTGTCTGGGTCGTTGGGAGGAAATCTAAATGGTCATCAATCTAGGAAGAGTGGAATGCTAGATTCTCTCTGAATTGGTTGAACATATATGCTTTCATTTATGAGAAGTTTGTTCCTCCGTACTAGGAAGAATTTATGTCCACTTCTTTCTCTATTAGAGTTAGGTAGTTAGTTGCTTTTCTATAAATAAGTCTTCCTCCTGCATGAGTGAACAGATTAGATTGGATGAGATTAGACTAGAGACAAGAGAACTGAATGAAGTATGTTTAGATTAGTATTATAATGGGAAACAAAGTTTTGTGTTAGTTTTTCTTACAAGCAAAATGATCAATGTATATGATTCCAAGTTTATGAATAAAAGTTGATGAAGTTTTGAGTTCAATTCGTGCATAAATTAGTTGATGCTTGCTAAGGGGGCCCACTTAGTGAGTATCTATAGTTAGTTGTTTATTTCTTGTTGTTTATAAGTTAGAATTTCATTCTCAAAAGTTTCAATGCAAACTCAGTCTAATATTGTTCCTGCAACATCGGGAATCCATCCCTGTGTTTGTTTGTGCAGCATAAGACCAGTTCATAGTTTGTTCCTTAGTAACAGTCATCATGATTTCTACTTTGATTAAGTTATGCTTAATTAAGAAGCCTTTACATTACACTCCTGTATTAGAAGTAGAATTCATTTCAAGCATTTATTTCTAAGTAAGTTGTGACTAAAACTAGTTCTTAATGCACATGCAATGCCGCTCCATTTCAAGTATATGTTCCCTAGTTTGACAATGTAAATGAACGACCATAGGAAGATGTTAGTCACCTGTTGGAATGTCCAATTCCCAGGTTAGGATTTTCCATGACTTTTATATCATTTTGTGGGCGACAACCATTTTTGGCATTGTTGTTGGGGATGGTGTCAAGCTAAGAACCTATCATAGTCATTGTTAGCAGTAGTTTAGTGTGATTATTCAAGAATTTTCAAATTCCTTCAATTTTCAGTTAAGTCTGTTACATGCATAGAAGAAGAGAAGAAGAAATTGAAAAAAGAAATTGAAACACAAAAATAGGAAATCTAGGAAATGAAAGAGAAAATGAATGAAATGATGAAGGTAGCTGGATAAATTATGGAATGTAGACCACCACCTAGGGTATATGCAATGTGCCTTAAAGAGCAATTTTTGTGGTTCCAATTAATGAGAATTTCCAAAAATTTGGACCCTGACATTCACTCAGCTAAAGAATTTTATGATGCATATCAAACAATGCCCAATTGGCTGAGAAATTCTTTATGTGAATTTTATTTGCATGGTTTGTTAATTCCCTTTGAAACAAAATGGAACCCACTTCTCTACATTGGTGACATTCATTTGAGGTCACTTATGTCTTGGGTGGCTAATGAAACTAACTATGGGAAGCAATTAGAGGCTTATGAGGAGGCTGAAAGAAAAGAGCCTATTCCCCTGCGACCTGAAAGCTTAGATCCCTAAACAGTTCTGAGAACTTGGCTTATTGTTGCATATGGATTCTATGATCCTACAGCAAGAATAAAAATATTTGATCTTAGGAAGCAGGTTTATGATGAATTTAAAGACCAAACATATTTGTTTTGGAAGCTTTCATCTTCCAGAATTAAAACAAGATGGGAAAAATTGACTGTTGGTCTGAGAAAATCTGAGCCTCATAGCCCTCTGAACTTTAGAGCAACCATCAAAAGGTCAGAAAGGTATATACAACTCGGTCTTCATGAAAGGTTTGAATTATGGTTGCCATTAAGATTTCGACCTCCAGTTTTGATGTGGCCACTGTACCCTTATTTGGCTACAAATGTTAATGAAGATACAAAAGCTCGTAGGTATGAAAGATGGCAAAATTATAGAGGCTTCTACTACAAATTTGGAACTTCAATGCAGCACCATGCTCCTCCTACCGATTTCAGAGAAACAACCAGAAAGCTTAATGTTGGAGGACCATCATTAGGATAAGTGGGGGGCAAATAATGAGCCTAAAATATGCTCATAATTTAAATATCATGATGTATTTTTAAATACCCTTACTCTTTTATTAATGGTTGTTTTAACTCTTTGATTAAAAACTTTCTATCTAAAATCGAGTAGTATCCTATGGCAACACATTCCTATATTCCTATAGCTTAACATCTCTGTGTGTCTATATTTATTGCCTTGTTTGACCTCCCAATTGACTGATATGATGCATGTGGTTTTTGGATAACGAAATGGATTTAATGTGTGTGATTAATGAATGTGTGTCATGTTATTATATGCATGATTTCTTTTGCTTCTATCGCCATGTGTTTCGTAGGTTGTTGAAAGAGGCATGAACAAGTCAAGCGCAACAGATCTCAACCCTGCAGTAAAGTCCATTTCTAGCACGGCATTGAGGAAGTTGTTCCAACGAAGACTCTATGTCCAGGTCATTGGGAGGAAATCTAAATGGTCATCAATCTAGGAAGAGTGGAATGCTAGATTCTCTCTGAATCGGTTGAACAGATATGCTTTCATTTATGAGAAGTCTATTCCTCGGTACTAGGAAGCATTTATGTCCACTTTTTTCTCTATTAGAGTTAGGTAGTTAGTTGCTTTTCTATAAATAAGTGTTCCTCCTACATGAGTGAACAGATTAGATTGGATGAGATTAGACTAGAGACAAGAGAACTGAAAGGAGTATGTTCAGATTAGTATTATAATGGGAAACAATAGTTCGTGTTAGTTTTTCTTACAAGAAAAATGATCAATGTAAATGATTCCAAGTTTATGAATAGAAGTTGATGAAGTTTTGAGTTCAATTCTTGCATAAATTGGTTGATTCTTGCTAAGGGGGCCCACTTAGTGAGTATCTATAGTTGTTTATTTCTTGTTGTTTATAAGTTAGAATTTCACTCTCAAAAGTTTCAGTGCAAACTTTGTCTAATATTGTTCCTACAACATCAGGAATCCATCCCTGTGTTTGTTCCTGCAGCATAAGACTAGTTCATAGTTTTTTCCTTAGTAACAGTCATCATGATTTATGCTTTGATTAAGTTATGCTTAAGTTAGGAAGCCTTTACATTACGCTCCTATATTAGAAGTAGAATTCATTTCAAGTATTTACTTCTAAGTAAGTTATGACTAAAACTAGTTCTTAGTGCATATACAGTGCTGCTCCATTTCAAGTATGCATTCCCTGGTTTGACAATGTAAATGAATGACCATAAGAAGATGTTAGTCACCTACTGGAATGTCCAATTCCCAGGTTAGGATTTTCCATGACTTTTATATCCTTTTGTGGGCAACAACCATTTTTGGCACCGTTGTGGGGGATGGTGTCAAGCTAAGAACCTCTCATAGTCATTGTTAGTAGTAATTTAGTGTGATTATTCAAGAATTTTCAAATTCCTTCAATTTTCAGTTAAGTCTGTTACATGCATAGAAGAAGAGAAGAAGAAATTGAAAAAAGAATTTGAAAGACAAAAACAAGAAATCCAGGAAATCAAAGAGAAAATGAATGAAATGATGAAGGTAGCTAGACAAATTATGGAATGTAGACCACCACCTAGGGTATATTCAATGTGCCCTAAAGAGCAATTTTTGTGGTTCCAATTAATGAGAATTTACAAAAATGTGGACCCTGACATTCACTCAGCTAAAGAATTTTATGATGCATATCAAACAACACCCAATTGGCTGAGAAATTCTTTATGTGAATTTTATCTGCATGGTTTGTTAATTCCCTTTGAAACAGAATGGAACTCACTTCTCTACATTGGTGACATTCATTTGAGGTCACTTATGTCTTGGGTGTCTAATGAAACTAACTATGGGAAGCAATTAGAGGCTTATGAGGAGGTTGAAAGAAAAGAGCCTATTTCCTTGCAAACTGAAAGCTCAGATCCCCAAACAGTTCTAAGAACTTGGCTTATTGTTGCATATGGATTCTATGATCCTGCAACAAGAATAAAAATATTTGATCTTAGGAAGCAGCTGTATGATGAATTTAAAGACCAAACATATTTGTTTTAGAAGCTTTCATCTTCCAGAATTAAAACAAGATGGCAAAAACTGACTGTTGGTCTGAGAAAATCTGAGCCTCATAGCCCTCTGAACTTTAGAGTAGCCATCTGAAGGTCAGAAAGGCATATACAACTGGATCTTCATGAAAGGTTTCAATTATGGTTGCCATTAACATTTTGGTGCAGGAGCACCTAGAAGAACACCTAGGAAACACTAGGAATAGGCAATCGTTTTGTTAATTTGTGTTTTGATGTTATAAGGTCATGTTGACCATTGCAATTGTGGGAGAGACTTAAAAATGTCTTGGTCAGGAGCTATCAGGAGTGGAAGAGTTGTGAGTTTAGACACTCATGTTTGGTAGTTTCTAGTAATTGGAAATAAAGCCCAAAATGTTGCATATGTGCAATTTTGGCTTAATGTGGTGGTTATGTCTGACCAAGGGGAAGGGTAACCACTTTATTAACCTTTATAAGGGGTTCCTTGACCTGTGTGAAAGGGTGAAGGCATTTGAAGTTTTGTAATTTTGAATTTTTCATGAAGGAGAAGTAAGAACAGTAGGAATAATTGCTAGGTTTTATGTGTTTGTGATCTTGGCAGTGTGTTAATGGCATAACCAGGCATTTGCATACATGTGGAAAGTAATGTAGTTGTTCTCCAAGTGTTGGTTGGGTTTGTAACTAGTTGTTTCATTGTTTAAAGCTTTTAATTTAAGTTCTCTAGATTTTTGTTTTGGTTATTTTGACTGGCAAGCTACAATAAATGGGGTTCTAGACCACTCTTCCCCTGTACCTAGTGTATGGGCTCTTGGAAATAGTTGCTAGGCTCCATGCCTATACTTATAGTAGTGGTAGGAGTCATTAGGGGTCAATTATTCATGAAGGAAGACCTTTCCTAGGTGAGCTAAATAGTGCCTGACTAGGAAAGTCAAGGGGTGTGAAGCACCTAACTTGCAGGGGAGACCTCTCCATGCTAAACCCCATGGTAGAAAGGTTGATGGAGTCTCTACAGAGGTCTGGTATCAATTAGGAGGCTACACCAATCTGTTTGATGGAAGAACTCCATAACAGTTTCCCGGATGGTCAAGAAATGGCTCTAAAAGGCCTAAATTTGCTAACTTGGAAGGTCTGACCTGTGTATGGACATTCAAGGGATTAGAATTTGAAAACATTGAAGTGGTAGACATCAAGGTTGAGAATCCATGGGAAAGATTTGGAGTTCTTTGGAGAACTTGGGTAAGTTACCTCATTTCCTCGGAGCAAAGACCTATTTGGAGGCCTAGAATTAGGGAACTAAAACCCTAGGTGAGGGTTTGATGAAAGCGATGGAGAGTTGGAGTTTGGTGATTGTCCAAGGACCTTAGAAAGATGCTATGAAGTCATTAAAAACATATCTATACCCCTACAAGAACCTAACTGAGTGTTGAGTGTGTTTGACCTTTAGGGAAGATTAAGGGTCAAGGGTGAGATAGTGGCAAAGCACCAAAGATTGGTTTGATAGATGTGAACTTGGATGAAAGTGGGGATGGCTAGTAGAACCAGGGGTACCTATACCTGAGATATGACCTACAGGTTGAGGTGGTGGAGAGTGCCACCATAGGGGATTGCCAAGGTGAGACCCAGAGCATGGAACAGTGAGTGTTCCATCCAACCCCAACTTACATCAGATTGGTATCAGAGCAAGTGAAAGGTTTGGGATAGTGATTTGTATGTCAAAGGTTGAATCAAGTGGTTCCAACACCATGGTGACCAATGCAAAATTGGCAAGAGACCTGACAGAGCAACAAGAGAAGAGAAGGCAACTTGAAGTGACAGTTGAAGAGATGAAGCAAAGGTTAGAAGATGTTGTAGAGGCTGCAGGCAAGATGAAGGCACAACTAGCAGTGGTTAGAGACAAGGTTGAGGATCAGGTTGAGGAGGACATCGAACCAGACCCTGATCCACCACTAAATGAGGAACCCTTCCCCAAGGTATTGAAGGCTTTGAGTGGTAAAGCATTAGAAGGCATTCCCATCTTCACAGGTAGAATGGATGCAAAGTTGGTGATGGAATGGATAGAGGGAATGGAGAATCACTTTGAGTGTGATGGAGTTACTGAGGCATAGAAAGTGAAGATAGAAAAATCAAGATTAAGGGGACAAGCACTGAGATGGTAGAAATTCCTACAGGAAGAAAGGGAGAATGAAGGCAAGAAACACATTTCAAGTTGGAAAGCTATTGTGGCTAAAGTGAAGGAGTCTTACCTACCTGAAGACTATGAGGTCCAATAGCATAAGAAGAGGAAAAACCTTAGGCAAAGAGACCTAGATGTAGCTACCTACACCGAGGAGTTCCAAAAACTAAGCCTTAGGTATAGGGTACAAGAAGTAGAAAGCATCAAGGTGGCAAGGTATCTAAATGGCCTCAAATGGAACATCCAAGAAGAGTTGAGTCTCTTTACCCTCACCAATCTCCATAGTTTTTTCCAAATGGATTTTAAGGTGGAGGAGAAGCTGAAAAAGAAATAAGACTCCAATTCTAAAGGTAGAGGCAAAGGCAGAGAACAAAGAGATCAAAGAGGGCAAAGGGGTGGCTACCAAGGTAGAGGCAATGACCAAAGAAACCAAGGAGAGTTCAAATCCACAGATCATGGCAATGAAACACCTTCTAGAGGAGGGTATAATAGAGGTAGAGGTTCTCAAGGAGGATCCACTAGAGGAAGAGGAGCAGGCATGAGCAATTCCTATTTTGCAAACATGAAATGCTACCATTGTGGCCAAGTTGGACATCCAGCCTATAGGTGCCTAGAGAAAGCATCTACATCAAGCAATGAGAAGAGAGTGGCTTATGCACAAGAGGACACCATGAGTCCTAAGTCAACTGAGGTCAGTCACATTGAATCTGAGATGGGAGAGAGTTTGATGTTTAGAAGAGTCTTGATCAGACAATGGGTCAGGGAGGAACCGAGACAAAGGAGAGCTCTATTTAGGGTAAGGTGCAAGATACTTGGTAAAGTGTGCAAGGTCATAGTAGATTTAGGCTCAATAGACAACATTATATCAGAGGAGGCAGTAATGAAACTGAAATTGGAGAAGGTACCCCACACTAACCCCTACAAGGTCACGTGGCTTAATAAAGGGCAAAGTGTTTTAGTGAATGAGCAAGTAACTGTGGAATTTTACATTGGAGGGTATAAGGAAAAGTTAGTTTGTGATGTCCTACCCATGGATGCATGTCATCTACTATTGGGTAGACCATGGCAATATGATAGGAGTGCCATGTATGATGGAAAAGAGAATACAATTTCATTCAAGAAGGATGGAAAGACCTTTAAGTTGTAGTCATTGTCAGAAGAGGATGAAGGACAGTCAAAGACACCAAGTGTGCTACTAAGTAGTGGAAAAGAGTTCCTCAACACCCTACATGAAGGTGGAGAGGGATATGTACTATTGTTGCAATCCAAGGAGGAAGATAAGACTGAAAAACTAGTCATACCCGGAGTAGTCCAGAATTTACTTAAGAAGTACAAGGACATAGTAAGTGATGGTACACCTACAACTTTACCTCCAAAAAGGGCCATTAGTCATCAGATTGACTTCATACCTGGAGCATCATTACCTAACAAAGCAGCATATAAGCTTACATCAGATCAGAATTTTGAAGTGGCTAGACAAGTGCAAGAGTTATTGGATCAAAAATTGATTCAAAAGAGCATCAGCCCATGTGTAGTACCAGTGGTCTTGGCAACCAAGAAAGGAGGAAAATGGAGGTTATGTATTGATTCTAGAGCAATAAATAGAATCACAATTAGGTATAGGTTCCCTATTCCTAGAATTGAAGACTTAATGGATTGTCTTGGAGGAGCTCAGTATTACACCAAGTTGGATCTCAAAAGTGGATACCATCAGATCAGAATTAAGGATGGTGATGACTGGAAGACAACATTTAAGACAAATGATGGGTTATATGAATGGAGAGTGATGCCATTTGGTCTCTCCAATGCCCCTAGTACATTCATGAGGCTCATGAATGAAGTGCTCAAGGACTTCACAGGGATATTTGTGGTGGTATACCTTGATGACATCCTCATATTCAGCAAGACAATAGAAGAGCAGTTGAAAGATGTGGAGTTGGTTCTTAGAAGGTTGCAAGAGGAGAAGTTGGCAATCAATCTAGAGAAGTGTGAGTTCTTTAAGCAAGAGCTTGTATATTTGGGCTTTGTAGTGTCCAAAGGATCATTGAAGATGGATCCAAGCAAGGTGGAAGCAATCCTAAATTGGCCTACACCAACCACAGGGACTGAGGTAAGAAGTTTCCATGGCTTGGCTCAATTCTATAGAAAATTCATAAGGAAATTTAGTGGTATATGTGCACCGGTCTTAGATACAATCAAAGGTGGTTTGAAAACCAAGTTTGTGTGGACTCAAGCAGCTGAGAAAGGGTTTGAGAAACTGAAACAAGAAGTGGCAACTCAACCTATTCTCTTATTACCTAGTTTTGAAAAATTGTTCACTATTGAGTGTGATGCAAGTGGAGTTGCAGTAGGAGGAGTGCTAAGTCAAGAGGGCAGGCCTATAGCCTTCTTTAGTGAAAAGCTCAATGAAGTAAAGAAGAAGTATTCAACTTATGACTTAGAACTTTATGCTTTGGTTCAGTCACTTAGGAAGTGGAGGTATTACCTTCTACCCAAGGAGTTTGTGGTCTTTACAGACAATTAGGCACTTAGCTATATCAACACGCAAGAGAAGTTGAGTAATAGGCATTTGAAATGGATGGAGTACATCCAAGATTTTACCTTCACCATCAAGCACAAGAACGGGCAGATGAAAAAGGTAGAAGATGCATTGAGCAGGAGGTTGTTGATAGTACAAGAGATACAAGTGAAGAGCATAGGGATTGAAAGCTTTAAATATCTCTATGGAGAGGATGAAGATTTCTCAAAAGCCTATAAGGTATGTTCTAACTTTGAGAATCATTTTCATAGTCAATATGCTGAGTATACATTGCAAAGTGGATTATTGTTTAAAGGGAATCAGTTGTGTGTTCCAAAAGGATCAATGAGAGAAAACCTCATCCAAGAGAATCATAATGGTAGTCTTAGTGGACATTTTGGCATCAATAAGACATTAGAGCTAGTTCAAAGGTTCTATTATTGGCCTAAATTAGCAAGAGATGTTAGAAAGTATGTGGAACAATGTGTTGTGTGTATGAAAGCTAAGGGAGGAGCTAGTAATGCTTGTCCTTATCAACCCCTACCCATTCCTAACAGACCATGGGAGTGTGTGAGCATGGATTTTGTGGTAGGACTCCCTAAGACCAAGACTAGTTTTGACAGTGTATATGTAGTGGTGGATAGATTTAGCAAAATGAGTCATTTTATCCCTTGTAAATCCACTCGTGGTGCTAGCTACATAGCTCATCTTTTCTTTAAGGAGGTTGTAAGGATTCATGGCTTACCTTTAAGCATTGTTTCAGACAGGGATGTTAAATTCATGAGTCATTTTTGGAAGACTCTATGGAGTAGATTGGGAACCAATCTGTCATTTGGATCAGCTTACAATCCTCAGACTAATGGTCAAACAGAGGTGGTTAATAGGGTGCTAGGTAACCTTCTTAGGTGCCTAACCAAGGAATATGGACAGACATGGGACATGGTGATCTCACAAGCTAAGTATGCCTATAATGATAGTGTCAACTGGACCACAGGGAAGAGTCCTTTTGAGGTTGTGTATGGAATGCACCTAAGAGGTATTTGTGAGATCAAGGATCTAGGAGCCATGGAGAATAGGAGTGAACAAGCTGAAGACTTCACTCAAACCATGAAAGAGATTCAGGAGCAGGTAAAGAGGATAGTCACTGAGGCTACTCAAAAATTGAAGGATAAAGTAGATATGTCAAGGAAGGATGTGCAATTTGTAGTAGGAGACTTTGTCATGGTTCACCTGAACAAATCAAGGTTGTAGAAGGGAATGGAAACCAAGTTTCAAATGAAAAGAGTAGGACCATGCAAGATATTAGCCAAGTATGGCAAGAATGCATACAAGGTGGAGTTACCTTCTGACTTGGGAATCTCACCAGTTTTCAATGTTGTAGATTTAATCAAGTACAAGGGATCAGTCCAAGAGATGGATCAGAATAGTAGAGAGGTTTTCCAAGATGTCAGTAACATAGCACTACCTATTCCAGACAAGCTTCAAGCAGAAAAGATCTTAGAGTCAAGAGTGCAAAAGTCTACAAGAAAGAAAGTGTACAAGGAACACCTTATCAAGTGGAAGAACAAGCCTGAATCAGAGGCTACATGGGTACAAGAGGATAAGTTCTAGAATAATGGAATTGATATGTCACTCATCCCTCCTTCCTTTCCTTAGTTTTTGGCTGAGAGGGGGGGAGAATGGTGCAGGAGCACCTAGAAGAACACCTAGGAAACACTAGGAATAGTCAATTATTTTGTTAATTTTTGTTTTGATGTTATAAAGTCATGTTGATCATTGCAATTGTGGGAGAGACTTAAAAATGTCTTGGTCAAGAGCTATCAGGAGTGGAAGAGTTGTGAGTTTAGACACTCATGTTTGGTAGTTTCTAGTAATTGGAAATAAAGCCCAAGATGTTGCATATGTGCAATTTTGGCTTAATGTGGTGGTTATGTCTGACCAAGGGGAAGGGTAGCCACTTTATGAACCTTTATAAGGGGTGCCTCGACCTGTGTGAAAGGTTGGAAGGCATTTGAAGTTTTGTAATTTTGAATTTTTCATGAAGGAGAAGTAAGAACAATAGGAATAATTGCTAGGTTTTATGTGTTTGTGATCTTGGTAGTGTGTTAATGGCATAACCAAGCACTGGAATACATGTGGAAAGTAATTTAGTTGTTCTCCAAGTGTTGGTTGGGCCTGTAACTAGTTGTTTCATTGTTTAAAGCTTTTAATTTCAGTTCTCTAGGTTTTTGTTTTGGTTATTCTAACTGGCAAGCTGCAATAAATGGGGTTCTAGACCACTCTTCCCCTGTACCTGGTGTATGGGCTCTTGGCAACAATGGCTAGGCTCCATTTTTGTACTTATAGTAGTGGTAGGAGTCATTAGAGGTCAGTTATTCATGAAAGAAGACCTTTCCTAAGCGAGCTAAACAGTGCCCGGCTAGGAAAGTCAAGGGGTGTGAAGCACCTAACTTGCAGGGGAGACCTCTCCATGCTAAACCCCATGGTAGAAAGGTGGATGGAGGCCCTACAGAGGTCTGGTATCAATTAGGAGGCTACACCGATCCATTTTATGGAAGAACTCCATAACAGTTTCCCGGATGGTCAAGAAATGGCTCTAAAAGGCCTAAATTTGCTAACTTGGAAGGTCTGACCTGTGTACGGACAGTCAAGGGATTAGAATTTGAAAAAATTGAAGTGGTAGACATCAAGGTTGAGAATCCATAGGAAAGATTTGGAGTTCTTTGGAGAACTTGGGTAAGTTACCTCATTTCCTCGGAGCAAAGACCTATTTGGAGGCCTAGAATTAGGGAACTAAAACCCTAGGTGAGGGTTTGATGAAAGCGATGGAGATTTGGAGTTTGGTGATTGTCCAAGGACCTTAGAAAGATGCTATGAAGTTATTGAAAACATATATATACCCCTGCAAGAACCTAAGTGAGTGTTGAGTGTGTTTGAACTTTAGGGAAGATTAAGGGTCAAGGGTGAGATAGCGGCAAAGCACCAAGATTGGTTTGATAGATGTGAACTTGGATGAAAGTGGGGATGGCTAGTAGAACCAGGGGTACCTATACCTGATATATGACCTATAGGCTGGGGTGGTGGAGAGTGCCACCATAGGGGATTGCCAAGGTGAGACCTAGAGCATGGAGCAATGAGTGTTCCATCCAACCCCAACTTACATCACATTTTGACCTCCAGTTTTGATGTGGCCACTGTACCCTTATTTGGCTACAAATTTTAATGAAGATACAAAAGCTCATAGGTATGAAAGATGGAAAAATTACATAGGCTTCTACTACAAGTTTGGAACTTCAATGCAGGGCCATGCTACTCCTACCGATTTCAGAGAAACAACCAGAAAGCTTAATGCTGGAGGACCATCATTAGGATAAGTAGGGGTAAAATGATGAGCCCGAAATATGCTCATAATTTGAATATCATGATGTATTTTTAAATACCCTTACTCTTTTGTTAATGGTTGTTTTAACTCTTTGATTAAAAACTTTCTATCTAAAATCGGGTAGTAGCCTATGGCAACACATTCCTATATTCCTGCAGCTTAACATCTTTGTGTGTCTATATTTATTGCCCTATTTGACCTCCCAATTGACTGATATGATGCATGTGGTTTTTGGATAACAAAATGGATTTAATGTTTGTGATTAATGAATGTGTGTCATGTTATTATATGCATGATTTCTTTCGCTTCTATCACCATGTGTTTCGCAGGTTGTTGAAAGAGGCATGAACAAGTCAAGGGCAACAGATCTCAACCCTGCAGTAAAGTCCATTTCCAGCACGGCATCGAGGAATTTGTTCTAGCGAAGACTCTATGTCCGGGTCATTGGGAGGAAATCTAAATGGTCATCAATCTAGGAAGAGTGGAATGCTAGATTCTCTCTTTATCGGTTGAACATATATGCTTTCATTTATGAGAAGTCTGTTCCTCGGTACTAAGAAGCATTTATGTCCACTTCTTTCTCTATTAGAGTTAGGTAGTTAGTTGCTTTTCTATAAATAAGTGTTCCTCCTACGTGAGTGAATAGATTAGATTGGATGCAATTAGACTAGAGACAAGAGAACTGAATAGAGTATGTTCAGATTAGTATTATAATGGGAAACAGAGTTTTGTGCTAGTTTTTCTTACAAGCAAAATGATCAATGTATATGATTCCAAGTTTATGAATAAAAGCTGATGAAGTTCTGAGTTCAATTCTTGCATAAATTGGTTGATTCTTGCTAAGGGGGCCCACTTAGCGAGTATCTATAGTTAGTTGTTTATTTCCTATTGTTTATAAGTTAGAATTTCATTCTCAAAAGTTTCATTGCAAACTTAGTCTTATTGTATTCCTGCAGCATCAGGAATCCATCCCTGTGTTTGTTCCTACAGCATAAGACCAGTTCATAGTTTGTTCCTTAGTAACAGTCATCATGATTTCTGCTTTGATTAAGTTATGCTTAAGTTAAGAAGCCTTTACATTATGGTCCTGTATTAGAAGTAGAATTCCTTTCAAGCATTTATTTCTAAGTAAGTTATGACTAAAAATAGTTCTTAGTGCACATACAGTGCCACTCCATTTCAAGTATATGCTCTCTAGTTTGACAATGTAAATGAACGACCATAAGAAGATGTTAGTCACTTGCTAGAATTTCCAATTCCCAGGTTAGGATTTTCCATGACTTTTATATCCTTTTGTGGGCGACAACCATGATGAACCAACTCAAATGAAGCACAAGCACCCTTAAAAGAGGTTTATCATGGTATATGCAGACCTCACTTTTTTGGTCCTACCCTAGCTAAAAATCTCATGAGGACATTATATTATTGGCCTGTAATGGAATGTGATGCCTATCACTTTGTGAAGAAATATCACCAGTGTCAGATTCATGGAGATCTTATACATACGCTAGCTTAGGAATTGCAACCACTCACATCACCATGGCCATTCTCTTAGTGGGGACTCGACCTCATAGGAAATGTCCATCTCACTTCTACAAATGGATATAAGGTTATCCTTGTTGCTACTGGATACTTTACCAAGTGGATTGAAGTCATCCCGATGACCTACATTACTAGAAAGTACATAGCCAAGTTCATCTTGAATTACATTATATGCCACTATGGTATCTTGTAGTCCATCATTATAGATAATGTTCACCCTTTTAAAAATCAAGATGTTTGTGGACTATGAAAAAATTCATATCCAACAACACTTTTCTACCCCGTATTATCCCTAGGGTAATGGCCAAGCTGAGGCATCTAATAAGACTATTCTTAAAATCTTAAAGAAGACTATCAATGACACTAGTTGTGACTAGCACCTTCAGCTCCATCCTGCTCTATGGACCTACTGTACCAATGTTCACACCCCTACAAGAGCCACTCCATATTCCCTTGTCTTTGGATCTGAGGCCATACGTCCTATTGAGGTTGAGTTACCATCCCTAAGAGTATCTATGCAAGGATTGATTGATCAAGAAGAATATCGTGTATCCCATTTACATGAGCTAGAGCTACTAGATAAAAAGAGACATAATGCTTTGACACATTTGTAAGAATATCAGAACTTCCTTCGACGCAACTACAATAAGAAGGTCCGACCTAGAAATTTTGGCACTAGTGACTTAGTCCTAAAAGAGAATCCGAAGAATCAGATAGATCGAGAAAAGCCTAAAAAATTTGAACCTAATTGGTTGGGCCCTTATATCGTCATAGTAGCATATGGCTTTGGCGCTTACCAACTCTTTACTCCTAAAGGTGAACCATTGACTAATCCCATCAACAACATGCACCTTTGCAAGTACTACACTTAAGTCTTAGAGTATCCCTTCAAAAAGAAAAAAATACAAAAAAGTACAAAAATATCAAAAAATGGTCACCCTGATGAAAACCTTGCAAACAAGCATCTTGGTGACAACAAAAATAATTTTTTTAAAAAAATTAGTAAATAGAAATAATTTTTCCAAAAGTGAAAACCACTTCGGTGGCGCTTTGGATAAGTACCATGGTGAAAATCTTAAAACCAGGTGCCATGTGTAGTCAGTCTAGGCTCCTTTGTCTCCTATCACTCTACCTGGTCTTCCATCCTTCATCCATTTAGCCATATCATCCATAATAAAGCTATCATGATTTACATGGCCTGAGGACCACCAACATTTAGTATCTTTTTCTTTCATGATCATCCTTGGCATTCGTCTGCTGATTCTTCTCGCACATAATAAATTGGTCCTACACCTGACTAAGGGAAATTCCTTGACTTATGTCTTCATGGTATCCAATGCATGGTATTAGCCTCATAAAACATCAAAATCCAAAAAAAATCAGAAAACCTTCAAAATCCCCAAAAATCATAAAACCTTCAAAATTCCAAAAAAAATAGTAAAACCTTCAAAATCCAAAAAATAAAAAACATTCAAAATTAAAAATGTAAAACCTTCAAAATCAAAATCCATAAAACCTTCAAAATGAAAAAAAAAAAAAATCGTAAAACCTTCAAAATCCAAAAAAATCATAAAAATCTTCAAAATCCAAAAAAAATCATAAAACCTTCAAAATCCAAAAAAACTTCATAAAACCTTCCAAATCCAAAAATACAGTCATAGTTAGAGTTCGAGTCTAAGTTAGTCTATGTTAGAGTGGTCAAACTACGTTGTCTCTATGCATTTTCTACAGAGGAAAGACTGATATTCAATGGGCCCCCGAGACATTATGTCAGTCCTTTTAGGTTTGTCCAAATAAAATCATGTCTCAACCTTTTGTCAAATAAAACAAGGTCAAGTCAAGTTGAACTACGAGGTTTGTGTGTGTAGAATGTAGGCAAGGCCATCAATTGATGAGCCCCCGAGGCCCTAGGTCAGTCCTTTAGGGTTTGTTGAGTCTTATTATGTTCTTCATTGGATCACTTTTGTCTTGCAACCGTTGGTCCACTTCCTCCCAAGGTAGACCTCTTTTACCAAACCCATGCGAAGTACAAGAGTGGGCACTTAACACCTAAAGCGAGATACCCTCCATCTCCCTATGTTGTCTTGCATAGGGCTTGCTTGAAGTTTGACACTGATGCCACTTTGGCTTGAAAAAGAGAAAAGGAGAAGTGTGCTTGACACTCTTCTTCTTCTTTTGAGGCTGATGTCCTGCCTGACGCTTCCTCTCACGTTGTTGTGGTGTCATCAAATTCTGCTCCTCGGTGTTTGCTAGAAAATCCTATGGTGCCCGCTGGCAACAACCTAAGCGCCCAACATTCAAACTTCATGTTCTACCCACGGGCCCTTGACTCGATGTGAATGGTAAAGGGAAGGCTCCCCACGGGGAGTCCTTTATGTCTCAGCCTCTGCGGCCTCCTACCACTCCTACTTCTAAGCTAGTGAATGGGAAGAGGCCCGCCGATAAGGGATTAGAGCCGATTACCCCCATTGTTACTCCAGTCTCTTCTCAACCTCTCCCTCTCTACCTACATCCAAGAGTCTCTCCCTCCATCAGAAAAATTCATCATGGACACTTCGATGGTTGAGCAAGAGCCTTCTGTTCCATCCCAACTTCCAGCCTCTAGTTCCCAGAGTTGCAGGAACTGCCTTGCGTGTGAGCGCAAGCGCCGATGAAAGGCTTTGGCTACTGAGCAGGCTGCTTTACAGAGGAAGGAAGGGGAGTCAATCACCCTTTTTTCAGGGCTTGCTATGGCATCCACCTCCCTCGTCCCCTCTACTTTAGTTCAGTCAGCCTTAGTGTTGCTTCTAACTCCTTCTATGAGTGTAAACACCCCTAACATTAAAAAGGTGTAGGTGTTTATTGCTCCCTCAATCAATCCTCCTCTCTTGATGTCCCTCCTAGACATCCCACCATTCTCTAAGCCCATGGATATGCCAAACACCTTGATGGTGTCCATTACGTTTCTCTCCTCCTCCATGCCTTATGCCTCTTCTATGGAGATTTTTCATCCTTCGATGAAATGGAAGATGGAGGATGGCCCTACTAGTAATGGGGGCCAAAGAGGAGTCCACCTTCTTCAAAGGCTGGTTCTGCGCTAGTGTGTACCATCCTCATGATGGAATAAGTTTCAGTGTCTCCGGAGTTTTTCACTGCTCTTGAGTCTCTCAATGAGCCTAGCAATGAATCTCGGGTGCCACCTCACTCATCCATTGAGGTAACACATGACACTCCTATGAAGTGCATGTTTAACTCTTTAGACAAGGTCGTGACCCTTTCAGTGATCATTGCAAAGTCGCTAACCTCTGCCCCACAAGAGCTTAGTGGAGAAGACCTCATGGGGCCTTCTTCCTTGGCTCTTATTGTGGGGGGTCGGAGGGTTCCCCCTTGACACACTAATGAATTTGACCCCAATTTTTGACCGCCATTCGTCAAAATTTTGAAAATCTATTGTCGACCAACTGACGAATCGCACAAATCAACGTCGTCACCCAATTTTCGTCTATATCCTGATGGACTATAAAACATCACCCTCCCGACGCAAGCTCGTCGGAACCGCGGTGCCCTTTTCGTCGATCGCGTGACGAACAGTGGCCAGACTATGGGTGGTATACCTTCACCAAAGCGTCGAAATAATGACGCCCACTTTGTCGATCACATGATGAGCAGTGGCTAGACCACGGGCAGAATGCCATCACCGAAGCGTTGGAGCAGTGACATACATTCATCAGAACCGGGATGACAGTGTCGTTAGTCTAGTGACAAAAAGTACCTAGAGCACAGGCAGCATACCTTCGCTAAAGTGTCGGAGCATTGACATATAGTCATTGGCCTAGCAATGAACAGTACCCAGAGCACGGATGACATACCTTCGCTGAAGCGTCGGAGCATCGACATACAGTTGTCGGAATAGAGATGATAGTGTCTCGGTCTAGCGATGAATAGTACCCAAAGCATGTGCGGCATACCGTCACTGAAGCGTCGGAGCAGCGACATACATTCATCGAAACCATGACAACAATGTCGTCAGTCTAGTGATGAATAGTACCCAGAGCACATGCGGCATACCCTCATTGAAGCGTCAGAGTAGTGACATAAAGTCATCGGAACCGAGACGATTATGTCATCGATGTAGCGATGAATGGTGGGAGCACGTGTGGCATACCATTGCTCAAGCGTCGAAGCAGCGACATACATTCGTCGGAACCGTGACGATAGTGTCGTCAGTTTAGCGATGAACAGTACCTGGAGCACATGCGGCATACCGTCACTAAAGCGTCGGAGCAGCGACATACAATCGTCAGAACCAAGACAATAGTGTCGTCGGTGTAGCGATGAATGGTGCTCAAAGCACGGGTGGCATACCTTTGTCAAACCATCGGATTAACAACATGAGATTATCAAACGCGCGACACAATAGGCAAGTCATTACGGTGAAATTTCATTGCACTCGCGATGAAATAGGCAAGTCATTACGGTGAAAGTTCGTTGGATACATAGCAAGGTCGTTGAGCATTTTTGCGATTCATCGCAATTTCAAAAAAATAATGCAATTTAAAAAAAAAAAAACTATTCATTGAAATGTAGGCATATTGGGGTGACTCTAGGCGATATATAAAAGTAGTAGGAGGCTCCAAAGTGCATCCATAGGGATAATGATAGGACATAAGGATAGGTCAATCAAAGAGGGAAAGTTGATGTGCCAAGATCATGATCATTTAATAGGGGTAGTAAAAGACAAGATGGATTGTCATCAATGCTTAGATTTAAAGGACAGAGTGGAAGATTTCATTATGAAAATTTAGATCACAATATGATTAACCCTGTTTGGACAAATGCATTGACATTAGTGTCAAGAGTTAAGAGGCCATTCAACTTTTCATTTCAATAAATTATTGTATGCATTGAGTAAGTGTTTACAAGGTAGAAAAAGCACAGTCATATGACTATTTAAAATATCAAACAACATGTCAGTTGTTGTGTTTAATTAGGCTTACAGAGGTAGGGATTTATCATTTTTTGCATACATCTATAGTCCAAGCTCTAGGCATGCATTATTTGGTTACTATGTATGAGAAATGAGCAATGAATAATTCTAGAATATGGAGGCTATGGATGATATTATGATGGCCACATTTGATGTTGGTCAACAATTGGAGCAAAATATAAAACCTATGATGATTCATGAGATCAAGGAGATTGTCATGGACAGCAAGCACAACCTACGAACTAGATTCTAATTTTGCTAAAAAATAAAAAATCAAACTAGTGAATATTAAACTACACACTAGAATCTAAATTTGTGGAAAATGAGCAATTTGGTGAGAAAGAGTACCTACAGTGCATCTTGGATACTTAGCTAGTGTATTAAAAAATAGGATTGCAAACCCAAAATTTTCTCACTTTGGAAATTCAATAGAAAAATATAGAATGTTATCCTAGATACTTAGCTCTTAGACAGTCAATAAAACAATATGAGCATGATTATGAATGGTTTTACCTGGTCCCACTCTTGATCTCCATGTTTGAGAGCCTTCTCTTTAAGATTCCATGAATCCAATTTGATCCATTGCTGCCAAAAGAGATATTAATGTGTAAACAAGGAGCCACATTTAGACAAACTAGTTGTTGATTTCTTCTAAGAAATTTAGAGACTATAAAAAGAAGATACCTGATGGGGATCATGTGGGCTTCCTAGAGAAAGCACTGCAATATGGCCTCGAGCAGCAATGAAAAACTTTGGATTAGCTTCACAGTAAATCCTAACAGCATGACATTGAAAGTTGCTCAGGTACTGGGTCCTGTCCCCTAGATTAAATTAAGGAAAACATTATTGTAAACACAATATGTATAGAATAATATGAATGTAAAGGTAAATGGATATTAGAAAAACATAAATGTAAATAAAAGTAGTGTGAGCAGAAAATGAATCTAAGTTGGTCTTGAACAAATAAAATCATACCCAATTAGTATTAAGTTATACTGACCTTGTACTCATTGCCATTGTCAATCTTGAAGGTTACTTTGATGCCTTCTGCAGAAACTCTTTGGCCACGAGGCAAGAGAAGGCAAGAAAACCAAGTCTATATTGATGACTTCCTAACAATAAAAAAGAAACAAGCAACTAGTCAACCCTATCAGAACAGAATAATCTTATGAATTGATTTTATTTTTTTTAACGGCTAATGGATAGTGGACCTAGTTCTCTTGAATTGAGATACTACTAAGATGTGTTGACTGGTGATTTTAGACTACAGATATTCTACTTCAATCTTTATAAGTTACTTTTGTCTTAAACATATTCAAGATAACTCTGCAAAAAAATTCCTTGATCTCTTAGAAATTATGCAGATTATTTTTTTAATACTTCTCCATTTTGATATTTTCTTTCAAAAATTCATAGAAAGATATGTAATGCCATATTTGAAACTTACATATTTTAATTTTACTAGTTTTGTAATTATAGTATATGATTCCAACAATTGTGAAACACATTGGCAATATGCTGGATGAATGAAGTAAACTATGCAATTGGCAGGTGTAAAGCCAAATTCCTTAACCCTTGCCAGCATCCTTCTTTCCTGTTTTAAAACATGTGCTTTGGAACAGGGCATGAAAATCCATCTAAGTATAATGAAAAGGAGATTTTTGTCAGATATTATATTACAGTAAGTTGAATGAATGTAAGTAGAGATATTTTAGCATACCTGCAGATGGTACAAAATTTCATGGTTAAGTGGAAGCCTCCCATCAACAAAAAGATCCAAATATCCATGTATCTATCTCAATTGAGCCTCTAAACCCTTCAGAGCTGTCAAATTTTCCACTAACCTGTTATGCCCAAAAGTCAAATTTTAGAGACCACTAAAATAAAAATAAAAAACATTACATTATGATCCAAATCCACACACAACACAATGTTCATAGTGAAAATTTAGCAGTTTCTTTCATCTTTGCATATTGATTTGATGCTTCAAACGATGCATTTCTTATATTAAAAAGTGCATTACTTACCTTATTGAGGTTCTCTTTTTTTTTAGAATAGTTTAATATTCTCTACTTAACAGGGCCAACCACATGAAGGTGGAAGCTTATTTGGCCCCTCTCCCCCCCCTCACATCACTCTCAATTCCCCATACCTGATCATATAACATTAGTCATTCATTCATCCATTAATAACATATAACATTCATTCATTCATCCATTAATAACATATAACATTCATTCATTAACATATAACATTTATTCATTAACATATTCACATTCATTCATTCACATATAACATTCATTTTGTCAGTTTTTACATATTATCAAAAATATGGTTGTCATAATATGATTACAATCACTTTTTTTTTGTTTCTTTTTTGCAGCTAAAAAAAGATGAAGTGGAGTATCATTTTCAAAATCATTTGTCCCCCCTTCATTTGTTCCGAGCTCTACTCGTGATCTTAATGTATGCCTAGTCGTGTACTCACAACGTGGATGCGGCTGCAAGGGGGGGTCTGCTGCAATAGCAAAGAAATGTTAAATTGATATGTTTTATTATTATTGTTACACGTATTTCATTAATTAAAGGAACATTAGAGTGGTTCTCTTTACCTGATTGGGCCACATCATGTTCCTGATATTGTCTTATAACCTCATGCTCAACATGCTCAACACCCTCTAAATCTTGATCTGGAGTTGAAACATGAAAGATTACATTAATTAATACACCAATTGCGATTAAATATGTTTAAAAGAATATTATAGTGGTCCTCTTTACCTGATGGAGCCACATCATGTTCCTGATCTTGTCTAGCCTAATCATACTCAAACATGTTGATCACGCTCTACATGCTCTAAAGTTGAAACACGAAAGGTTACATTGATTAATACACCAAATGCAATTAAAGATGTTTAATTGTATTAATCCATACTGTGTTTTGTATAACACATGAATACATCCAGTACCAGGATGCACACCATGGCCCTCATCGGCAAGTTGTGCTCCACCCTCACCAGGATGCATTCCAATGTCATGTGTAGTATTATCATTGCTTATCTATGTAAAACAAATAGGCACATTGTTATGGTAGAAATTAATATTGAACAGATTGCACAAGTATTCAATTTGAAATAAACTTTATTGAGTTTATTTACCTACGTGTTGGATGCAGTGGAAGATTGTGTTTGCCCAGTCGAGACTCTTAGCTATTTAGTTAGGGCTCCATAGCCTTGGTGGAAGGCAATCTTCAGGTCCTCTTCTATGGGCACTCAGTTGAAAGCAAAGCCCTGCTTTTTGCATGCGATCATGAATTTTGCTTCTATGGTGTGATAAAACCAAAATTGTTTGCAATTTATTATTTGGATGCAATATTTCATTTATTGATACTTACAAATCGTGCGACTATTTTTATATAACCACCAAAGCTAAGTTTGTGCTGCCTGTGTTTTTCTAGTCTTGCCTTTGTTTCCTTCGATGTGTCAGGCAGCCTATGAAAAAATTGAAATACGTTAGATTATGTAAAAATAAAGAGTAATCAGTATATAATTAGATTATTGATAGTATCACATACCTTGCTTGGCCCGGTGGTGTCTTTCCTTTCTTCTTTTCAGCCTTCTCCTTTCCATCCGACACCAAGTCCTTCCACTCCCTTTCCAGAATCATGGGGGGACGCTCGTACTTTCTGTTCTTCTCTAAATGCGACCTATATTGGTCCCTCACATACTTTAGATAGGTACCAGATTTATTAAGGACCTTGGTTCGGTTGAATTTTTTATCACCGAACAACACAACTAAACGGTTAATGAGATCATCTTTTAAATCTTGATTTTGGGTATTCCACTGTGTACAGATGGTGGGCCTGAAGAGATCCAATGTAATATCACTTAGATGTTTATAAAAAACATCATTTCCTGCAAAATGATCATGGGATCATTAGTCTATAAAGAGTGATCAATAAGTAAATTTCAATTGGATTATATATAATAATAATTAAAATATTTTAAAGTACCTGGGACCTTCTCTATCTTTATGGGAAGGAAATCCTCGGTCACAACAAATGTGACCGGAAATGTTCTCGTACTAGTAATACGGGAAGATCCAGGAAATGTTGCTAAAACATCACCAGTACTAGCGGCCTCTATATCCACAGGTACTAACACATGTGGTGGAATGTGTTCACTGCCAGACGGTGGACTACCAAATGCCTGCATGGTATGTGTTGCCGACATTTCAGTCGACAATATAGGCATGGATGATGGGGCCGGATAAAGTGTTGTATGTGGAAGAAGATCAGGATTGACACTTGTACCATCCCCTACTTCTTGGGAAACGCTTGCAATACCTTGATCATGGCCAGTAGCATGATGAGGACGCAAATAATCCTGTAAAAACAACACATATTTTAGTTCATGACATAAAAGAGTACAAAATATAAAACCATGAATGAACTTATGTTATAATTAAAGATCTCATGACAACTTACTTGCAAGTTTTGTGCTCTCTCAGACAATAGTTTAACCCTTTCTCTTATCTCATCTGTTTGAGGCACTACGAATACCAACTTAAGGATTTCTTGATTGCATTTTTTTTGGGCCTTCCTCATCATATCCGCAAGGTTTGTGGAAAATGTGATGTCATCGTCGCATAATAGTGACTCCACCTCCATATGGATGTTCTCCTGTACTACTGGTGCCTTTCCCCGATCAGCTGATTGCAACAAGAATATTAAAAACATTATCGAAATTAACCCAATAAACTCATGAAAAAAACATAATAATAAAACATTTTGCTTGTATCTAATTTGTACAATTATAATGAGGTAAACCTATCAGATAGAAGCGCCTGAAGATGGATCATGATCTGCACTCTGGGTCGGAGCCTTCCTTGTATGATCAATGTCCCGCTGTGACAAAAATTAAATATAAAAAACATTACCGAAATTAAACCAATAGACTTACAAAAAAAAACATAATAATAAAATGCTATATTGGAGTCATTAATTGGAGGTTGGGTAAAATGGTATATAGTACATACCACCCCCATAGAAATTGTCTTTGTATCTAAGCGATTCAAATTGTAATCAATTAGCAACTCTTCCCCTACAGTTATTGATTTTATCGCACATACGAATACAAGATTTCCCTCTCGCGCCTCAAATATGCAATTGCGTTGCTTATTTGCTGACCCAGGTCATGTACTATTTATAAACCTTGCAATATTCCCTGATGCTTTTGGCCTCCCATCAATGTACCTAGCCACTCCTTTATTTTGATCCTTATCTTTTAGTTGTATATAATTTTTTGATAATGCGTACCTACGCATACTTCATGTATATCGAACCAATTGCATCGAATCTTTGTAACTGTAACGAGGTCCAACATACTCTATCAGCTCAGTAACTTTTTTGTAATAGACCTTTATGCCATACATGCAAAATAGGCCCAAACCATGTAATGAAGATGGTGCTATGCGATATATCCTCTCGTTGACACAAAGATCAGTGTTTATTGGAGGAAGTTCCTTGGGTACCCATTGTTTCTATAGGTGTTTTTACCTCAAGGGCACCTCGATGTCGCCTATGCTCTCATAATCATAAGAACATGACCCCCCTTCAACAAGAAAAAATTCCATGTGTTTATGGAATTTTCTTCTAATCTTTTGACCTCTAGTTGGTCTCCCTCTTTTAGACCTACTACATGTCTCGCTTTCCTCTTCTCTTCCTGAATTTCCCTCGCTCGAAGAATAAAAATCTGACAAATACCTATTTGGTGGTACTTGCACTCATAAGGATGTTGGATGAAGTTCTTTCATGGTGATGTGATCCAAAGGTGACATTATGATTAATCTATCATTTCATCGCTAGAATTCGATAGGTTATAAGGTAATCAATTCTTGATAGATTGTAAGTTATTGTTACTACCGTCCAAATGTGTCCATCACAAATCAAATCTACTTAACGTTTTAACTCCCAAAATTTGTAACAAGTGTTAAATGTGACTATGGTCCACCAGTTACACAACCAAGGCATCAAATGTATTCTCTAATTGTAATCAAAGCACTTTTGCTCTTCATTCAAGTAAATAAACTTGAAGGGAAACACCACCAAGTGGTTTATTGGACACCTACATGACTAAAAATAGCAGAAAATTTACATTTAATTTCCATATGTCTAAGTGGTTAACGGGGAGGGAGTGTGTACTAGGCCTAGTAAAGTCATCATAAGTTTATGCTTTGGCAATAAAAAATGTTTAAGTCATCTTAAATCTTCCTATGTCTAATTGCTAGGAGACTTTTGGTATGTTTTAAGGTAGGATGAGTGGTCGCATCAATGTTCTAATTCTCTATGACAAGGTTTCAACATCTTCAAATAGTGAAAGTTAGTGCTCATAGTCATTTGAAACAACAACATTTTGATTATGTATGATGGTAGGATTTGATAACTTAAAATAATTGGCTACCCAACAAACTTAAAGTTAAAAGAAACTTTTTCAGTTTAAGGGGTTAGCACTTTCTTTCGTCTTTGCATATTGGTTTGATGCTTCAAACAATGAATTTTTTATCCCACTTCTATCATATTGTATTCCCATCCCATTTCAATTGTTGGAGGAGTTGATACCAAAATTTCATATAAGATACCACGTTCTTGAAGCAATTTTTTGTGTTTTTACATTTTTTTTGAAGTTCATTTGTGTTGTATGGATCCATACAAGCTTGAAATACTTTGAGATCATTGGTGTAGATAAATATATGTGTTCCCTTTCATTTTCATTTGTTTTGAAGTTCTCAATCACTGTTTTGTTGGATTAAACAATCAAATACAGGGACTGCCCTATTGTGCCTGTGTAAGGGTTTGAGGGCTAAATAGAAATGACATCCACCAATCCACCCACTATCTTGGAACTGTAACTCGATGGATTGGTGTCCATCATGGTGGATTTGATGGAGTTTCAAATATTGTTCTTTGAATTCCATTTATGTTTTTCCTTTGTCATGGCTTGTTACATTGTTTGGGAGGAACCTAAGGTTGGGTTTTACCTTGGCTTTCATAAAAATCCTAATGTTCCATGTAAAACCTTGAGTGAGATATATTTGGCCATTACCTTTTTGGAGTGGGTATTAAAATGACTTATGTCTCATTGTTTCATCTAGATTAGGCCCCTTTTTATAAATTGAGGTAAATATTTTTCCTAAATTTATTACTTCCTAAGTTTAGGTTGGCATGTGCCCTATGTTACTGATATTAGCCCAAACCTAAGGGGAGGGTTAATAATCAAAAGAGCTTCTGAAACTTCAACTACAAAAGCTATAAACTTTACTGTAAATGTGGCCAAATTGGCCCAAAAGACAATTGAAAGAGAAGAAGCTGAGAAGAAAAGTTTGATGGAGAAGTATAACACCATTATTTGAGAGTATAGTAGAATGCAGCAAAGGAATGTTGAGCTACAAACTGAGGTAGACAGGTTGAAGTACAAACATGTGGGGGAGTCTTCTAGCACTCTTGGTACCCTGGCCATACCTTCTGCATCAAGATTAATATCTCCAACTTCTCAAATTGTTTCTACTCCTGGGTCCCCCATCCAGACTCCTGCTCCTAGTCCTTCATTAGAGCCAGTTGAAGAGGAGGTTGAGTACTATGTCGATCCCACCAAATAGCATATGCTTAATAAGATTAGAGAGCTACAGGAAACTCTAAAAGCAAATGAGAAGGGAGCAGTTGCCAAGCAAAATGAAGTTGTAGATAGTTTTTAGGCATTTGAATTAGGGAGTTGATGGTAGATTACCATCAATTTATTCTTTATATTCTTTATTCTTAGATTCAATAAGAAACATTACTAGGGATCAGGAATTAGTTTTTCCTTTAGTTGAGAAGTGGATCCCTAGGGCCAATGACCTAGATGTTATGTATAAGGCCTCTAGATTCGATGCAGACAACAAGCCCCAATCATTAAGGCCTACTCACATTTTTGTAAAATCACTGCAAGGTTTTCAAGCCTTACCTAATGATTTGAGTAGGAATATTAAGGAATTGGTAAAAAAATTTGACGACTGGAGTGGCACGTCTTTATCAAATTTACAAGGACTACCCTATTTTTCCTATATAAGGGTTTGAGGGCTAAATAGAAATGACATCCACCAATCCACCCACTATCTTGGAACTGTAACTCGGTGGATTGGTGTGCATCATGGTATGATAGAGTTTCATTGCATTTAGGATTATTTTAAAGCAAGAAACTTGGCATTGAATTGATGCCCTAGGGCTGACAGGGGCAATTTTCTTGTGAATTTATGGTTGTTAAGTCAGGGTTTATGAATTTGATGGATATCTTGGTAGAGTCATGGTGACACTGTTTGATGGTCCAATCTCTACTTCGAAACAAAAATATCTATAACAACTCTAAGGGCTATAATGGGATGGCATTAAAGTAACCTTCATATGAAGGATCTTTTAATGAAGGACCTTTGAATTAAGGTCTTCATTTGAAGGTCCTTCATGCCAAGGTTCCTTTTATAAAGCATTTTGGACATGAAATATTTAAAATAAAAAATACCTTCATTTGAAAGTCTTGACATGGCATCATTTTTGAATGAAGGTTCTTCGTTCAAAGGTCATGACCACATCACCTTCAAATGAAGGTTCTTCATTAACTGGTATTTTGTAATTTTGAATGTGTGATAATAATTTAGGGTTGAAAATAAATCCATTTGATCCTTTTATAAATGAAAGGACATTTCATGCAATCATATGCATTGTCAAACTTTTAACTTAATAGTAAGGGCATCATGAGTAGTTTGTCGGGCCCATTCAACAATCTCCGATGCAAGGATTGAATTATCTAGAATGTATCTAATATCAAGAAAGCCAATTTGTTTACCTCTATGACTATATCTCAAGCAATAGGTTTAATTGTGATGGCAATGATATTGACAAAGATTTTGTAATCTAGGTGTTGAGAAGCATAATTGGCCACCATCCTAGGAAATATTCTTCATTCTCACTTTTAGGTGTTAAAATTTAACAATACGTAGATTGATGAAAGAGACCAAAGAGCCTTTCCCCATGTTATCCAAGTACACATAGCAGCGGTCTTCTCTTGTACCGTTGGACATGATTTCAAGAACTTAGCTAGGAAGTATTCATTTAACCTAAGGTTTTCTCATAATGCCATCATTGAAAAGTATGATCACATTCTTCTATTATGAAGAATTGGTCTATGTGGCTCTAGTAATCACTATAAAAAGGTGAAAGACTAAGCTATTTTATTTTTTGTCTCATATTATACCATTTTACGAGAATGGGGGGGCCAATGTACGAGAAGATCTTTGGAAACTAGGCATGAAAATTGCAGGTTAAAGAGAATGGGGGTGCCAAACTTACAGTACTCATTGTCCCTTGGTCGTCAATTTTCCTTGAGTGCCCTCAACCTCGTCCTCAGCGCTGGTATTGACCTTTTTTTAGCTCCAAACTCTTCGTTGGCGCTGGTATTGACCTTGTTTTCACTCCTCCAAACTCTTCCTCAGTGTTGGTATTGACCTTTCACTTGTCCAATTTGATGAGCTACAACCTGGTTTAGTTAGGTTTTAGAGTATGTAAATTAAATTTAAAATTATGGCACCATTGAGAGTAGTGAATATAAAGCAAGCAAAGCCTATTATGGTGCCATTTAGAGTAGTGAATATAAAGTAATCCAAGCTTATTATAGTCATGAGGGAAATAATAATGGAAATGTGTGCAACAATAATTTTTGAACACACATGGAATCTCCTTGCCAAAGAAAAAGGCTTCATAATTTAATATGATAATTTTTCTTAGCTCTAGAAATGATATGTTTCCTTAAAGAGGAAGGAGAAACCTAAAATATATAAGAGATGCTTAGGAATTTCAACACTTCCTTATGATCAACCCCCTTCTATCCATAGGAATTGAACCAATTGGGCTTGGCTAAGAATGATTTCCTATAACATTGAGTTTTATGCCACTATATATTTGACCTTAAAGCTTTCCAAAAAATATCTAGGCATTAAATATCCTAAATAATGTCACGTTTGTCCTCCAAAAGAGTGAGAAAGGAGTCATTAGAAAAATGACCATTGAATAGTTGGGCTAGTGATGGCAATGTTGATAGTGAGATGGGTGGTCATAGAGGTGGCCTACAAGCTATATTTGGAAAAAAAGAAAGATAGAAACCATTGATTGGAGTAGTGAATATTGACATTGGTGTTTCCTTGTCCAACAAAGGGTCACTATGAGAAATGGTGTTGGATTTGGCATTGGCATTTACTCTTTTCTTCTAACAAAAATGGTGATAGGCTAGATGTGTCTAATACTAGAAATATTCTCCCCTTCCTCCCATGAAAACTTTTATGGGAGAAGGAATACACGATACTTTGAATTGTAATGAAGATTTAATATGAAATAAACTACTCCCTCTACTATCATACATGTTTTTGGGTTTATTCTTTCATTCTTCACGCTTGGAAAATTGCTCATTTGGAAATTGATTAAACAAGTGGAAAAAATTGGGCATGCATATGAGCTTATGAATTGGAACCTATAGGTATGTCGTCAAAGGAATATTTACCATTTCTAACACTTTGTTGTTGAGGTGAGTTTAATAATACTATGGCTCGTTGCACCATAGAATTTGTTAGAGGCTTCCTAATATGACATCTCTATATGATCCTTGCTTAATTATTTGTTGCCTTTTATCTTTTCCTTTTTCTATTAATGACTTATTATATGATTGCATAGATGATATTTTTAATGTCATTGGGCCATATCAGTCTATACGAAGTTGATTTACTTCTCAAAGTATTATCAATAACCTTAATAATGAAAATAATGAAATTATCATTTAAGGGTTGCTTGGGGAAGGGTATTGAGTTTTACCCTAGTGATAATTGTTGGTGTCTATGTACCATATTGCTTTGGCTCAAGAGGGGTATTGTTATCCCTTGTGATTATGTTTGAGGAATTCTTCAAATGGATGCTATTTCCTTCAACCAAATTGATGTCATTAAATAGTCTTGTTATGAACCTCTTGCAGGTTGCTTGGATAATGTTAGTATTGGTAATTCTGGTCCTTCTAATTATTATGCCCAAGCTTCCATAAATATGCATTTACTTAAAATAACGATATAGTCACTTCAATCAAGTCACTTATGGTTGGGAGGTTTTGCTATGGTATAATTGTATGAACAGGTTAGTTTTGCATGATAGTGAATAAGCCTCAAATTTTTGCGAAGCCTATTCTCTTAGGTGAATGCTTGTGTTTTCTTCCTACTAAGTTCCAAATGTATATTTCTTAGTTTAATATTTTTTGCAAGGGTTTAGATACTATAAGGGATATATAACGCCACACTAAACTCACATCCCCTAAGGAGGTGAGAAATAATGCCATGCTATGACATTTTTTAAGAGGGTAGAATTTCTCCCTACTTTGAGTCCCTATGTTGCTCTGGTCAATTCCTTTCAAAATAATTTTCTGCTTCATGATAGGATAAAAAGGTTATTGTGGGCAGTGTTAGACTTCCTTTTTTAAAGGAAACCATTAGAGCTGCTACTAGGTTGAATATTGAAGGTAGGAAGGTCATTAATAGGGCAAAATGATGGACACGAAAACCATCAACCAAATTTTGAAAAGGAGAGAACTCATCGAATTATAGAATGGTTTTGAATGATGAGTTTAGTAGAGTGCTAATTAAGTACTTCAGTGTTGAAGGTAGTTTTAAATCTGTTTTTCATTATCATTTCTCACATGACCGTCTTAAACATAATAAGATTGTTTATTTTCCTTATTTTTTCCTAAGTTCTCTTAAGTGTTTAGGTAAGGAGGTCTTAATGGATAAATTTGTGATGCCTCTACACGAGAGGTTAATTTTTAGACTCCATAAGTCCACCTTGCTATGTTCTCTTAGAATTCTGTTAGCTCTCTTATTTCAAAGTCTAATCTATTCCCTACCCCTATTCTTATCAAAGCTAAAGGTGGGAATCTTAGTGATTTGCATGATCCCTCTCCTCCTAAGGGTAAGAGAAAACCTATCAAACATTCCTCATTCCTTGTCAAGCAAAAAATTACATTTGATGATGTGCCTAGTAAAGTGGTGGAGGGAAATCTTGAGCTTGGTAAAGTTGTGGCTGATTATGATGACTTAGGTTGCCCTAATCTTTTTTCCATTGGTTCTCTATTGAAAGTTTCCTCTCATATCCATGTGGACATTCCTAGTGATGTTGACATCTCCAAGACTAAGAGTAAAAACCCTAAATTTTAGTCCTCACTTGTGGGCAACAATGACTAAGGTTCTTATTGTTGCTACTGTTAATAATAAGATTTCTATAGGAAAACCTTTTAATGGGAACCTTGTAAGAACATCTAATAGGTTGGTGGCCATAATTTCTACTACCCCTAGCACTACACCCAATGTATAATTAGTTGTTTCTAATTAACAACAAAGGCTTTGTTGATCACAAGGACAATGACTGCATCAATAGTGGGAACAAAGAGTTCAGTCACTCTCAAGACTTCATGTAAGAGGAAGATGTTTCTCTTTCCAATGATTTTGGTCTCAACCTTTTTCAGAAATGAATGTTCTTTATGACACTAAGTCTTCTAACATAGGGGATGATTGAGAGACCGAAAATGATGTGAATTTAGTCCCTAGAAATGATATGGTGGCCATGGATGATGTCAAGGGTAAAGGAATTTAGGTGGACAATAAGTTTGATCTTCTGCATTTATATTCTCATTGTGGCCATAACACCAATTCTCTTAATTATTTGGAGCAAATTGTAGAAACTTTGGAGGAAAGAGTCAATAATGTGCTTAATTTTAGTAATAAGGTGATCCATAGGTTACTTCTATGCTTCTATGCTTAAGATATCTTAGAAATAATTTATCCATGTGTAATAGAATAGTTTACAAATATGGATAGTGATGCCTAGGTTAACTTAGATTTTCACTTGGAATCAGAAGTAGACCTTTAAGAATTAAATTTGGAATCTAATAGACTATGTCAAGGCTCCATTAACCACACCGAAGATAAGTATATTCCTTTTAAACTACCTTATAAGCTAAAATGAAGTGGCCACCATTGGCAATCATGTTCATTCATAGCAGTCACCAGCACTGAACATAATCGTTAAGCAAATTTTCATCAAGATTATAACATCACCATCAATTTTGAGCACGTGCATCTCATAGCCACTTTAGTAACATGTCATATAATGTATTAAAAGTTGACATAAATTTTAAATCACTTTGATTATTCCTTCGGCACCACCGACCGAGACACGTGGCACTCGCCTGTGATATCACAATCAGTTGAAACTTAGTGGTGAGGTCATCACAGGATTGCGGGAAATGTTCGGGATCAACTTATGGATGATTGACGGTCATTAAAAAATCATTCCAACATCTAGATCCCTCGATGACATCTGGGAACTAACCCATGTTGGCCCTGTTACTGCATTCACAAGGTTCGAGACGTTGGGTTCACCACAAAACCCCTCACTTCATAGCCAAGGAAAAACGAGACTTCCTCACTCCTAAGACTATGATGAAAACCTGAGTCACTATGGGACTTGAGGATGGAGCTATGGTTTCTCAGTGCAACCTAGTTGCATCCCTATGGTGCTCATTTCCTTGAACAAACATACCTCCCTATATAAGTTATTAGTCCAAATACTAGACATCGGTAGGATGATATTGTACTCTGGGTTGACTCCCCCATTTCTGACTTCTCATCACCAGTGATAACCCATAGGGACCTTCCCTTGATTTGTAAACTCTTCCTAGCCTAGCTAACATCTTGATGAGTCCAACTTGCCTTGTAGAGTTTCCTTACCCTTGCAACCTACCTTAACTCGCCATGACTTGGCATGACTCGACACTTCTTTATGCTCCATGTTGATATGCCCATGCTACCCTGGGTAACTCAACTTCAAAATTAGAACCTTGCTATCCCAACTCACCTTAATATTCAAAAAAGAAAAAAGAAAAGAAAAATACGCCTCGAAAATGATAAATATCGACGTATATTATATAGATTATATATAAGGTATATAAGCTAGTTAACTCATTATAATATTGTTAAATCATTAATTATATTACAAATGAACATTGCTTTCAAATTCTTCATTCTCTGAAGCATTGGTTCTTGCATTTGTTCTTGACATAAGCAACATCCAATCATCGATTGTGGGATTGACATCCTTAATGTTTGATAGAATTTGACGAAATATTTGTTGTTCTTCATTTTGTCCATCTTGTCGAAAAATAGAACTTAATGTAATGACCATTTTGAATTCTTCCCATAGTAGCTTTTCTCACCTTTTGCTTTCATATGGAGCCATGTCATTTACTAGAGGTAATTGTGCCAAGTCTCCAACTAAAATCATGTAGATATGCCTGAATATAAAATATTTAATTAAATTGATAAGTATGAATTTGTATAGAAGGAACTATAATAGAATTGAATAAAAAATATTGTAATGTAAAGTTATCAAAGTTAGTAATTTCGATCCAAAACTCACCTCCAAAACTTTGGTTACTATTTTTTGGGAATGCTTTTCGAAGCTTGGAATCTATGTTTTCAAGCAACCTCTCCCCAAAGAAACTCATTTCATCTATCAATATCTATCTGACATGCGATATTTCTTCTTGGAAAGTTGTAAGTCTTGTCCCTTCTAGTTCATTGAAATATCTTATTGGAATTCTTCATTTTGAATGAATGGTTGAAGCACCAATGTTGAATTTTGAAACTCTAGTAGGCGTGAATAGAAGTAGAGGAGATTGTTTGGGAGAAGAATTTTTTTTTAGTGCTAGGTTATGTGTTAGGTTATATAGGGTTAGGTTATATAGTGTTTGAGCCTAGCCTCAAACACTACAAGTATGGTTGGGTTAGGTTATGTGTTTTCTTTAGGGTTAGGTTTGGGATTAGGTTTATGGTTATGGTTAGAGTTTAGGGTAATCTCTAAATTTAAGTTTAAGTCGTAGTTGATTATTTTCCCACAAAAGGAAATTAGATCCATTTTTTCTCATGTTCATTATAGCCAACTATGGCTTAATCTTAAATTTAGACCTTTTCTTGAAACCTAACATCATATCCCTAATCTAACCATAACCCTAACCCTAATCATAAGATTGACTCATACCCTGACCTTAACCCTAGCCCTGACAATAAACCTAATCCTAACCCTTACTTGGAAAGTAAACCATCATTTTCTCATTAATGTAACCCTGGCCATAACTTTAACCGTAACACTATTTCTCAAAACCATAACCCAAATCCTTTTTATCACAACCCTAAACATAAACATAACTCCAACCCTAAACCCTAAACCATGATCTTAATTATAACCTTAAACATAAACACAACCCTAACCCTAAACCCTAAACCATGATCCTAATTCTAATCTAATCCTAACACTAACCTTAACTTACACCCTAACCAGAACCCTAATTGTAACCCTAAACTAAAGACAAATGCTACACCCTAAACTATAATCCAAATCTTAAACCTAGGCCTAACCCTAATCATAACCTAACCCTTTTTCTCGAAACCTTAACCTTGACTCTAACCCTAACCACAACCAAAACTCTAACCCCAACCCTAACCCTAATTACCTAACCCTAAATATTTTTTCTTTTATTAATTAGTTGCATTCACTCTAATAACCCTAAACCTATCCCTAGACCTAACCCTAGCCCTATCCCTCGCCCTAATCCTAACCCCAACTCTAAGCCAAATATTAAAACAACCCTTAAGCATAACAATAACCCTAAAACTTAATTCTAAATATAACCCTAATACTATAATCCCTAATTGTAATCCTCAACCCTAACCCTAATTTCATATCTAATCCCAACCATAACCAAAACTCTAAATCTAACCCTAACCATAAAACATAAACCCTAATCTAACCCTAATCCTAACATTATTTTTCCTAACCCTAACCCTAACTCTAAACCTAACACTAACCCGAACACTAAATCCTAACCCTAATTAAATACCCAATCATAACCCTAAATTGTAACATGATCCTTTGAATTGGATACTACATAAAAAATTATGTGTTACAATCATTGCTTCCATTGTTGGCATTTTTACATTGGGATGCATATATTTTTAAAATCAACAAAATCTTTTAATGTCTTGCCAAAATTAATATTATTAATTTTAATCTCAAACTTATAAACATGTATGCAAAATAAGAACATAAATAAGAAATATATGGTAATAGTTTCTTCAAAAAACAAAGTGATGTGGACTACAAGGACTATAAGATATCTACAAAATAGATCTACATTGAAAATATTGTAGGGAAATTCAATAAAATACAATTGGTAGATGCAAAGCCAAATAAATGTGAAATTGTGTACTATAATGATTTTAGAATACACACATAATGGATTTGTTGAAAAGGTTTTAGAAACTTTCAAACAAATGCAATTGGTAGATGCAAAGAAAAATTCCACAACCTTCACCAAAATCCTTATTGGTTTCCTTAATATGGGAGATTTGGAACAAGGTATAGACATCCATCAAAGCATAATATGAAGATGAATTTTTTCAAATGTTGTGGCTGTAGATGCCCTTTTAAAATTTATACAGAATGTGGAAGGAGAGAAAAATCTTGTGAACTATCTGACAAAATGTCTCAAAAAAGTGTAATCTCTCAATTTATTTTAGTGTCTATTTTGTTATACCCCATGTCCCAAATTGGGTATAACACAATAGACACTAAAACAAATTGATAGATTGTTATGAGGGTAGTGGTGAGACTTTTCTAATTAGAGTGTATTCCATGAGATTATAATTATTCGAGGCATTGTGTCAAATAGTTCATGAGCTTTGTCTATCCTCCCACATTTTGCATAGATTTCAAAAGGGCATCTACAACCACAAGATTTGAGAAAATTCATCTTCATATATTGTTTTCCTTATGATTGGTTGACTCTTATACTAAATTTGAGTGTTGTTTGTGTTTTGACAAGAGTAGATTAATATTTTTTTAATTTTTTATATGAACATCAAAATTACATGCACATACAATGAACCATAGTTTAGTTACAACACTTGGTCTCTTCAAAATCATCAGAGAAGATTAGGGAGAGAAAGGAATGCAAACCAAACTACAAAATAGGGGTAGTTGTGGCTTTGTTAGTTTTCTTTATATACTCTACTTGTTTCCTATAGGGATAAATATTTAATCACTATAAAAATGAAAGATGGTTGATTATCTACCGAATATTGTTTTGTGTGTTTTGAAATGGAATATATCTATGTTGGAAAACAAGGATAGACAACTGAGAGGGGGGTGAGTCAGTTGTTACAAAATTGAAACTTATTTAACCTTATTAACCTTTAATCTCAAATCTGATAATTAACAGTGAAAGCATGAATCAAAAACACATCAGAAACACACATAACACGAAGATTTTTTTGTACAAACCTTGTTAGGGGAAAAACCACGGTGGAGGTTAATCCACAATTTATACCTTGTTAAAAGTATAAAAGAAATGAATAAGGAATGCACATGCATTCAGGAACACTGCCTAGATCTCATTGCTCAAAGGGAAGGCTCACTGTCTTACCTAAGATAATCAAATTAAATCCATCTGATGAGGTTGAACTGAGAAATTAGCTTCTTCAAAAGCCTGATGACAGTTTCAGTTAGGTACATAAATACTTGTTCATACTTTGCCTAAACTTGTTCACACTCTGCTCTACATTTGAATGATCTAATCTTTATTCATACATATCTCACATACACTTCACATACATTCTCTCTAAATGAATAAAACAATCACTCTTATATATCCACTTCATGAATTTACATTAACAACTTTGCCGACCAAAAATAAATAATAGATGAATACAAACTGTCGGCCCAATTCATGAACAAATCTCAATGCGCACCAACCTAAATCGGCCACAACATAATGAAGACCTAAAGCAACATCCTTGAACATGCCAAGCATTCAAAAATTAATCCACAAGGATCTACAATACGCTACCACCATCATGTCAACCAAGAACATGAAAACTCAAACATGCAAAGGAAAAATATTTGATCACGAGCACACTGATCAACGTGGACATACCACAATGATAGAGTATGAGATCAAGAAACATCAATGAGCATCTCAAGAGCATACACAACAATTCAATTCACTAGAATTACATTCTCTTCTTTCAGAATCACCAACTATAGCAACAAAATAATTGTAGGAACACAAAAACTCATAACTCGCTCCAATCTTGATACACACCTCTGAAACTTCCAGAGGATATACTAGATTGGCTCAACAACAAACCCTTTAATACATGACTTTAGAATACCAACATACAAAAATTTCCACCACTCTGATCTTCACAACTTCATAGACTATCTGCAACATATTTATTCTAATTTTCGTAATATCCTCGACATATACAACCTTTAAGACATTAATGATAATAGTGTTGACATCAATAACAACCACATATCATGAGAAACACAACCACAACATCCAACAATCTACATCTCTATAAAAATTGGTATATGCTAATAGTCAACTTAATCTTATTTATAGCATTTCCTTAGCTTTTTATACTAAAAAATTCAAGGTAGAGGGTAACATGATTCTTTGAATTGGATACTACATAAGAATTTATGTGTTATAGTCATTTCTTCCATTGTTTGCATTTTCACATTAGGATGCATATTTTTTACAATCAACACTCTTTTAATGTCTTGCCAAAATTAATATTATTAATAATTTCAAACTTTTATAAACATGTATGGAAAATAAGTACATAAATAAGAAATATATTGTAATAGTTTCTTCAAGAAAGGATAAAAAAATCATGTGGACCGTACAAGGATTGTGGTGGGACTTAAAATTTACTACCCGTGTGGTATTAATGAGGGAGATCAATGATAATCCTTCCTTGTGGATCTCACACGATCAGATTAAAGGCCCCTGAGGGTACTGTGAGGTCTACGAAGAGGTGACACATGGCCTGGTTCTTGAAGCGATAGGGCTAGGTGGGACCTGCTGTCCAGTTGCAACCTCTTGTTTTCTTGGGTTGTGATTGGGCATGGTTCTCCCAAGGCGTTGATGTGGATTTTCAAACAATTTTTGACTCAATCTGATTCGTCCGACTTGCCATGTTTGATCCACATTAACGGTTTGATTTTTCTTGGGTTCCTGTTCATTCACGTTGGGAGTTCTTGCTCTCTACAAGTTGTTCTCATTAATGATGCGGATTTTTTCAGTGGATCCTCGCCTGATTTTCCTGCATGTGAACACTGTTCTCTTGATAGATGCAATGATGGGTTGTACGCCATGCCTTTGAAAGCCAGGAATAATTTGTGGTGGCTACATCCACCACTAAAATGCTTGAATGCTCGTGCTGCATTCGAGCAATTAATATTCTCGCACCAATTAACTCTATAAATGCTCATTGTTTTATCTGGTATTATCATCATATTTTGAGTTGTCTTGTTTGCAGGTGGTCGAGTCTCTCCTATATTTTTTGAGGTGTTCTTTGCAATGGACCATTCGGTTGTGCATAGAAGGACCAGACTTGAGGTGAGAAATTTATAGCCTGATGGGGTACAACCTATCCTTAGCAAGCCCAAGGTTGTCCATGATGCTAATTTTAAAGGGACGGGGAGCTCCAAGTCCCCACTGGTGCTGTCTTCTAGTTCTGACGGTGATGGGTCCGAAACTGACTCGAACTACCAACGTTACTTGGCATCCATGATCGAGTTGTTGGGGGTCAATGAAGAGCCCCTCGTAGTTGCCCCAATAACTGTGATGGCACTGTGCCATGCTACCAGATCATGTGTTAAAGTGGATAAAAGGAAGTTGGTCTCACTCCTTACTGAAGCGAGGACCAAGAGTGGTCACCTCTACCGAGGTCGTGTGTCTTGCAAGTAGTTGCAGTTGCTGGGTGTGTTACTTTTGGGTGGTGTGTTGATGTGGACGTACATGTGCCTACCATGCTCTTTGTCTTTAGCTTCGGTTGGTTACAATGGTATAACTGTTTTGATTCCTCGAACTGATTATTGTTTTTTCTAATGATGAGGAATGTCAATTTGAATTTCATTCTAAATGAAATTCAATTTTGGAATGAACAATGTATCCTATTGCTTTGTTGCTCTCCTTTCCTATAAAGGAGATTTGACAGCTCATTGTTAAGGGTTGTTATTTTTTTTTGGGTCCGAAGGCTTAGAATAGGTACAGTTAGTGGTAATGCAGGATTTTGAAGGTATTATGTAGGAAATCATGCTGGGTTGGGAATAGTATGAAATAACTATACTATGCTTTTGTAATTATTGATATCGAAAGAAATCTAAAAAAATTAAGACATTTTTCTCTCCTGTGTATGGGCCATGGATTATGAATGGATTTATCAAGGGTTTGTTCATTCAGTTTCAATGGTGTAGTTGAAAGTGTAATTTTTTCTCTTGCTTTGACTGAATGAGTTAATCAAATGCTTGAACACAAATTGCATGTTTATGGTTATATGCTCAGGATTCACTAAGGAGTATTGTTTTAATATACTGACAAATCTCATGGTAGAAAAGCACTATGGTGATAAGTTCATTTTCATCTGAATTACATTTTATATAACTCCCACCCAATGGATGAGGCACTGGATAGTATTGGTAAATTCCCTTTAGGTATAGGACTGTGACTCTAAGCACGATGATTCAATACCTGAACATTTTAACAAATATCAACTGCTATCTCTTTTTGGGATATATATCTTATGATAATTTTTAGTCTCCTTGCTTTGGGATATCTGTTATTATTCTTTGGTTTTGCCACAACCAGGGTAATGATTGTCTGTTAGTGTTAGTTGGGACTGCATCTGTAAGAAGAAGTGTTCTTACCAATCATAAAACATTCTTATGAACACACTTGGGTTTACCCACCTTGGATTCACAAAGCCAAAAGTGTAGGAGATGCCAGTCTTTGACTGACTCTTTTTAGTTGGCCACTAGCCTTTTTAGTTATTTATAATGGAGGTTGGCTACCTCTTACAGAATTGCAAATCCTATGTGGGAAAAAACACCAACAGATTGTAAGATATACACAAAATGGATCTACATTGAAAATTCGGTAGGAAAATTCAAGCAAATACAATTGGTAGATGCAAAACCAAATAAATGTGAAATTGTGGACTATAATGATTGTAGAATATACATAATGGATTTTTTTAAAAGGTTTTAGAAACTCTCAATCAAATGCAATTGGTAGATGCAAAGACAAAGTTCACAACCTTCACCAAAATCCTTGTCGATTTCCTTCATATGGGAGATTTGGAACAAGGTATAGACATCCATCAAAGCATAACATGAAGATGAATTTTCTCAAATGTTGTGGTTGTAGACTCCATTTTCAAATCTATGTAAAATGTGGGAGGATAGACAAATCTTGTGAACTATTTGACAAAATATCTCAAATAATTGTAATCTCATGGAATACACTCTAATTAGAAAAGTTGCATCACTACCCTCATAACAATCTCTCAATTTATTTTAGTTTCTATTGTGTTACTCAATTTGAAACTTAATTGTGATACATTAAGTTCATTGTCAAATTGTCATTTGTGTGTCAAGTTTTTCAAAATCCAAAATGATCAATTATTAATAAAATCATGGATCATGTAATATTGGGATGGGTGACCTCCTAGGAAGGCCTAGTGCTTCATCGCTTTGAGAATCATTTAGATGCAATGAGTGCTAAGTGGACCATTCATTATCATGAGAGATAAATTCTTGTGAAACACTACTCATGAAATATGGGTCAATGAGTTTGACTGGTAAAACTACATAATTGAATCCTGATAACAATATCAAAATTTGACACAATGTGAAAAATACTTCCTACTTGTCAATAGATCATGTTGTCAAAATCTAGAATTTCAAATTATGAATTCTTTGTAATTACTCAATAGATCATGTTGTCAATTGAACCTGTTGGCATTTTTTTACTGTAACCCACACGTGTTTCCTAGAAGCTCCTATGAACTCACCACATTCAATAATAAAAGACTAGGAATAGTATTGCCAACTTAACAAGAATAGCAATAAGGCTAACTCTCCTCCACTTCAGACTCTGTAAAATCCAAGAGGGTATTCCCTAACATGCGCTCTTAACATAAAACATTTAAACAATTCATTTAATTTTCACATAGGTAAGCAACAGATAAATCCCCAATTAATGTTAAAGGATTAAATCCTTCAAGAAATTGGCTTTTCCTTAAAAAAGACTCATGTCCATTTAACAGAGAATCACAAACTTCACATAAAGTAAATTGATAGGAAATGTTTGAGTAAAATATCCTAATGCCATAACACAAAACATACTAGAATAAAATGTAATCAGAATTCCAATGCCATATCCCAACGCAAGGAGTCAAAAGAGAAAACTAAACTATAGGGTAAATTTCATTTTGAACACTTATGATCTATTATGAATTGCATTACAACCCATACATCTATACCTGAGTTTATTACTCCTTTATGAATCCTATTTGTTATATTGCATGAATTTACTGGTTAACTGAAGCATTTAACCGATCCTTTGAACTAGAGTTGTACTTAAACATAATTCACAGTAAAGAACAAATGAAAATCAATGAAAATCATCTTTGATCGATATTTCATTAATAATCCATGTAACCCCATGATTAACAAAGTTCTTGAATTTGACTCAAAAAAATTTAAAACCTGGACTTACAATTCATACTCTATATTACTAGACTCTTATTTCTCATATTTTTGATATTTCAACCGGCCACTCTCTCGGCCTAGAATTCCCTTTTATAAAACAAGGGAGCCAACAAGCTTCAGGTTGGAGAGTACACATGTCCATTTGTAATTGGACCGCTAACTCCTGATTCAGTTACAATTCTATTATGTGAGTGGAGAGCATAAGACAAAGATCATCATTAGTTGATAAGGAGGAAAGAAAACATCGCTCCAAAGGCTGCTCCCCATACATCGAAGGCATGCTTAGCCATTATAGTATTAACTCCACCTCAACACCCTGTACTTGGAGTCAAAAGGAGAATGCAATTTTAGAATATAATATCTAAGGCCAGACCTATATTATACATGACCAAGTTGCAATTCTCGACTATAACACTCATAATTCCAGTTCATCAATGAACACCTTTTTCCATAATTCAAACTCCTCCTCGGAAGGCCACTGGAAAGCCACAACTTGATCAACCTTGTTTCGATAGGGAGCATACTTTACCATTATCGATATGGTCTTTTTATCAAATTTCTCTAAGAAATTTACAACACAAGATAACTTTTCCAATGTATTCTCTAGCATGCGGATGTCAGCATTTTTGCATATCTCATGTATTTGAGACATCATTATATTGTTCATTTTCTCCTTCCAAACCTGCAGGGGTTTGACTTCATCCTAACTATGTAAAATATGAGGCAATGGGGTCAGGTCCTTTCCATCATACACATCTTTCAACAATTTAATCTTGGATTCCATTAGGGCGGAAAATCCCTGAAACTTTTGCTCAACAATTCCCTTGACCAATTGATATGTTGCAATAATAGTAGGATATTTATCACCATATTTTTTTTCCCCTATTGCCATGAATTTCAACTTCTCCATTCTAGTGATCCATTTGTTTAGCAATGAGATGGCCAATTCTTTATCCCTTGGAAACATTTTTAGTGCTTGCAACATTAGGACATAATTTGCATGAACATTGTTTAGCTTACTCTGGACCGTTCTATTTAAATGTTTCAAAATAGTGTCCACTATCACTGCATTGTTTCTCCCTGCTACATCCTAGATTTGCTTTACCATCTCTTTATATTCTTCAACTTGATGAATCAGTTTCTCCCTAGAAATTCCCCCTCCAGGGCTAGTAGCCCTCTTAATAGTGATAGACACTTGTCTCATATTATATGGAACAATAGCCAAATATTGTGCTTGTTCAGGAGGTTGCGACTGCTCTACCGGTGGGTTAGGAATAGTGTGGCTAGAACTAGCCTTCTTTTGAGATCTCATGGTATCCATTTGTTGCCTCAATAAAGCCAATTCAGTTTCTAACTCTGCTACCTTTTGTTGACTCTTATTATATTCAATAATAATGTCATTATATTGACCTCTCAAAGTATCCTGGTCCTTGGTCAAATCTTCAACAGTTGCTCTGGTGAATTTGGCAACATTCACCACCATATCAGCAGCTTCCAATGCTGGGGTTTCAACAACTCTCCTCACAACCAAGTGACCACTGAAGTCAGAAGGTTCTGCAACAATTGGATTTTTAGAGCCAATGGATAGGGACCAGATTGCCAATGCATCCCATTCCTCACTAAAGGTTGATCCCTTGAGTGCCAATGTAGCCTCCTCTTCAGTAGCAAGAAGTGGCTTATTAGCCCTTCTTATTGTGTCAAACACCATAGCATCAACGATATCCCATTCAGGGAGCAGCAATACTCCACTTTTTTGTATCGATTCTTGACCCTGCTTTGGTGTTATTTCTTTGAATTTTTCTCTCATCTGTTCCCTGACCTTAGCTTGAATTACCTTCTCTCGGAGCTCTGGATGCAAACTTCTCTCATGTGCCACCTTCTCAGCATATAATGCAGTATGTGCTCTCCACACAAAATCTTTAAAAGCATCAGTTTGAATAAAAGAGTCATCCATCATGAACTCTCTGCAAGCTTCTATTCTCAAGTCATCATTGCTTGTTATTCCTTTGATTTCATCTTTTCCTAACCTCAAAGAAACTGTACCTGAACCTGTTGCAATTTCAACTGGGTCCAATGGCATCTCAGGATGCATTTCATTTGGAGTGAAAATAATGTCATCATCCTCATCACCATCACAATCAACAATCTCTACCCTTTCAACCCTCTGCCTCTTTGGTGATGGTGGGCAAGCTTGTTCTGAAAAACTTGGAGAATCCAAATCAACAACATTTGGTACTGACTACCTTGAAGAAGATGGTGCAATATTTTTAGCAACATCTTCAGCCCGACTTCCCTTTCTTCTATAAAAAACCCTTATCTTCTTTTGGGGCTAATAAGTAGGCCTCTCCTCTTCCTTTACCTTAGGGTACTCCTCGATGGTTTGTGATTTTCCCCTTTCTTCCACAACCCTTTCATCTTTCAAAACCCCAACCAAGCTCTCAAAATTATCAATAGCATACATTGCCCTACTAAACTCATCTTTAGCATTAGGTATGGGATTGAAACCAAGTATTTTCTCTTGCTTACTTTTTACCATTTTAGAGTAGGCAATGTATAGTGCCTTTCTATCATCTTGTAATTCCAAATCAAAAATATTCCTGATGATGTCCTCAGAAAAGTAGAAGTTGTGGAAAAAAGCTCTTGTCCGATGTTTTGCCTTCATTTGAGAGATAAAACCCTCAGGATCATGATTCCTGGGGAGAAAGTTCCTTAGACTATAAGGCCCAATTAATTGATGCAACTCCTTCCATCCTCCCTTTTCCATAACAAAATCGGAAAATGTTGTATATTCAGGGAAGAAAGAACCTTTCTTTTGTTCAGCTGGCAAGTGTAGTTCCTGAGCACCCCCCAACTGCCTCATGATTTCCAAAAATCCAATTCTAAGGGGAACCTCCCTTGGCAGAACCTTTGGATTGACATTAGTGCCAAAAACCCTGAAAATTGTGGTATAATGATAGGGGATAATGTCTCCCCAATTGTGCATTATGTTCAATTCAGGCCTTCTCTCCATTGGCCTCAAGAAGTCATGAATTTATTTTGGGATCCTTGAGGGGTCATGAACCACAGCCTCCCTTAATTTAGATCCAAACACATTATGGAAAGTTAAATAGTCAAACTTATGATCATGCATGTCAAGAATCCTAGTCCAATATTGGACAAGCATTTCAATGTTTCCTTCCTTCTTTAATTCCATATCTTTTTCGAATACAACCTGACCCCTATACAGAAACATGTGGATTAACAAGGAATACCATATGAATCCAACCCATATCTTCCCCTCCTTTAGGGCTACCAAACCCGTGTGCATCTTCTCTGCCAAATAAGTGGAAAAATCATATATTACATTAAAACTTGGGTGTTGGAGATTTACTACCATATACATAATATCGATAGGCAAGGTTTTCTTTAAGTTGATTCCCATAACTTGACATAAAGCACAAATAGTCTTCTTGAAACAACTAGAGAAATAGTCCATAGGAAAAGGTTCAGGCTCATTCCGGCCAATTACTACCTTCTTCTTACTTTTTCCTCTTCCTGAGACTACCAAATGAGGTATTAACAAGGATTTTCTGAACAAACCCCTAGTATTTCTATATTCTTGTCTGAAAACCTCCAAGTCGACAGGAACCATATCCTGACTCCATTTGTGCAATTTGAAAATCTCTGCAATTTATTCTTTGGTTATCTTAATCATCTGCACACCAGCATGTGTTCTAATAATTCGAGCCATAGGGTCATATCTAGAAGCAATGTCCTTTAAAATATCTATATCCATATAAACATTAGGAACCACCAATTTACCCAAGTCTAACCTCCAGGGGTTACACAAAGGAATCGACAAATTCCTATTCCCAAACTAATTGGAGAACAACTGCCACCTGGTGTATGGTAACTCGACATCTTGAATTGCACATTGCTTGTTTGTCAATCCTTCCAAGATTCGAGGCCCATAGAACAAAACCTTTCCCTCCCGCTTCTTGCTAGTATAGGGTTGTAACCAATCAATAATATCTTGGGATAAAGACCTGGTAATGGTTTCAGAACCAGAACTTTGGGTCTTGGGTGCCACTTATACTAGACTAATGATAATTCAAACTAGGGTTTGCTTATTTTTAGATAGCAAATAATTACAATTTTCTCCTTTAGCCTTAACACAAAATTCTTCAATATTCAAAAAACCCTAGCAATTATCTAGACAAGCTCTAAAAGCGAATCTATTCAATCAATTCTTCAAGAACAGAAACAGGAAACAATCACGAATTTCCTAGCAAGCAACCATAAAATCTTCTGAATTTACAAGAAATGGCGTACGTGCTACTTACAGTTTCAATCGCAAAACATCCAGGGCAGCAAAATTGAGAAATCATAACCACAACTTGCTTCACTCGATACCAAGCAATTATTCCTCAATGTAGAGATACAAAACGGAAATAGTAATTCGCAAATTTTAACATTTAATTATGCAGGCAGAGTCAAACTCGACCATTACTATTCACTCACGTGAGAGAAAATGGCTATAGTACAATACCAGTTTATTTTTAAATATGAGTCGTTGATCAATCACAATGTTGGCTGGGAGAATGGCTTAGATTTAGTCAATATAGTTTGAAAATGCCACGTTCTCCCTCCAGTCACCAAACAGATAGGATATTCACCTACCAGGCACCACATTAGCATGGAAATGGGCCCCGCCTTTGTTATCAGTGCACAAAATTTGAGTCCACGCGTCACCAAATAGCACACCTCACAGCATTATTGAAACTGTAGTTTTTATTGCGCGAGGTCAGCGAGGAACGGCCACGATGCGTCGGTACAGAAACAGTTGTCGGCATCAGCCTTCATCATCGATCAGTGAGCAAACTGGTCCCCACCATCAAATGTGACAGATGGTAGCATCTCGCATGCCTCGCACCATATTTGTAACATTAGCAGAAACCTTGTGAGGTCTACGAGCAACGGTCAAGATTGAAATCACTTCATTTGATGGTCGTGCAATCTACACACACAAAAAGGTTATTTCGCCTAGCTTTATTATTTCTTAAGTTTGGGTCAATCCGTGCCTTGTGCTTTAAGAACAACTTTGAGCCATCGTTTGTCATTATCCTAGGAAATGTCCCCTTCTCCCTTTTAATAGTTTTTTATTTTGCAAGGGGTGTTTTTAATGAGCTTCGATCTTCCTACGATTGATCCTGACCGCTCCCTATGATCTCACGATGACATCACCGTTGGTTGTTTGGCAATTACGATATCACGAGCGAGTGCCACGTGTTCCAAGCTGTCGATGTAAAAAAGGGATTAATAAAGTGTTTAATATTTTTGTCAGACTTAAATACGTTATAAAGTGGGTTACTAAAACAGTTGTGAGATGCACATGCTCGAGATCGACGATGATGTTATAATCTTGGTAAAAATTTGCTCGATGATTATGTTTGGTGCTGTTGACTACTGTGTTTTTAATGACCATCGATCTTCCTACGATTGATCCTGACCACTCCCCGCTATCTCACGATGACATCACCATTGGTTGTTTGGCGATTGCGATATCACAGGCGAGCGCCACGTGTCCCAAGCTATTGATGCCGAAAAGGGATTAATAAAGCTTTTAATATTTGTGTCAGACTTAAATACATTATAAAGTGGGTTACTAAAATAATTGCGAGATGCACGTGCTTGAGATCAATGGTGATGTTATAATCTTGGTAAAAAGTTGCTCGACAGTTATGTTTGGTGCTGCTGACTGCCATGTTTTTAATGACCGTCGATCTTCCTACGATTGATCCTGACCACTCCCCGCAATCTCGCAATGACATCACCACTGGTTGTTTGGTGATTGCGATATCATGGGCAAGCGCCACATGTCCCAAGCTACCAATGTTGAAAAGGGATTAATAAAGCGTTTAATATTTGTGTCAGACTTAAATACGTTATAAAGTGGGTTACTAAAATAGCTACGAGATGCACGTGCTCGAGATTGACGATGATGTTATAATCTTGGTAAAAAGTTGCTCAATGGTTATATTTGGTGCTGCTGACTGTTGTGAGTGAACACGACTGCCGATGGTAGGATTCAATGGTTGCCCACCATCACATGATCCAAATATGTAGGATGTTTAGTGATCACGATATCACAGGCGGGCGCCCTGTGTATTCCTTTGGTGCTACTTCTATGGTGGGCCCTCGATGCTGACATGGAGATTTTGTCAACCCTTTTGAAGATGGTCATTCGATGATCTGACAAAAATAAGAGGTCAACGGCTGAAGTTTAAATTTGCATCAAATTCGATTGGAGCCATTGGGGTGGCATGCAAATGAGCTTTAATGGCAGATGAGACATCTATTGCCTCAATTCAATCGACATAAAGTATCTGCTATTTTTCTATCTTCATCACAAAAGCATTCAAGTATTTTCCAACTAGTTCAAAGCCAAAGATAAAGCTTTTCGAGTGATCACCGTGAAGTTTGGTTCTCTGCAAGGCGTGAAATCCCATGAGTTATTTTCTAAACTATTGGGTTAATTTGACTGTGCCTTTGTGAAGGGTTCTATTGTGCTGGTCAAGGCATTTTGTTAATTATTTTCATAGGGTTACTAGTTCATCTAAATTATTGGAATTGCACAGTTGTGTTGTATTTTTGTGTTCTGGGTACCCCTAGTTTCTTCGAGGATTTGATTTTTTAAAAGAAGCCCTAGTTGTTTAAGATGGCACCACCGAAGCAACACTCTAGCCATGTTGATTATTTGAAGAAGAATTTGTATGATGACTTCCTAGATCAACTCTCATTGTCAACAAATGATAGGAATAGTGGTTTGGTATTAATGAATGGAAAGACCCTAGGCAAAGGTCTAGTGTGCAGAAATGATAACATTGCAGATGCCAGGATTCCTATGACTGGTCTTGAAATGTTTAGGTTGTGGTATGGACATCGAAACTTACCTCACCCCTTCTCTAATGCTTGGAGATATGACATCGGGAAACTAACAGTTCCAAACGTGTTTCCTAATGTTGACTTGCGCAGAGCAGTGGTAGCATGATATGATCCTGTGACAAGGGTCATAAGGGATAATGATGGTGAAATTCTACTAAGCATAAATGCAGATGAGATTCGACAGATTTTTGATTTGATTGAGTATATCCCTTTCTTAGTCCAAATAGATTTTGAGGAGATGAAGGAGGAGTAAAAAAGGTCAAAGCCTCTTTTCAGATCGAGGTTGCTTCCTCCTCACCTGGCTAGGGTGGGCAGTTCAGCAATTCTAATCAACCCAAATGACCAGGAGCTTTTCAAGCTGAGTTGTTTTGCCAGTCACTTCCTGGAAACATTTTATTCATTGTGCCAGATTTTAGGGTTCAGCCCTAATACTGTGATGCCAGTTGCATACATGTTTATGGGAGCCCAAATTCAACATCCCAACTTCTCTGTGGTATATGAATTTGCATCATTCATGTCAGAGAATATGCATGGGGGTTTGATGAAGCTGCATGTGGGGGATACTGGCACTCCTTTTTTCTGGTACTCCCTGTTGATGCATATGTTCCTATACAAGAATGTTGTTTTCTTCTCAGAAAAAATGGAGTTGAGGCAGGAGGTGAATGGAGAAAGGTTACCAGTACAGGTGTGGAGTGCAGATTTGTCTTACAATAGGGGAGGTGCCAACTTTGTGTAGTTTGATAACTACTTTGACTCCAGACTCAGGGCTTGATTGGTGGTAAATGTGCCAAGATTCCCTGAATATTTGCATGACTTCCTCCAGCCGAAGGTGAGGAAACCTAATTTAAAAGTGTGTCACAATTGGGGTGATATCATCTTGTACCTTGTTAGCACTGTCTTGAGGGTGTATGGTTTCCAGGGAACCCCTCATATCCTCCCCTTTAATGTACCATCAAGGATGAGTTTTTCCAAAGTTATGTGGCAACTAGGTTGTATTCATGAGGACAACCTAACAAAGAAAGGAAAAGGGACTTTGTTCCCTGACTAGATTGTTGTTTCTGATTTTGTCTGTTCCAAGGGAGGATGGGTCCACTTCGGAAGGTTTTTTGATGACTTCAATTTGAGGAATGGTCCTAAGAGACAACATGACCCTGAGGGATTCTTTGCATTGTTCAAACAATGAATTAAAGGTGGAAAATTTGCACATGAATTCAACTTTCCTAAGGACCTAATCAGAAATGAGTTTGATTTGATTAGGCAGGAGTTGAATAAAGAAAAATGGATTGCATATGAAAAGTTGCTGGCTATAATACATAAAATGGATCCAGAATATGATCCATTAATGGAGTTCACTCCATTTCACAAGAGAATAGACTTCTTGATGGATAATTTCAAAAATATCATGGGCACCTTGATGACCAAGAGGGTCAATTTGGAATTAGATTTTGGTATAAAAAGACTGGATGTGAGGCCTGAAGAAACAAGGCCAGCTTATCAACCACCAGTTGATAGGCCTCTATACAAGAGAAAGAGGAATGCGAGCAGTGATGAGGATGAAGGGGATAAGAAGGGAAAACAAGTCATGCATGCATCATCATAGCTAGGTCCAATGATCAGAGCACCCGAAGGGATAAGGATTGTGGATCTAGATTCACCACCAAGAGGTGATCCTACAGTGTTACCATCAAAGCCAAGCCCTAAGAGGTAGAGAGTTGAGGAAACACAGGAAACTTTGATGGATGAGATAATTGTGACTGATCAAGACATGCAGGTTGGTATCCCTTCCCCTCCTAGATCAACACAATTGGTGCTTTCTGACATGGATGTAAAGGGGTAATGTGTACAATATGCCAAGATGGAGGCCTGCAAGGAATTCTTCGACGATGATGCATTTGTAAAGAAACCTATATTCTTGCAACTAGTTTGGAGGATGAAACTAGAAGAGTACCAGAACAAATTCAAGAGTAGGAGAGAATCGAGACCTGATAGGTTTGAGTAGGAGAGTGATGATGAGGTCAAGGCCGAATTAATGGAAGAATTCAAAGGCATCACTCCTGAGGAGGGAAGAAGACTTGTGACTTAGGCTAGTGTCTTACTTTTGCCTCAATGGGACATAGCTGATGCAATTTCATTCAATGTTATCTTACAGTCCAAGCACCCTATACAAAATAGTGAAGACGAGGTTAAGGCAGCTCTACAAGACTCTGCCTTCAGTGAGGAGTATGAAACTTTGGCCATATGTGCATTGGCACCCCAGGGCAGAAAGCCAAATGTAACTGATATTAGCCCACACCTAAGGGGATGGCTAGTCATCAACAAAGCTTCTGAAACTTCAACAACATAAGCTACAAGCCTAATAGTAAATGTGGCCAAATTGGCCCAAAAGACAGCTGAGAGAGAAGAGGCTGAAAAAAAGAGTTTGATGGAGAAATAAAATATGATAATTGCAGAATATAGTAGGATGCAGCAAAGGAATGTTGAACTGCAATTTGAAGTAGATAGGTTGAAATATAGGTAGGTGGGAGAATCCTCTAGTGCTCCTAGTATCAGAGCATTGCCTTCTATTGCAGGATCGTTCCCCCCTACTACTCCAATTGTTTCAACTCTAGGGTCCCCCATCTAGGCACCTGCTCTTAGTCCTACACCAAGGCCAGTTGAAGAAGAAGTTGAATATTTTGTGGATCCCACCAAGAAGCAAATGTTGAATAGGATCACAAAATTGCAGGTTGCCTTAAATTCAAGTGACGTGGTTGACACAATTTTGAGGCATCTTAATGAAAAGGTTCATGGTAAATTACCATCTGTACATTCTTTGTATTCTTTATTCTTAGATGGAATAAAAAATATCAATAGGGATTGGTAAATAGTTTTTCCTTTGGCTGAGAAATGGATCCCTAGGGTCAACAATCTAGATATTATGTACAAAGCTTAAAGGTTTGATGTGTACAATAGGCCACAGTCATTGAAGCCTACTCAGATCTTTGTAAAATCATTGAACGGATTCTAGGCCCTACTTGATGATTTGAGTAGAAGAATTAGGGAGTTGATAAAGAGCTTTGATGACTGGAATGATACATTTTTTCCAAACATTATTGATGCACAAGGAAATGTTAAGACATTGCAATAGTGGCAGGATGGGGCAGAAGAAGTTATCAATGCACAAATCAAATCGATTTTTGATGATTCAAACTATGATTTGTTGGTAAATAGTATGATAAGATAATTAACACCAGCACATTCTTAGAGTTTTTTGAAAGGGAAGCCAATCAGGTTGCAGTGAAGTACACACCTTACAATACTAAGGTGAATGAGGTCATGAATTTTGGTTGGCCAACAGATGAAGAGTATCGGAGATGGGTAGACAAGTACTTAACCAAAGAGGGTAAAACAATGTCTATTACCACAAGATGGATGAAGGAATGCCAGACGATGATGCAAACAATTCTAGCGACAGCCATAGGAAATGATTTAACAATGGATATGGCATGTGAATAGAATGAGAAGATGTTCGAAATGGAGATAGCCATAAGGAATGCACTGGAGGATGTTGATACACTCAAGCGGACAACTTACCGAGATTATCTGTCAAACATCTATTTATGGCTTAATAGAGCATAATTTCTAGTTTGTTATTGTTGTTAAGCAAAAAACATTTCTCAAAGGACGCGCCCTTTCACAATTTTGATATATTTATATTTGTTTCATAATGTAAAATAGATATAGGTGGATAGGAGAAAGATACAGTAGATAGTTTTCAATGGAACTTTCCTTTAAAAGACTTAGATGCATGTATGAATTTTGATGAAGTTAATGAAGATGTCTGAACTTGTGGCTTAATCTTGGTATCAGCTATTTGTGGAATTATACAGTTAATTGGTTGACTCCATTTTGATGTTTTTCTGTTGTTTAAATTGATATATCAAGCATATATATATTTAGTTTACCGGTACACTTTTGTTGTATTTGTGTGATGTGATTATTTGGTTCTTTCAAGTAAAGATTAAACCCTTCTAGTCAATCATAGTAATTGAAGAGTATTAATTGGATCAATAAGAAGAATCACATAACTAGGATTGTCATTCTATCTCAAGTAGAGTTTGTCAGTCATTTACTTGCACATTTATACAAGTTATAAACTACATCTATGTGCCAAACACTTTGAATTATTGCCATCATAGATTACACTTTTATAGATCTTCATTAGACTCCATACACCCAACAAGGCAGTGGTCTCACGCTTTCATCTTTTGGTTTATCCATTTTATTTTTTACATCTGTTAACTGAACATATTCTAATATAATTCAAATATAATTAAAATTAAAAACATCATAAATTAATTATGTAACCACATAAGTCAAATATAATTCTATCAAGAAATTAATATCAAATAGATAATACAATCACATAACTCATATATTTCAATGTCATTGATCTTCTTCTTCATCCAACTCTTTGTCTGTATCATCCGATCCAGATTCAACATTGTAAGGATTGGTCATATCATCATCATCGTCATTGATATCAGTTTCGATAATGTCATCATCCACACAGATATCATCTTCATGAACATTAACTCCTACATCATCATGATCTAGTTCCTCCTCTTCGACATCTTCGTCAGGCACATCATCAACTAACTGTTGATCCTAATCATCATCTACATCATCTTCTATTTCTTCAGTATCTTCTTCTTCCACCACATTATACTTTACCAGCCTTCCTCTTGGATCATGTCTAACAACATATGACCAACCCATTTTACCTAGAACCTCTGAGTAAAATACCTACTCACATTGGCTTGGAACAACATAGGGCTTATTTCCAGCTCACTCAAAATACCTTGTATTAACCATGGTAAATCCATTATCATGTTCAATAACAGTTCTCTCAAGATCATTTTCATTCAATCGTACCTGTACCATAGGACAACAAACAAAACTAATTTGAAGGACTTAAAGTCACACTCAAGTATATCATCCAAAATCCCATAGTATTGATTTTCTGAGACTTCTGGATGTATGTCGTTTCTATTTGAAACATAAGTCACCTGGAAGACTGCAGTTATCCCAAAATCACAAGTTTTCTTCGTGTCATCCAACTTTTTGATTCAAAATTTATGACCATTGCACCACATAGCCTTGTGGTGTTTCACCTACAATATGTCAAACATGTAAAACTTATTGCAATATCGTCAGTTGATAAACATATTTATTCTTCGCCGAATGTATGCAAAGAAAAAAATCTCAACATATATATACATCAATATAATTGAAGATAATTAAATAATATGGGTGATTAATATATTTATACATACCTGTTTATCTCTTAAACCATATGCTAAATCAATTTCCCTTGGTGTAACATTGGAATCTCCATTACGATGAGCTTCATTAACCAATTAAGCCACACCTTCCCATGTTAATGCGCGATCAGATTGTTGATATCGTTCAATACATACCATCATCCAATCAAGATTGTTTGCAATGTACAAATGTAGTGCATCCCACTCTTGACCAACTGTATCAAAAAAAATTGAAATTCACAAACTACGTATAATTAGTTAATTACCACGGTATACGACCTTAATTTATAATTCATGAATATTGAAGATTAATAATTAAATAAGTACAATATACATAAAAACCAAATATAAAATGTATTCTAATTAATCTCCATGACCATCTTATAATTACCTGTCACTTTTCTCAATCTACCTTTCCCCATCAGGTACTCGCCTTCGAATTTGTTAATGGAGTTGGGATCCCAAATGTGATATACATGGATCTTTGCTGCAAACTTAGGAAGATATTCAGTAATGTACACCATGGTCTAGTATACCATGTATCCCTCCACCATAGAACCCTCAGGCTGTGCTCTTTGTCTTTCCAAAGCCTTCAAAAATTTCAATTTCCTCTCAACCATCCACATTAACCTTGTGTGTATAGGTCCACACAATTCAATCTCCTCAACTTGGTGTATGAGGTAGTGTTCTTGTGCATTGAAAAATGTCGAAGGTAGACACTTTTGCATTTCACACATTAGACGAGGAATTTTTCTCTTCCAATAATTTCTATCTTCTTTATGGATTGATTTAGATGATAGCCATCTATAAGTGATTCAAGGCACAAATATATTAACGAGATTTAACAAAAATATACAACGAATTGAACAAATATCGCTACTTACCTCATGTATTTTCCAAGATCATATATAACTTGCTTGAAATTGTTGTCGAAGTTGTCTGGGAGAGATAGAGTTAGAACGTACTGCAACAATTATAAAATGATATTTTCATTAATATTTTTTCAAAAGTAGTAAACATAATACACTGAAAAGTGCATGCAGTATACATATATATATATAAATACCAGAATAATTTCCTTAATGAAGGTATGCCAATCATGCATTTTCATCCTTGACCCAAATTCACCTTTCTTTGTTATGATATTGTTTATGTTCGCAACAAATCCTGTGAGAAATTGAATTTTTTGTATGACTTGTTTTATAGCTTTGCTTTGCTGCTCCATTCCAATATCTTTCATAATGCTAGATAAATCTCGGTATGAGTGAGGTAAAATATTTGATGGTGGTAACAAAAATTCACCAATCAATCTACAACAAAAAATAATTTCTTAATATAAAGAATATTAATGGTACATACTTCATCCTTTATTTAGTAGCGATGAACTAACAACAATTAAAATAGATGAAAAAAGATGGCATATATGACATACCTTAACATCCGTGAGATTGCTATGTTGGATAAACCATTCATAACCTTCAAGTTCACTAGCAACAATACAACAGAGAGAAGAGTTGTTTGGGATCCTTCATAAAGGGGCTCATATGCCTTCTCAAGTACAGGTAAATCATGAACATCATCAAAGTCATCTCGATCAACATGATCAGATGTGCCACTACATGTGTCATGGATCAATGTATTTGTACCATCATCTTCAATTGTGTTTTCTGGCGCATGATCATCTTCTTCCATAGGATCATTAACTTCATCTTCGATATTCACAACTCCATGTTCCTCTACTTGCAAAACCACATTCTCCGGGCCGTGATAATTCATATCGTGTGCCTTCTAAGGCACCCCACCTTTATAATAATGACAGACACAAATAAACCATGATCATGATCAAGTGATTATATATATATATATATCAAATGTTAAAACAATATAAACATTTACAAATTCAATCAATATAAACACATATAATAAACAACTTACCAATGGATGATAACCATGCCCCCCTTCAATGTGATCATGTTGCCTACACTATTTCTCAGCTTTTTTGATTGAAATTCTTCTCATCTTTAAGCCCTTGCAATTATTGCAAGGACAATAACATTTCCCATCACCCTTTCTTTTGAATCTAGCCCACAATCTATCAAATGACTCTTCATTTTGTTTTGGACTAATATTATCTAACATGATTTTTCTTTACCAAGCTTGAATATTTAGATCTTCAAAAAATATCAAACTCACACTCCAATAATTTTTAATCATACACAGGTAACAAAATATAATAATTATGATATTTTACACCAAAAAAATTTGGCATGCAACCACCCTTGCAAAAGAGAAGATTGTCTGAAGTTAATGACCCCAAAAAACACTTTCAAATGCTAATTCTAGAAATTATTAAATTATGATTTTACTATGATTTCCAACTGTTAGACTCCTAAAATCAAAATATTGAACTTGCACAACAAAATTTGGAAATGAAATTTCTCAAAATGCAGCTAATAGGCCTGAACAATTAAGGCCTACTCAAGACTTTGTGAAATCACTGCAAGGTTTCCAGGCCTTACCTGATGATTTCAGCGGGAGGATTAAAGAGTTGGTAAAGAGTTTTGATGACTGGAGTGACACATCTTTACCAGATATTGTAGATGCCCAAGGAAATGCTAGATCACTTCAGCAATGACAGGATAGGGTAGATGAAATCATCAATGCACAAATTAAATTGATTTGTGATGACTTAGATTATGACATGCTAATGAGGTGTATGGATAAAATCATTAACACTAGCACATTTTTGGAATCTTTTGAAAGGGAGGCGAATCAAGTAGCAGTAAAGTATACACCTTACAGTGCCAAGGTAAATGAGGTGGTAAATTTTAATTGGCCAACGGATGAGGAATATCAAGGATGGGTAGAAAAGTACTTAACTGAACAAGAATAGGACAGAGTCTACAACGAACAGTTAACAGCTCAGCGGTTATGGTTATAACAAATGTTGGCTATGTCTTGGTGGCAATTTTGGTGCAAGTTTTTGAAGTTTGGAAAAATGCAACAGTTATTCTCTAGTGGACGGGATGAACAAGAAGATTCTCCAGAGACTCAGCTATTGTAACCAATTTTTGAAATTTCATAAGGCAGTCCAAGTGACCAGTGACAGGTGTATTTCTGGTATGATGCTTGTTGCTCCTTAATTTTCCCTATAAGAAGGATTTTAGGACCAGAAATATGAGTTAGCAAGTTAGATATCTTTAGGTCAAGTCTAAGTGAAGTTGCAGAGTGAATTTGTAAAGAGCCTGATATTATAGTGAAGATACTATTCTAAGGTTTGGTGTCATTCCGTTGTAGGTTTTAGATTCATGGGTACTTAATTTTCAAGACAGTACTAGCATCTGAATGAAAATTACTCAGTTCAAGGTCATGTATTTCCATTGTATGAATATATTATTATCTTGAATAAAATGATCAAGGGTTATTCTATTCATCTCACTATTATGGTGTGTGTAATTCTCATTTTGGCTTTAATTCAAGGAATTAATTAAAATGGTTGAGTGAGGTTATAGGTGACTATGTTCATATAAGGATTTGATAAGTAGTATTGGGTTAAAATATAGATTGATGGTATTGTAAGGCAATATTATCTAATATTTTATATGCTATGTGTCTAGAAGATAAACTTGGTTACAGTTAAAAACAACCAACACCTTTGATATTATCTAGCTATGGCTCCCAAATCTATTGAAAATTGATCATTAGGGTTGAAATTGAAACCTTGCAAATATAATCTTTGTCCAAATCCATCAAGAATTTTCCATCAGTTATAAACAATTCCCTATAAAGAATTTGTGAAGTCAGGTCTAAAATCTGGAAATGAAATTCTAAAAATGCACAAGACTAAAAATGAAATCTGATGAGATGTTGCTTTAAAATATGATTTTCAAACCTAGAAGTACAAATCTAACTTCACAAATGAATTCTGGAAAAAGACAATGACTACCCTCAACCTAGCGATATCTTCTTGAGTTTCTTCTGATTTTCCCCAAGAAAACTATCGAGCAAAACATTGTCGCAATAAATAGTCGAGCTCATTTTTATTTATGCCCGCCACAATTTAAATTGTAGGTCTGTCAAAATTTTGGTGAAAGATCTTCATCGAAATGAAGACGAAAAAAATGGTTCATCAAAATTACGAAGAACGTTGGGGATAAAAAATTTTAAAAATGAAAATTCGCACAAGTGCCCGACGATACATCTAATTATATAGCTTTCATCGGATTTTGCAATCAGATGAGTTAGTGACATTTTTCCCTTGCAGAATCGTCTACCCTCCTCGTATAATGACCTAGATTGGGAGGTCGATGACCTCTTGGTTGGTGAGTGCTAGGGGGCGCCTCTTGTTTATCTGAAGTGTAGATTGTTTGTGTTTTTGTGTTCCTCTGTGTTTGCGTTATGTGTTCCTGGATTACCCTTGTCACCCTTGTAGGTGCTTGGATACAGGAGTGATTATGTGTTTTAAAACATCCTCTATTTGTGGCATCTTTCTTCCTTTGTTATGTGTATTTTTTTTTGACAAGTGGGGACGATGCAAAGTGTTGGGTACATTTAGGCTTCCCTTCCATGTTGACCTAATTTTTTATTTTTATTTTATCTTCTCATGCATTCTTCATATGGTTTGATTTAGTAGGGGGTTGATGCCAGTTCATCTATACACTATTATTATACTTATATATATTTACGAGCAACTTTGACCCTAAAATATTAGACCACCCTTGTGTCCCTTGTTCGTGATGTTACTATATCTTTTTACATCCTTGTCTCTTCATTCTTTCATGCTTTCTTTGTGATGTTGTGGTGTTCATGTGTTGTTCCTCTCATGTCTAACAACATTACCACAGTGACATCTTGCTATGTTCTGCAGACCACAACATCACGTTTTTCATTCTTTTTTTTCTCTCCTTAGGATGCAACATGCCTCTGCATTCAACATGCACCATCCTAAGGGGGGATATCATGTCACTTCGATTTTCAAAAAATGCATTCAATGTCCAACGAATCTTTTCTCAAAAGTATTTCCATAACATTTTTCAAAAATCGCATTCTCAACAAGGACCCCAAGCGAAACGTGTTTCCTTCATCATGGGTTCATAAAGAAAGAACTTGGAAAACTTTCCTTCGAGGAGGGAGTAAATTTTTCCTATGGGAGAAGCTTTGACCTTCCCCTTGTGAGGTGGCATTTTCTTCCTTTTGAATTCCTTGATGAAGTGAACATCTTTCAAAAGGATTCCTTGATATTGAATTGATTTACAAAAAAAATTGCTTGCACTTTCAAACAACTCATCCCTTGAGTGGACCCCCTCTTCCTTTGAAGGGTTCCTGAGGGACCCCTTTGAAGACTCTTCCTTCAATTTTTTTACTATCTACATGATTGTCTTATTGTTTTCTTGTGTGGCTACTCTTTGTTTTCTAACATGTTTTATGTGTAGATTAGCATGTTGCTTTATAGGTGCATCTGTGAAGTTGCTTTCTAGTCTGACTCTGTAGATTCCCCTTACAATGGGATTCCTTTAGGAGAGAGTACCTAAGAGCACCTTCTTTGCAAGTCCGAGGGTGTGTAAAGTGCTTGCATCTTGCAAGATTTATCCATCATTGTTCTGCAAGCCTTCGATGTACTTTGTTCAACTCTATAGTTCTAAGGAGATACTTAGTCCTTTATTTGAACCTCCTCAGGAGAGAGGACTTGTGGAGTTATCTTCTTGCCATGTGTTTTTGAGCTCGCTAAATTGCAGTCTTCCTCCTTGATGGTTTAGGTATACATTTCTAACTCTTCGATCTACGTTACCGAACACTATTAACACTTGTGCTCGCTAAAGTGAGGGAAAATGTATAGGAGAAAATTTGCACCCCTTGTGTAAATTTCCCTTTTTCATCCCTCCACCTTAGAAAATCAAGCCCAAATGCGAAATTCCACATTACCCATCTTAAATGAATCCAATTAGCACTTGTCTTTTTTGTCGATGGGGGAATTTTTGTTGGGGCCACGAGTGCGGTGCACAGACGTTTGCATGGCACGTTGTTGTCCCTAACAAATTCCTACCTCTAGAGTCTATAGGGGCATTATGTTCTTCATTGGTCATGAAGTGTAATGCCTCTATCTTGACCAACCGACCTGAAAGTGGCTCTTTCCCTCCTAATATTCCTTCAAATGCATAATTTTCACTATCACCTCATATTTTAGCAATCTTTCTCATCTTCTTGGAAATTCATGTGATCTTTCACAATCCATTGAGCATTACACAACAACTTTTTACTCCATCAACTTCATTTTGTACGTGTTGTGCTACCATAGAAGTTGCAAGCTTGGAGTCTTGCGAGACCTCCCTTCATCACCACTATGGCCGTGTCAACTTTACCAAGTTCATTATCTTGCATTCTCCCTTCATTGGCCTTGAGTGCCTTTGGGTGGAGGTGGTATTCCTTCACTATCCTTTTTGTTGTGGTTTGATAAAGTAGCATCGTATATTTTGTAGTGTTCAATATTCTTCTTTCCTTTATCGAATTTTCTACTTTGTGGCTTTCTTGGCTATCCGTGGAGGTGGAAACACCAAAGCGGAGGTTTGACTGAGGAAAACCCCTATACAGCCCCAACATTTTCCCCTTCTTAGCTTTGTGTAGGTGTACATGTACATGGAGGTCACTGGAAAACTAGACTCTCAATGAGTTGGTCTTCATCACCCTTTCTTTCATCTATCTTCTTTACCATTTATATAGCCATTTCTCATACTTTATCATTCTGTTCATTTCATTAAACTTAGTTAGTTAGATAGTTAGTAGGCTTTCTTGTTTACCACATCGTATTTTACACTTTCTGGTCATATAGATTCCATCACACTAGAGAGATGCCAACACATTGTGTTTTCATCCTTGACTTGCACTATTGTCCTTGGGAAATGAGCTATCTAAGGTGTAGTTTAGACTCTAGAAACTGGCTCGTCTAGCTCCATTTAGGGTTTCAGATATGTAGAGTGATAGAAGCACTTGAGAGTTCTCTTCATTCTCTATCCATGACCTAAGAACTTGTTGAGCTTGAGGTAAGATAGGGCAACCCTCTACTCTCGGCTCTTCATGACCTGGAGCCTTGGTGTGGTTGGTTCCCCTATCTTACAAGGAGCAATTAACTATTAAATATTACTATTTTATTAAACAAATGGGCATGAGGTTTAATGAGGTGTAATTGTAACTCCTAAGAGTGAAATTAGGATATTTTATGATGGTTATGATAGATTTTATGATAATTTCCTAAAAAATAACTAATTCTATAACAACTTGTAAGAGGGGAGTTATTACTTATTTCTAGCCAAGAATCTTGCAAATGTTATGAAAACTAAGCACCATTTGAAATAATTTATTGGAAATAAAATTATTTTAATTTATTTTCCATAAAAGGGATGTTTATAATTGATGGGCTCTATTTATAAGAGAATATTTGCATTCAAAAGGACCACTAATCATATTTTCTTCACAACTTTTCTATATGAGCACTTATGCTTTTATAGTTCCTTTTGTGAAAAAAAACCATTGAAGGAAGATATCATTAGATGAAACCCACTAATTTATAGATGCAATATTACTTAAATTTTTCCTTGGAGTTTTAAGGATTTTCAATATTTAATAGGTTGTTCTAGTTGTGTTGTGTTGTGTGTGTGTGTGTGTATTTATAGGATTTGAGGAGACTGTGTGGAGTTATATTTTTCAGATTTGGTGTGGGTTTTTGTGAAATGTATGGCTATTTAGATTAATATTTTTCTATTCATTTCTCCTTCCAAATCAACTTCTATATTTTTGAAGATTCATCTTTAATATTGGGGAGAAATATAGTTTCTTTGTGTTGAGTTGTTGCAAGTGAAGATATTGTGCAAGGTTATTTTTTGTTTTGGATGTTTTTGATTAAATAAGTAGGGTTAGGGCCCTAATCCCATATAAAAAAACAAAATTGTCTAGTGCAACAACAACCAAAAAATAACAACAAAATAGAGGAGACAAGAAAACAAGAAACAACACTACATCTTCTCACCAAAACCACAGAGGACAAGCATCAACCTATTCCTGAAGAATCAAAATAGATAACCCTATCTAGGTACCAATATAAATTTAACCATACCATACTATCACTAACCCAGATATTAACATAAGGTAGATAGAGCCTATCATAAGTTCCCAAAAGGAAAAAAATCATCAAAATAGAGATTAATAATATATAATTGCAGTTCAGGCTTTCCAAGCCAAAGTCTGATATAAGCCAAACAAAAGAGCCAAAAAACTAGTCGATCAAAGCCATAAAAAGGAACAAAACAAAAGAAAGAATAAAGACTTAGGATTCCTCTATTAGACTCCAAGACTTCTCCAAATATTCTAGAGTTTCCTCGAGGTTGTCTTTTATCTCTATCATCCCAGACCAACCAACTTCATCCCTTCTTCCTTTTTTTCTCTGTTTCTTTTTTATCTTTCCCTATCCCGATATGGTGCCCATCACAACTCTTTTCATAACACCATCCAACACTCTATAGAAATTATTGATGACCTTCTCCATAGAGTGGAATCTATTTGAATTTTCTTCATTCTGTAACATTCTTTCAACTTACTTCACACTCTCAAAAGTGAGAGGGGTATTAGTAGTAATTTTTGGGGCTTTCAAATCAATTGGGGTTTCATTTATATTTCCCTTTTCTTCAATCGTTTTGGGATTTGTCCCTTCATCCTCACCATCCTCCTCCTCCTATTGTGTATTTTGTTCTACCTCTTCTTGACTAGAATCCTCAATATCCTTGGACATTGAAACCTCTTTCTCAAATAGCTCAATTTCTCCAAAACTATCTGGGACATAATCCTCCTTAGAGGAGGTATCATTCTCCTCCATTGTGACTTTCTTCCCTTTTTTGTTCTCAAGTTCCAAAGGGGACTAAACCTTCCTTTCTTCATTTTTTTTTATTTTTTACTTATTATCTTTCCTTTGGAAGCAACAAGAGAAAGACGGGTAGACCTACAACTAGCAGGGATTATGGATCCACTTTCAAGGCTTATGTCTTGGTCATCAGGGATCGTAATGGTTGGGGAATTAGAGCTTGGATCTTTAATAACCACCTTTATTTTATTAATTACACCTAAAGAGAGGGGAGTGATATTGTATTTTTTTGGGAGTAATTATGAGGAGCATCATCCATGAGGGGTCCAATTTTTTAGAGGGAGGTTTCTTGCATTTTTTTGTTTATTTCTCAAGGGAGTGGGGTCAACCTTCCAGCAGTTCAATTTTGACAAAGCTTTCAGGGGGCAGATTTCTCTCAAGCAGATTATGAAAGGATTTTTTTTGTGGGGTGGTGGCAAGGACATATTTGTAGATTTCCCTAATCAAATCTTGACTTAGGGGTGGGTTGGCTCCATTAGTCAAGCTTTGTTGTAACGATGAGAGGAGGAAAAAGGGAAGATTGATTTTCTCCAAATGTCGAATGTGGTTTAGGAGAGGGAAATTGTATCTGTGCACTAACTGATATCAACCATCTAAAGTGAAATATTTCATAACAAATAAATGTACATTGCTGTAAGGAGGTGGGAGTAACAACCTGGCATAGCCATTTTGAAACCTTTGCACTTTCTCCTTGGCTTCAATTTTTTTTTTATGTAGCTCTGGTAGTTCCTCGTACTTTTTTTGGTGATTTTCTTTCCTTCATATTTGAGACCAATGGCTTTAGCTATCATTTTAGCATCCACAGTGAAATGAATCCCTCATTTCAACCTCTTTGTCCCTCTAAGCATTCAAAATTTTATATCTAAGCTCCTCACTATAACCCTCCATAGCTTTGAGGTACAGGTTAAAACCAACGCATTTAAAAAGGCTCCATAGCTCTTCATTTTGTCTCAGCGAGTCATGTTTTCTTAGTTTTGTTTTCTTTCTAGGGCCTCCGATTGTTTCTTTACTAGTAAGGTAGTCCTTGTGCAGGAGAAAATAATTAGCTCTTACACCCTTCTCATCCAAAATGGAAACCATTGGTAGCTTGAAATTTTCAGCAATGATGATAACTTAAGAACTTTTCATTTGGAACGACGACTCAAACCAACTAGCAATAATTTTAAATAAAACCTATTGTTCACAAGGAGATAACTTGTGCCTTCTATTCCATCCTTTGTTGGAAATGACAACACCCCCACCATTAAGAATCATAATTAAGATTTTTTATTATACACCATGCTATCGAAGTTGGCCCATAAGAAAGTGTCATGTCGACAATCCCTTGAGAGGTCTTTAGTAGGTTGGGTGGGTAAAATCATTGTTTGAAGTCTTTCAAACTCCTTTCCATTTTTAATCCTACACAAGGATTCTAAAAGATCTTTTCTTTTTGTCTTATTCCTTTTATACTATTGAATATTTTTTGTACTATTGCAATCATTAGAGTTCCCAAAATCCTTACTCTCCCAATTGCCCACAATTATTATGAGCAAGGTAATAATCAACATAATAAATTGATAACTCCAAGAGCACTCCATCAAAACTAAAACTTTCGATCCTTGTAGGATTAATTAAAATCCATTTTTTTATTCAAATATAATCTTTTTGATCTGAGTTGGCAATTGGACAAAGTTCCAATAGATCCACTCTGATTGTCTAAGGCAGATATTCTCCATTGCATCAACTACAATGTTACCTTCCCTATACACATGGCCAACTTTAAACTGTTGGAAGGTTTTTGACATTTTCTTACAATCATCTAGAATTTCTTTTAAATTCCAAGGCACATCATCCATATTATTTAAATAATCCATTATTAGCTTAGAGTCCCATTCAACAAAAAAAAATTTGTAACATTTGTCCTTCATACAATTTATTCCTGCCCACACCACTTTATCCTCTGCCATATTATTTGTTGCTACTCACAGGCCTTTGTTGTATCCTTCAACAAAATTACCTTGATGATCTCTAATTATTCCTCTCACTCCCACCATAATTGGGTTACCCTTTGAGAAACCATCAAAATTGCATTTCATCCACCCCAGATCCAGAGGTATCCAAATGGCACTCCTAATAGATTGTTTCTTCCATTTGATATTAGTTAAGTCTTGTGAGATACCCCATAATTGCTTAATTCACAACTCTTTGTAGGAAGGAATTTTCTTAGGAGCATACTTACAACTATTGATATTTTCTTGTATCTATTGTCTTATAGACATGCATAGCTCTTTACTGTTCTTTGTTGTATCCCTAAAAACTCTATTATTTTGTTCTTTCCACAATCCCCAACTGAGGAATGGGGGAACTTTCCTCCAAAGATCAATAATGATCTGAGAATAGGGACAAAAATTCTAGCAATCTATAAACATCTTAATCGAAGGAGGAAAAACCTAATCAATTATCAGGTTTGTCATAAAGAAAGACCATACCTCCTGTGAGTAGGGACATTGAAACAACAAGTGCATTATAGTTTATTTAGCTTCATTACAAAGGTAACACTTATTAACCAAGTAGAATCCTTTTCTATTAAAATTATCAAGAGTGATAATCTTGCCATGCACCACTATCCACTAGAAGCAATTAACTTTAGGTATTTGATGCTGCCACAATAGTGGTTTACACTCTATGGGAGATTCTGATTTTTTTTGAAATCGCATATTTTTAGAAAATATAATGATTTAAGCCTTGAAAAGTTCCATTTAAAGGATTCCAATTGAATAGGGTTTGATGAAACCACCTTAGACCAGGTCCCCTTGGATAGAACCCCGCTAGTTTTAAACCATACATATAATGGAGTCTCCTTTACACCTATCAAAATGTTGATAAAAAACCACTTTTGATTTACCTTTTGGGGGATCAAATGAATTCATTTAAAATTTATTTTTTGTAAGTATGTGATCCTTATTGCAAGCTTCCAAAAAATTATAATTTTAATTAAATTAAATTTGATTATTATATTTATTTTTTATTTCTTGTGAATGTAGGTTTTTCACCGAAAATCAAGCTCCCTATTCTACACATGTGGAAAAATAGAAGATTATCAAAAAAAAAAAAAATTAAAAAATATGTTCAAGCTGGGTATTGATTTCCTTGATCCACTAAAAAAAATTAAATTGAATTTTGATACATACAAAAAAAATTATGTTGTATATAGTCCGCCTATGTCTGAATTGTAATTGGTTTGACTTCGAAAATTGATTAAGGAAAAAATATTTAATAAAACACTATGAAACCAAATGAACTGGTTAGATATCGTAGTTACAAATCTAAATTTGAAAAAAATAGAATTTTATCCTTCATACAAAAAAATTTTATGTTGTATACGGTGAGCATCACTCCTTAAAAATGTTGTTTACTGTTAAAAACTAGTTTTTGAAGGAGATGGAAACAAATATGCAATCTGATTCCAAAAATTCTGAAAAAAATATATTTATAATCTATAGAAAAAACTTCACAAATCACTAGCTTGCATCATCTTCAAATTCCTCACGGTTTAGCCGCTATAGGAGCCCAAAAGTGAAGATTTAGTTTAAAAAAATCAGTTCAGTGTCCAATTTTCCCAAAAATTGTAAACTAGTATTATGGGATCACCCTATTAATATATTAAAAATATTGGATGTGTATGCTCTTCTCTCGAGCCACTTGGTGATCTTAAGAATCAAAAGCATTCCTTTGGAACTTGTATAATTACCCATACACTTAGATTTGGAATTAAAATGAATCCCATGTGAGTTTGAGAAAAAGGCATTGTGTATGCTCTCTCCTTGCGCTTCATGCGATCTGGGAGATCAAAAACAATGTACTTGTCTAAATTTTGTTCACCTTTAGAGGGGCCTTCCTCGTAAGAGGAAGCAACTCCAACCGGTTTTTCGCTTGAGCCAGTATATAAATTGATAAGACTAAATTGTCAAGCCTCAAGGTATGTAGGCCTTAGCTTTATAGTGTCATTTAGAATGGGGTACTACCGTAAAAAGTATAAGCACCCCCAGTAGGAGTGATTAGAGAATTGAGTGGCTTGTTGGATGCTCGAAAGGTTCCATGTCCCTAAGTATTGACTAAGAACCTTTATTTTAGTGGCAAAAAAGCCTTTTACTTGTTGACATAAGAATGGTCACTCTGAAGCCGCCCTATGTTCCACCATTCATTATAGAGATAGGAAATCCCTTAAGGTTTTTGGATCTTAGGGGGTAAGGAATTTTGGTGAGCCTATGACATATAAAGGGGAGACAATGCCACCAAGATCTTTAGCTATCCACACTATTTAGGTGTTTGGAGCAATCCTAGTAGGGATCTAGCAAGTGATATCTTTTCCAACCTAGGTTGTGCAATGTTTAGGAGTGTCTTATTTGTTGATGCCTAAAATTTCTAAGCACACAACCTTATGGGAAACTTAGTTAATGGGGGACAAATTACACTAAACTGAGTAACCTCTAGATTTTAAAGAAGTCGACTCTTCATGTATTGGGGTTGAAAAGGTAAAAGGAAGCATATATACAAAAATAAAGTCTAACACTAAGGAAATGCACCAAGATTTAAGTGAATAGGCATATGAAATATTCCTTTTGGGTGAGATTTGAAGCTCCATACAATAGTTTATATTCCAAAAATAATAGAAAGCAGAGATAAAATTCTTAAGTTAATCAAACAACATAATATGACTTCCATATGCATTCACTGAACAAGAAGAGTACAAACACGATCTGAACAATGAAATAATAGAGATTATAAAATCTTTGATGATAAACTACTGGTTGCAACAATACTTAGTACATTATAATGTTTCATCAATTAACTAAGAAACAAAGAGGCCAAACAAATTATCACAGTCTATTAGTCTTACTACAAGAAATAAAAACAATAAAAAGGTCAAGAGTCTTTTAGTGCTTTCTATATGTATTTTCTCCCCCTTCATTAGAGAGATGAAGCCCTATATATAGATTTATTCCACCGCCTAGACCCTGATAACATAAAAGATTCTCGAGCATGGATCGTGCCACTTGTCACAATGACTCTTCCCAACTAAAACATGTTATTTCCTCGAACAAAGTGCACTCTCCTCTAAATGATGGCCGCAACAAAAGAGTAGAACTGGATAAATATCCTAAAGACATGTGGCAACCACTCGATAAATTGGTTAGGACATGTGGTGAAGAGACAGTGCCTCTCATTCCTTTATCCTTCCTTTGTGACCATGGTCCCCACGGTGATGACAAGTGGTGTGTTCCTGCACTCAAATATTTGATAGTGGGGCCCACCAAAAAGGTGCTCATAGAGGATGCAATGTGGCAACCAGGAGGAGCTCAGTGATAAAAAAGTAGAGAGAATTATCAAAGGCATGTGTTGCTAACACGTGGCACAAGTGGATGAAGGCACCACCAAAAGAGAGCCCAAGAATATGCAAACATACAAAGCACAGGACGAGGCTAATGCAAAACTAAACCCCCCCCCCCCCTGAAGGGATCTTTAAGGATTATTAAATCCATAGCATTTGGCAACTATAGAGGGGAATTTCACCTGCAAAATGAGAACCTAAAAACCTGGTTCCAAGACCAAAAACCTATCCATTGAGCAACACTCAAAGCTTTGAAAGGGTAGTCTATAGAGGCATCCATTCAACCTTGGATGCAATCGATAAGGTGCGTAGATTCTCTTGTGCCTCATGTAGATCGATAATTTCCTTGAACAACAGCTCCATAGAGATCTTAGTCCCGAACTCAATCTGGAAAAGAAGCCTCGCTATCGAATGGATGTCACTTTTAATGTCCACTATCGTGGGAGGTTGATTGAATGATTGGAAAGTGAATATATCTTGTTTCCTTTCCTCGATCCTTACTGCAATATGCTCCATCATGGCCATTGATTGATCAGAGAGAAAAGGAGAGGGTAAGCCCATTTGAGTCAAATGAGAGAAATGCATCTACATATGATTCATAGTCTAACTCAATGTGACCAAGCGATTGTTAGGTTGGAGGATCACTGCATGAAAATGGATAAACTCATTCTCCTTTTTTGCAGTCGATCTCCGGTCATCTATTCCTGCCATTGCCAATTCAACATTAGTCATTGTGTACAATTTTCCCAGCAATTGTTCGGCCTCAGGCACCATTTCAATGATAAATTGTGGAACCTACTCAATTATACCATGCAGCTCCCTGCTTAATTTCATCGCATCCGCCATGAATTATAATGTTGGTTGTAGGGACCAACAGAAAGACTTAACCTTCTCCCAATAGGAGACATATGATTATTGCGCTAGCAAGAGGGAATATGATTGAGGAACAGAAGGCTGGGAAGGAATCTTTAACAGATTTATCTCAATATCCTTTGACTTGATTTCTTCTAGCAGCTCCAAAATCTTCTTGTTGGATGTAGTGAGTTGTTCCTATAGATATGTCAACTTTGCATCTTTTCCTTTCAACAAATCCTTCGCCTGCCTCATGCTCCACATTCTTTTTCCATAGAGACCCTCATTTCCCTAATCTCTAATTCAAATTGAGCTTGTTGGTCCTGAAGCTCTTTATCCTTTTCTTGGGCTTCTTTCTCTACTTGAGCTAGCCAATCTTGAATGTTTTTCTACTACAGATTAGCAACTAGGTTTAGATCTTGAGACTGGAACTTTTTAAGTTCCTCCTGGAGCTTTTCCTTTTTTGATTGAGCTTGTTGGGACAAGCATGCAATTTCAACATTTTTAGCCTTTTCCTTCCTCTGTAGGATCTCCACCCTTTCCTTAATTTTCTTCAGCTCTTCTTCCCTTTTTGTCAATTGACGACTACACTTCAAAAAATTTGTAGTCACAACCCGCTGAGTTTCCTCCATTAGCTCAACTTTGTCTTGTGGTCGGGCTGAGTATAGATCAATCCCCATGGCATGGATCATATAATCCTCGAGTTGCATCTACCCTTGAGGTTTGATGATGTTAGGTGTCATAGATGAAAATGTTATCAATCCTTGAACCTCATTAAAAAGGGTCTACATGAATGGCTCAGCAGGTTTCACAATTTTTCTTTTCCTTTTTGGGCTCTCCTAGGCCATGCCATCTTGGTCATGACATTTTTCCCAAAAAATCTACTTGTGACCTAATCAATTCACCGATGAAGGGGGCACCGGGAGGAAGAGAAAAAGAGAAAGAAATCATCATGAATTTAGATGAGGTCTACATTGGGAGGGTAACCATTAGTGGGGAGAAAGGGGGAATGCCATGTGGGGCTCCAGTGAAAGGGGAAACGATATAAGGACTCGCAAGGGACTATGGCATGGGCCACAAAGATGCAAAGGTAATCATTTGTTGTGTAGACTAGGCTGGAGCTGACACAACGTAAGTAAAAGGGTTTACAATAGAGGGATCAGATTAGGCCCTGACAAAAGATGGAACATTCTATGGGGAGTAAAAACTACCTATCCAATGGGGGAAAAGGGAAACTAAAAAGAACCTCCCACAGGTACAGAATCAAAAAATGATAGGCTGACACTCAAGGTGGTTGGAGAAACAAACGTAATAGGGGTAACCAAATATTGGGATGCAAAAAGAGGAGGAGAGAAAGATACCCATGTCACTGAAGAATCTAACCCCTGGCTCATTGTAGCAGGTACCTACAAGCTTTCTCTTGGATTGGCATCGGTGTGAAACCTCTTCTTGAGTGGATAATTGTCCATGTCTATGACCTCTTGAGATTTTTGGGTTACCTTGGGTCTCTTAATATCCCATGTATATGTTAGCATGACCGTCGCATGAGATGTAGTTACCTAGGTACTCAGTGGAGTTTCGCTAGGCCCTCCCATAGCCTTTTCACCTCCCTATATTTGAGCCTTCTTCACCTCTTTGGCTCATAATATTGTAGCTTCCTCCTCTCAATCCACTTCCTTATCTCCCTTAGCATCAGTATCATCATGTTTCCTATTCTAGAGATCATCAAATTTGTCATCAATGTTTGGCTCCTAGAACCTAGTATCAATTCACTTTGTTTCTTGATGATAAACCCAGAAGTTGGCAATCTTCTCCCCACTCCACTAGTGTTTCTTGTCCAATTCATTGTAGAGGGTGGCTCCAATTTTGCACTTGTCACTAGCCTTGGTCAAACAATAATAAAAATATAACCATGGCGACCTTCTTGTTTCCATGGGAATATAGGCCAAGGCTATAAAGCAACTACAGTTTCCATGAGCGGACTTCGCCGAGTCTCCCAATAGGGCTAGGAGCTATGAGTCACTTTGATGTTTAGATCTGCTAAGTCATCTTCAAGATTATATTCCCATTTGTCACAAATCAACACCACCCCTAGATTATAAAGCTTCATAGTTAGAAAACCTTGCATCTGCTTCCTCTCCATTATTACCATTCCAAAGCTTAAGGGGCATTTGAAAAAGCCCTTTTGATGTTTTCCCCCATAAAACTTATGGTTTATAATTTCCAGTTGCCTAAATACTTCCTGGGCCAACACCCTATTTGTCACACAGAGTGGGAGCCGAAATGGTTCCTCGGTAAAGCCATGAATCCTGACAAATGAAAATCCCTCACTGAGGAACCAATCACAAGGAGGGATAAAATATTGCATCCATCTCACTTTCTCAGTGAAGAACCGGTAATAGCCAACCTCACCCTCTTTATTAAAATATTGCAATATTAGATTCAAGAAAGAGTAAAAAAATGCATAATAATCATGAGTTACAGAAAGGAGATGGGTCCACACAGAAACTGACCTTCTCACCCCACCCTCATAAAAAATAGACAAATCCATATGGTCTTTGAAGAAATCATGGTTTTGATGAAAGAACATATGAGCAAGAAAAGAAGAAAACCTAAACCTATATTGTGTGTGATACTCCTTGAATTGGTCTAGCATTTCTCAAATAATGACCTTCGTGAAGTCATACTAGAATAGGGTATTCTATTTTCTGAACTGAAAACCCATACCCATTTGACACTCTTGCACCTCTTTGCCGCTATCCAAGCTACAAACAAAAGCCAACATAGAAAATACATCTTCCATATCTGAATTGAAAACATTGTTCCCAACTGGAAACTAAGGTGCACATTTATGGCCCTTGGGCCTTTTGTTTCATAATTGTAAAAACCTAAGGCATGGGTTATGGTCCTCCAAAAATTTTCCAAATTTCTTATGGTGAATGTCTCAGGTGCTTCTCCAATATGCCTTGTAGGGATACATAGAATATCTTGAACATCAATACTAATTACTACCCTCAGTTTGTGGCCTTCTATGACTCTTGTATTTGAATTGAAATTTTGGGCACATTCATGAACCAGTTCTAGGTAGTGATGCAATAAGGGGACCATATACTGTAGAAGACTGTAGAACCACAATTTGTATGCCAAAGACTCTTGATCCTTAGTCTTTTTCATTATTTCGTAGGCTACTTCCCTAAGATTCTTAGGGTTGGTTTTGAGCTCAGGATCATAAATTTTGTCCCATTCTCCTGCTATCTAGACCTTGTTCCTGTGGACAGTCTTCTCCATGACCTGTGTGTGAATCCATTTTAGCTTTTCCGGCATCCCAGGCGAGGCATAAGAGATGTCACTGAAAACATGTGCTATTGGCGTTGTCAAGATGGCATCTAATAAGCTTCTGACCATTTCTTCTTGTGCTACCATCGTCTCTTTGAATCTTTTTGCAAACACTTACTCTCTCCAGATCACACTCGAATTCTTTCTCAGAAAATTGTATACTCAACTTCTTCGCAAAGTTCTTATTTTGCATGCAATTGTAGACACATAAAAATGACCAAGACCTGCAAGCACTATTTTACCACCTTTCGTCATAGCATGATTATAACATTTTAATTATGTTTCTAACCCACATTCAACTATTAATTAAATAATTTATAATTATTTAATTAATTTATAATCTCTCATTCTTCATGATTATTAAATAAATAAATCTTATTTATTTATCTAATATGTCACTAATTATCAAAGTCTTCTTGCAATTAAATAAAATCTTATTTGTTTAATTAATCCCTATCATTTATGTCCTCCTAATTATTAACAAATATATTTAAAACATATTTATTTAATGTGTCACTAATTCCTAAATCCTCTTAGTTAAATAGATTTGCTAATTTATTTAATTAATTAACTACTTCTTCTAAATTAAATAATTATGTGTAATTATTTAATTGTTGTATGTGACACTTCAATATTTTTAAATTAAAAAAATCATTTTAAAATATCTCACATACTTAACTGATTCTTCATTTAGTAATTCATTTAAAAAATCAATTACTTCTTATCTCACAAAATCCTTATTTTGAATTAACTTAATTCAAAATGGAATTATTCTTCTACAAATCAAGTAATTTCTAAAATTATTGATTTTCTAAATCCCATCCTCTTGTCTTCTGATTTTTACTAATTTCATCTCAACTGTCACATTCAGTCTTGATTTAATTCATTTAATTAAATCTTATTCACACATATGGGTATATTGCCCTAACCCTAATTGAGAGTTTCCTTATTGAATCTTGACCTTTGATTCTAGGGCATTCCTCAAATCTCTCATCTTGTTCGTCTGTTCAAGATTGCATTTTCTATAAAATGACAATCTTGATCTCATTTTCAGATGGATCATTGCTTAATCTATTTTTATTATAGGAATTCTCATATCTTAGGCTTTTATTATTACTATTTGCATGCTAGGATTGATTTTCTAGTTGCACATTAGTTTATTTTTCAAATCCTTCAAAAGCTTTGTTAAGGCTAGTCACATATAATTTGCTCACAAATTTGAGGGAATTATTATCACAACAAGCTTGAGGAGGTGCAATAGAAGTAAGCCATGGAGATTTAAATGGGTGAGACCTTTTCAGTGTTCTTTTGTTTTCAGTTTTTCTCCTTTGCATTCTATTGTATGATGTTATTAACTTGCAGGTACAACTAATCAAGTGATTCTATCTTGCAGAAATTTAATCGTCATTACATTGGTGAACCCGACAATCTAATACACCTTTTGCAGGTTTTGTACGGCCTCATAATTTTATTTTTTTGCAGGAACAGGTATGGAACGCCGCATTTTCCTTCTTGTGTGACACAATCGCTCTGTTGTGCCACATTAGCCTTCGCTTGTGATGCAAATGACTTGCTGAACCGCATTCGACACTCCGAGAGCCGCATCTGACGCAACGCATATGACGAGTTGCATTTGCCATACCGCACCGCAAATGACTGGTAAATTTTATTTTTAAAAAAATTGTAATCTGGATCCGATGCATCCACGGCCAGTAATTGATCAATTTATTTTTTATTTTTTTGGATTAAAATAAACCAACCCTAGGATAGACACTTAATTATGAATTTATCAACCCTAGGATAGGCAACATAACTTGGAATTTATCAATCTAGGATATTCACCACACTTTACTTTTGTTTGGGATAAAATAAACCCCATGTTTTTGTGAAGCAATATCTTCACTTAGAATAAAAAAATTTCATTTGGGTTTAAAACTAAACATTTGTTTACTGTGTTTGTTGGGTAATAGGTATATGCTCTCCCCTTTACTAGGTGATCAAAAAACCAGACTTACCCATTTTCATTTTGATGCACTCTATGCTTTATTAAATCCTTTAGAAGGCCTGTCATAGTGGGAAAAAGTAGTCACCCTATGGGAATGACCTAAGTGGGAACAACCAAAGCCAGGTTTTCCAACCCACTATAATCAAAAGTGAATTTTGGGGAAACCCATATTCAACGGCAGTATGCAAGATAACCATCCCCAAAACCTTTTTTCTAAAGGTTGGGAGGTCTCCTGAGGGAGTTTATCATTTGTCGTGCCGAACAGAAACCTTGACTAAGAACCATAGTGTAGAAGCCAGCCGTGTCAGTAACCAGATGTTGTTCCAATCATAGTGCAAGGGGAGGGAAGAATCTCCCCCCAAGACACTCACCATATAATCACCATGGACTGTTTGCTCAGGGGATTCGGTATCCACTTCCGTCACCTTGAGTATGCACCTGGAAAAGACAAAAACACGAGCGCCCTCTAGGGGGTGACATGGCTGTGTGAGTCGACGTGATTTTAAGCTGTGGGTTGTGATTGTTACAATGACCTTTTGACTATTAAGAGTGATTCTGCTTGAACATACACTTAACATTTTAATTTCTATGTTTGCCAACTTGTTTTACGTAGACTTCAACAATTTGAAAATTACAAATCTAAACCAGAAAAACTTGTCAAAACTACAAAACTGTGTTCGGTTTCTCCAAAAAATTGTCTATTGTGACGCAATCGATTTGCTGCACCGCAATCACCACATTTTGAGCCGCATTCGCTCTGATGGGCTGCATTTGATAAACATCAATCCGCATTCAACACACTGTGTCGCAATCAACACCTCCTAAACTGCATTTGATTATGTGAGCCGTATTTGCTCTGTCATACTGCATTTGCTAAAAACTGCAAACAATTTCTCACTGTCAAAAATAGAAAGCCCACAACTTGTCTTCAATTCAATCAAGTCTTTCTTCACTGTTACAGTCCAAACCAAACTCTCAATTGCTCAATTCTCCTCAAACATTTACATTTTAGGTATCATTTTAGGCTTACAATAGGTTTTCATTTGGCCTTCCATTAGATTGCATTAATAGTTTCACCATCTCCTTAGATACTCACTTTTGCAGATTTTAGGAGTTGACTCTTACCATTCATTGTCCAAACTTTGCATTCAATAGTAAGTTATCATTGGACCCAATTATCTTTGTCACTTTGTCAATCCTTTTGTGAATTATTTCCCACTCAATAGTCTAGTGTGGAAACTTCACTTTGTCCTATTTATATTCCTTCTACGGTCCATTGGTCTTCCAAAATTGAATCATTGCAAGAACTTTGTTTGCCCAAGTTTTTCCTCTTTAGATCTCTCACTAGTAAGTACATCTTAGGATCATTTATTGCATATCATTTGGCATCTCCATTTAGTGTCACACCACTTGCATTCGCAAGCCTTTATTCTTACTTACATTTCATAGCATCCTTTAAAAATCCAAAAAGAAACCAAAAACATTAGTCTCATACATAGATCATTCTCCCCATCATCCCAAGTTGAGAAAAACTTTGTATGGTTGAAACTAAATTATAGAAAAAGAAAAGACTCATGGATTCTTTTAGACAAGACACCAACTTTCTTGAGTTCATAACTGGCATGGACTCATTTCCTAATGCCATGAACAATCCTTGTTTTGACATGGGAAATTCCACAATCAATCCTTTTACTGAGATGAACATCCCATCATCTCCATCACATCTTTTTCAACCATTTATCCGACGAGATCAAAATGGGGATGTCTTTGAAGAAGACATACAAGTTGCTGTCCAAAACCCAGAAGTGGCCTCTTTTGTGGAAGAAATGGTCTTAAATGACTCTTCTAGATTCCTAGCTATGCTCCTTGACCAAGGGGCCAAGTTACCAAAGGGATTTGATCTTAACACTCTTAGAGCCACTTCTCCCACTCCACCATCACACAATTCCTCCATGGGAGCCTCTTCACAAAATGTCATGAACACAGTCAATGCTACCTCCCTTGGTCATACTACCACCACAACCAACACAACATCTATTGGGGGATCATCTTCCCAAACCAACACCACATCACAATCCGCCCCCCAACAAACATCCACCATCCCTTCACAAACAATAGGGGAAACCACATCAAACCTCTTTGGAACTACATCTAGTTCCATGAGTACATCAGCGGACCTATTATTAGGTTCTTCAAATGCTATGGCAACTAACTCATCCAACCCTTTTGGGAGAAATAAGCGAAGAGTTACATACAAGGCACCCAACCCACTTCCTCATAGGTTAATACCAACATTCTTGTGGCCCAGAACACCAACATTCCTCAAGGCCACAATCTCTTATTTGGGCAAGGCAATCAAGGCGCTCAATCCTTCACCCCATTTGGGCATCAACAAGCTCAAAATCAACAAGGCCATCAATCCTTCACTCCATTTGGACATCAGCAAAATCAAAACCAGCAAGGTCCTCAAATTCAGTCCAACATAGCAGGATATCACATCCCCACTTATGCTTCTCAAGTCCATACGCAGCAACACATCCCTCATTAAAACACTCATTTCCAACAACCGCCTAATCACAACACTCATTTTGCTCACTGGCAACCCATTCCAAATCAACACATCTCATCACAACAGGTGGGGACTCAAGCTACCCCTATCACCAAAATAAGTGATGCTACCAACCATCCCATGGTGGAAGCACTCACACAACAACTCACTGCCCTTCAAACACAAGTAGAGACCTTGCAACAATCCAATAAAAAGTCATACTTGTCACATGACTTGTGTCCATATCCATTTGACACAACCTTGTATATGCCACCCTTTCCTCATGGATATGTGGTACCTCATTTTCCCAAGTACAAAGGCAAAACAAATCCCATTGAACACATAAGAGAATTCACCACTAGTTGCATGGACATTGCATATGAGCAAACTTATCTCATGAGAGTCTTTTCTAGAAGTCTCCCAGGTCATGCACTAGAATGGTTGTCACTTTTGCCTAAGGGAATCAAGACATGGGATGAATTGGAAAATAGGTTTGTTGAAAACTATGCCTATAACATTGACACAGATATCGACATTGCCTCCTTATGCAGACTTACCCAAGAGGATGTAGGAGAGACTTTCATTCCATTCTTTCAAAGATGGAGAACCTTAGCAAGCAGATGTCCGATAGAAATACCTGAAAAGGAGAAAGTCACCATGTTTGTACAAACTCTCCTAGGACCGCTACGGTATGGCCTACAAGTCCATTGTTGCACCACTTTTGTTGACCTTGTTGAAAAGGGTGTTCAACTTGAGACAGCCTTGATTGCCAAAGGTGAACTAAAATATGGTTTCAAAACCATCAACACCACCACAAATAATAACCCAAGTAGCTCAAATGACAAAAACAAATACTGGGTTAAGAACAAACACATCACAAATGACGGTGTAGTTGATGCAAAAACCGTCAATGCAACAGGTCATGTACTCACAATCAAAGGAGTACAAAATCAAAACGCACCTGTAACTACACCGACACCAACTACCAATGCTATCCAAAGCAATCATGTGCAATCTAATCAAAGGCAGCTGCGTCAACCCCGACAATTTCAAAAGCGCACATACACCCCTTTGGGTGAGCCTATTGAAATTGTCTTGAAGAAACTTCTTCAAAACAGCGTCATAACGTTGGAAGAGCCAAAACCATATGACCCTGGTCAGTTCAAGCCATGATGGTGGGATGACAGTTCATTTTGTGATTACCACCATGCCAAAGGGCACAAAACTTCCTATTGTCGCCAATTGTGAAATCTGGTGCAAGACCTCATAGAGAACCACACCATCAAATTGGGTGGTCAATCTTTTACATCTAATGCAAATCATACCATACACAAAAACCCACTACAGGATCATGGTAAAGCTTCCTCGTCTGGCACAAAGAATACCAACAACCAAGCCAACCACATCCGTCCGGCCTATAATACTACCCGTCCTACATACAATTATCTCGGTGGTACTATTATCAATAATCTTCGCGCTGCTGATGGAGATGAATGTGTTAATACCATTAACATTAAAAAGGCCTCGGAATGCAATGTAACCACACGTAAAGGCAAGGTCACCATCCTAGGTCCTTTAGCATGTCAACCAAAAATCACCATACCTGGTCCATCTGCCAGACAACCCAATACAAAACCGGAGTTCAACATTATTGAGCAGTTGAATAAAACACCTACTCAAATATCCATTCTCGAACTACTCTGTATTTCACCCGGACATAAGGCCATCCTAGATAAAGTACTGCAAGAGTCATCCATCCCAACCAACATCGATGTCAACCACTTTGAGACTATGGTCAGATACTTGAATTCACCTCACCACATCACCTTTTCAGACATCGACTATTCCTCACCCAAACCATCGCATAATGATGCCCTTCACATTGAAGTTTTTGTTCGTAAGCATAAGGTTAGACGAGTCCTAGTAGATGGCAGAGCAGGATTGAACATCTGCTCTCTAAAATTGGTCAAAGCTCTTGGTTTCTCTGATGCATGTGTAGATGCTAGCAAGAGCATCGTGATCAAGGCATACGATGATGAAGAACGCACTTCTAAAGGCGTTATTACAATTCCACTCTGGGTAGGACCAGTTATCATAGATACAACATGCCAGGTCCTGGATCATGACATACACTATAATATCTTACTTGGTCACCCTTGGATTCATGCTCTAAAGGCTATTCCATCCGCATACCACTAATGCCTCAAATTCCCTTTTGATGGAACTGAGATCACTATCCCCGGAGATCCCGATCCATTTCAATATTGTACCAACCTATGAGCTACTGTTGAGCACTATGTACCTATCAATCGGGAAGCCTCATCTTCCACCTCATCCAAATACATTGACCCATCAACACTCACAAAATCATCCATTCCATCACCTTCTACCACACCATCTTCATCGGCCTCTATCCCAAGTAAAGACCTTCAAATCCAGGACCTTGGCTATGGAGAGTTCAAATTGAATATGGCTTATTGTATCACTACAATACCAAAGCCACCTAAAGTCTATGGTAGACCATGTTTTGCAGTTGAGCCCAAAATAACTTTCAAGGTCCCACCGAATTTTTTTTTTACACGGTGGGGCGATATGGGTAATGAAGTCATTATTGAAATGGATAACTGGATCTAAAAGGACCCAACAGAGTTATCTCCACTACCTCTACATCTCTATGGAAAAGGATATGATATATGCAAAGCCAAAGGTTTCAATGGCACAAGCAGCCTTGGAAAGAAAAACAATGGAAGAAGGGAACCTATTATCATAACGGCAAGACCAAGATGCATAGGGCTAGGGTTTGACCAAGTTAGAACTGACGATCAACCTACTCTTGAAATTTCAAGTAAGGTTGTAACGGTTACAGAAGGTGTTGAGACATGCGAAGAATCCCTTACCGAAAGTGACTCAAATGACTGGGAATGGGGATCTGACAAAACCGTCAGTGACTATGACATTGATGAGCTATTCTTAGAACCTAGCCAACTTTCCTTTGAAGAACGATTCCACCAGCAATATAACATTGACCCTATTGACCGACATTCCAAAAAGAAGGAATGGGTAAGCATTCCTTGGAATCCAGAAGAACACAAAGTGTCGTCAGCAATACTTGAATCATCCCACCCCATTCCTGAGCCCACCCATGAACCTAACCTATCTGAGCCCACTATCCATACTTCTAAAATGCCTACCACTAGTCATGATGTCAATAATTTTATCCCATATTATGATTTTGAATTTGATTCATCTGACTCGGAGTATGGACCATCCATTGCATCAAACACGAAAGCGAAAATTGATAAATTTGCCTTTACACTTGAGGCATCAATTTTCACACTTTTCGCATCTTCCCCATCCTTTACCAACAGTAACGATGGAATCCCCCTTGTTCACCCACAACTGATCGACTGGGACCAACAAGATTCACCGGTGATGGACATATTTCAGAATGACGAGGCAATTGCAGAATTCATGGGGCTAAGAGAAGGTATTCCATGGGGGGATCACAGAACAGGGTTCTCCATTGGTCTAGATTGTGCAACTTACTTCGGGGAGACTGTGCAATCCTCCAGTCGCAAAAATACAAAGAATAAAAAAGAAAAATAAATGTCTTTAGGTGAAAACCGCAAGGCACCTTCTGACAGTAAAATAGTAAAAACAAAGGACGCATCCAAAGGTGAAAACCTCTCTAAGGTGCCTAAGGATGGAGGATTGGAATTTCTCCCCGTAACATAAGAAAAATTAGCTATGCTCATTGAGGACACAACAGAAGTTAACGTAGCCACACCAGAGAATCCAAAAATGATTCTCTTGGCCACATCATTGTCATATGAAAAAAAATTTGTATTTAAACAATTCTTCACAAACAGGAAAGTTAACTTTGCATGGTCATATGCTGACATGCCAGTCCTTGATCCCGAATTGGTTCTGCATCATCTTCCTTTAATCCCAAGAGTCAAGCCAGTCAAAAAAAAGTTGCACAAAATGCATCCACAGATTGCACTACTCGTCAAGGCTGAATTAAAGAAATTACTAGATGTTGAGTTCATAAGGTCAATAGACTATGCTGATTGGATATCCAATATCGTTCCTATTACAAAGCCAAATGGACAAATCCGTATCTACATGGATTTCAGAGATTTGAATAAAGCTTGCCCAAAGGATGACTTCCCCTTACCAAATATAGACATGATTGTTGACCTCACGGAAGGGTATGAAATGATATCTCTCATGGATGGTTTCTCAGGCTATAACCAAATCATAATTGCAACAGAGGATCAACATAAAATGACATTCACTTGCCCTTGGGGAACATACTGTTGGAATGTCATGCCTTTTGGCCTAAAGAATGCAGGTGCTACGTACCAGAGGGCTATGACAACAATCTTCCATGACATGATGCATATTCTAATGGAAGATTATGTAGATGACTTATTAGCAAAATCTTTGACAAGAAAAGATCATCTCAAAGTCCTAGACAAAATCTTTAGACGTAGACGGCTTGAGGATTACAAGGTTCATTTGAACCCAAAGAAATGTGTCTTCGGAGTCACTTCAGGAAAACTATTGGGATACATAGTTTCACGCCGAGGCATTGAGGTCGACCCTGAAAAAGTAAAAGCAATTCTAGGCATGCCTCCTCCAAAAGGAATCAGTGAATTGCGAACACTTTAGGGCAGATTGCAGTCTATTCACTGTTTCATAGCACAGTTGGCAGACAAGTGTCAACCATTCCAATACCTGCTTCGCAAAAGCATTCCTTTTATATGGATAGATAAGTGCAACATAGCCTTTGACCAAATTAAAGAATATCTATTAACACCACCAGTGTTAATGCCACCTATTGAGGGTAAACCATTGATCCTATATGTCTCTACAACGACAAATGCACTAGGGGCATTATTGGCACAAAATGACCATGAAGAAAAAGAGCCATATACTACATTAGCCGCACACTAATTGGATATGAGCTCAACTACACAACCATTGAAAGGGAATTCCTTGCAGTTGTCTTTGCGGCACAAAAATTAAGACATTATATGCTAAGCCATCAAACACATTTGGTAGCAAAGATTGACCCATTAAAGTATCTCCTGAGTCGAGTAGCATTGACAGACCGTTTCGCAAAATGGGTCATGATATTAAGCGAGTATAAAATACAATATGTGGAGTACAAGGCTATAAAAGGTCAAGTAATAGTAGATCAACTGGCTGATGCACCAATCCAAGCCACTCATCCGCTGATAACTTTTTCTGGATGAGTCCATTTTTCACGCAAAACCAACTCTACCATGGAAACTATACTTTGATGGATCCCACACTGGTCATGGGTCAGGAGCTGGCATATTGTTTATCACACCACAAGGGGATTCAATTCCTAAATCATTTCAGATTGCCTTCCCTTGTACAAATAATATTGCAAAATACGAGGCATTGGTCACAGGTCTCAAGATAGCAATTAAATGGAAAATTCAGACATTGCTCATATTCGGGGATTCTCAATTGGTCATTAATCAAGTGAATGATGACTATGACACAAAAGATGAGAAGTTGCTTCCCTACAAACGAATGGTGGATAGTTTCCTAATGTATTTCAAAATGATTTCATTTGAACAAATCCCAAGGACACAAAATAAAGCAGCCGATGCAATGGCTACCGTTGGATCTCTCTTAAACATCCCTAAGAACGTGTCACAGTTTGAATTCTTAGTGGAACAATTGTTGATGCCTGCATACGATATTCCAGAGTCAGAAATGGTGTGCAAGATTGTTGGTCCCAGTTCGCCTTGGTATCAGGACATATATGACTACCTCAAATCCCAAACTCTCTCACCCAACCTATCCAACAACCAACATAAATCCTTTATCCAAAAAGCAGCCAGACATACCATCGTCAGTGACACCTTATACCGCTATGGCTTTGACAACACCCTTCTTTGCTATCTCAACACTGATGAAGCCCAAACGACTTTACGTGAAGTACATAAGGGTATATGTGGATCTCATTCGAGTGGTCCAACCTTAGCTAGGAAAGTCACCATACTTGGGTACTACTGTTCGACATTAGAAAAAGATGTTCTTCAATTTGTCAAAACATGTCAGAAATGCTAGGTGCACAGTGATTTGATTCATGCACCTGCACAGGAATTGAGACCTATCACTTCTCCATGGCCTTTCGTACAATGGGGACTCGACCTCGTGGGTAAGATCCATCCATCCTCTTCAAATGGCCATAAATTCATAATAACCGCCACTGAGTATTTCACTAAGTGGATTGAAGCCATCCCTCTCACCTACATCACCGGTAAGAAAATATCCAAGTTCATCCTAAATTACATCATTTTCCGGTATGGTGTCCCACAATCCATCATCACAGATAATGGCAGTCCATTCAAAAATCAGGATGTTCATGAACTCTGTGAGCGATTCCACATCCAACACCATTTTCCCACCGCATATTACCCACAAGGTAACGGCCAAGCTGAGGCATCCAACAAAACAATTCTTCGTATTCTGAAGAAGACCGTCAATGACACTGGCCGAGATTGGCACCTACAACTTAATCTTGCTTTATGGGCCTATCGTACTAGCATTCGTACCCCCACTAGAGCCACTCCATTTTCCTTGGTTTATGGATTTGAGGCCATATTACCCATCGAGGTCGAAATTCCTTCTCTCTGAGTCTCTTTGAAAGGAATGATTGATGATGAAGAGTACAGAAACACTCGCCTACATGAACTAGAAATGCTATAAGAAAGACAGCAAAATCCCTTAAATCATCTACATGCATATCAAAATTGTCTCTGCCGAAGTTACAACAAAAGATTCATGGTGAGAAAGTTTGAAATCGGTGACTTGGTTCTCATGCAGAACCCTAGAAATCAGGCAAACCCTGAAAATCCTGGTAAGTTTGAGGATAATTGCCTTGGTCCTTATATCATTACTACCGCATTTGGTTCCAGAGCTTATCAGTTGGCCACACCTAATGGAGAACAACTAACAGAACCCATCAATAGCTTACACCTGAGAAAGTTCTACACATAGCATCAGAGAGCTTGGCTAAAATACTGCAAAAAAAAAAAATCAAAAAAATGACAAAAATAGTAAAAAGAAATGAATTCATCCAATAGTGAAAACCTGGCAAACAGGCGCTTTGGATAAGTACCATGGTGAAAACCTGGAAAATAGGCGTCATGCGTAGTCGATCATTGCTTCGCCATCTATTGTCACTCAAATCAACCTTTATCCATTTGTCATAATAACAAAGGCCTGACACATTCACGACATCTGTCCTAAGTCTTGTCAATTCTGACCATGGTTAACATTTGGTTGACATCATTCCTTGCATATCCTTGCCTTTGCCTTGCGTCTACCTATCTCCATTCCATTGGACTCGGATAATCCCCACTTTATCTGGGGGCAAGACCTTTATCGTGCAACTGCAGTGGGTACCGCACACGATCCTGCATTCTTAAAAAGTCCTGAAAAAATCATAAAAATATGAAAAAGTCTTGAAAAAATCCTAAAAAAGTGAAAAAGTCCTAAAAAAAGATCTAAAAATTTGAAAGCGTCTTGAGAAAATACAAAAACATCTAAATCAATGTCAAAATCCAAAGTCAAAGTCAATATGGTCAATCCAATCAGTCCCGTCAAATCAATATCTTCCATCCATGCCCGAACTATGTTGTCTCTGTGCATTTGCTACGTAGGCAAGATTCATCTTTGAATCCCTGAGACATTAGGTTAGTCCTTCTAGTTTTTTCGCAAAATAAAATCATGATTCAAGCTTTTGTCCTTCGGACAATGTCATTGGTCGTGTCGAACTATGAGGTCTCTGAGTGCACGACATAGGCAAGGCCATCAATCGATGGACCTCCGAGGCTGCACTAGGTCAGTCCATTAGGGTTCATGGCACTACACATTCACACACGTCGAACTATCTTCAAAGCAAGCGAATTTTATGTCAATCTTGAGCTATCAGTCTATCAGAAATTTGTTTCATCAAACATTTTCAGTCAATTCAGCATGTCAGCAATGACATGTAGTCAAAATCATATCAAGGCAATTTATCATGGAAAAGCTTTGAGTTCTTCTTCAAGATGTGTCCTTCTGAAGAGAAACTCTATTCAACTTCTTTATGCTTTTGGATGTGTCCTTCCTAAGCATCATCATCATCATCTAGAATTTTGATGGATTCTCCTAACTCCGAGAATCGATCTCCTAGATATCAATGTCATTCAGGATGTGTCCTTCCTGAATTTGATATCGCTCGACATTTGGCAACACCTAACATTAAAACACTTGGCAAACCTTTTTCTATCTTTTGATAATTATCATGATATTAGTTCCTTATGTCTTAGGAACCATGACATATTGTGATGATTATCCTTGTCTACTTATCACTCTACTACTAGTTTCTCCAAGATGTCCTGACTTCAAGATTTAGAGAAGCAACGACGTAGTAGGATGATTTTGTTGTCTGTTTTTACTATCATGTGGCTAGTTTCTCAAGGATGTCCTATCATCAAGATTTAGAGAAACAACAATGTTTCATTATTAGTTTGGTTTTTCTAGCGGTTGGTCATGATAAAATGACTAGGGGCAATTGTGTTCCTTGCATGAGTCATGATCATCCTTTGTCTGTGACTGTTGATCTACATGATGGTTCGACCTTGCACACTATTGATCTATGTCATATCATAGTGTTTGTCGACCATCATGATATTTTCACCCAATGATGATTAAAGAGCAACAACTAGAATAGTACTATAGAAAATCTTTGAAGGATTTTTAATTTTTCCGCACTGACATGCATATCCTTCTTCGCACTAACATTCATCTTCATCCTCTCTTCTATGGTTCTTTGATGATATCCTGTGACATACAAAAACAAAGTTGCATACATAATGGCATGAGCATTTCATATTCACATCGGCATAAATCAAATACCATAATTCACATTGCATAAACGCTATCATTTGCATCCATTCATAAAACATCATTTGCATCAACATATAAGCATCATAAATAAACATTTTCAATCACATCATCATCACATTACACAATGCATACATAACCACATCCAGAATTGCATTCATAAACATAAGCATAATATCCATACATCTCATAGCATCATAAAAGCATCACATAAGCATCTCATAAAAGCATAGAATACCATAACGCATAACATCATATAGGCCACATCAAAATTGCATCGCATATATATAATCTCAAAATGTCATGTCACGGATAGAGTCATATGATATCCCAAAAATAGAGCTCGCGGGCTCGAATATCAAAATATAAATGTCTAAAAAACAAGTCCTAGGATGGCCCTCCTCCATCTTGTGGAGGTGAACTATGATGTGGTTATGTCTGACCAACCACGTGAAATGTGACTTGAATGGGACGCATGTCCTGCATCTGACTCTGAGATCCTATAGGATCAGTAACTGGAGGCTGACTCTGCCATGTCTGTTGCCCTAATGACACCGATCTATGACCATACTCTGACCTGTGACTGTGGCCTGACGAATGCCTGTGCGATCTGTGTGACCTATGGCCTAATGACTGCCCTGATGTAGTAGACCCCCCAGCACTGGTGTAACTACTGCTGTGAGACTTGTTTTTGTGTGTCTGGCTGCCACTACCTGTCCTGCTGTAGGATCGGGACAAACCTGGGTCCCATCTCTCTGGGGGAACTACCTACTCATATAATACCCTGTATCGCCCCCTCCTCTCGGCCATCCTAGCCAACTCTCTGGCCATATCTCCTGTCGGCCCTGAACACAGCTCTGCAAACTCTGTCACCCACCAATCTGACTCCTGTCGTCGGAGAATAGCCTGATCTCTCTCCACCCGGGTGACCTCTAGCTCCGCTGCTAAGGCCTTGTTCTGAGACAAGGCCGCATCAAGTCTGCTTTGTAGGTCCACGATCCATTGATTAATAGTAGCATCAACAGGCAAAATGGGTGATCTGTCACCCTCATCATCCTTGACAATCATACGCTCCCATAGTCGTTGATCTGCCTCATCCTCCTCCTCATCTCTCTCCCCCTCAGCCCGGACCTCCTCCACATCTATGTCAAGCGAGTGTCCCCCAACAAGTGGATCCACCTCGGCCTCCTCCTCAACCACCACCTCCACCTCCACGTCCTCCTAGGCCCTCACCTTCGGCTCTCTCTTCTCCCCCTCCTCCCAAATGGGTGACAATGATACACCACCCACTCTCTGCCTGACTCTCCTAGGCTGCCTCCACCCTCTGCCATCCCTCCTCCTCCTAGCACCCCTCCCATCTCCTCCATCCCCATCGTCTCCTCCACCTCCTCTGTCTCCCCCATCTCTACCTCTTGCCCTGCCTCCATCTCTACCTCCTACCCTGCCTCCATCTCTACCCTTGGCACCTCTACCATCTCTCCCTCCATCTCTGCCACCCCAACCTCTCCTCAGTATTCGTGGAATGACTGATCTATTATCTATAGGTGGTGGACCATCTGGATCTATCAAAAGGATGGGTCTATGAACCTGCCACCAGGTGTCAAACTTAGCAGACGTCCCTAGATCTACTGGACCCCCTCTCCATACCCACTAAACAACCACCAAGCTGTCAACCTACTACTCTGCTACAGTAACTGATATGGGCGGCCCCCACATGGTCTCCCTGGAAGACCAAGCATACTCTAATGTGCCTACTGGCACAACCTGTTGCTCCCCAAACTGTCGTAGTACCCATTGGGGCAAGTACATCTCGATAATCCGCTGAGTCTGTACCATGCAGCCAATCAAGTACCTGAACTATCTGCAAAAATATAAGTGGTCGTCCTCATCTGACCACTGCGCACAATCTTTGTAGGGTCTCCAGACAAAACTGATCATCGTATCAATCTGATGACCCAGTACCTGATATCTCCCATGCGAGTCTGACTCACTGATCCCACATATAAATAAACATAAGGCATCCCATCACCTAGCTACTGAATCTACACTAGTGGTTGAAACATGGGAATGTGCTCCCATACCCAGATCATCAGGAGGGTAGTGTCGTAACTAATGTTGTGCCCCTGATGATAGACAACCTCGTGTAATTGGTGATACAACATGGCCAACAAGCATGGCCCCCAAGCGAACAATGTACACAACACACAATCAAACCTATTGTATCTCTCGGCCAAGGTCTCCCATTTGATCTCATAGCCTTGTATACCAATCTTTGTATCATCCTCATAATCATAGAAGTCATAAATGGCCTACAGTCCTCATATGGGATCATATCTCACCCCCTCTCTGCAAATAGGCAACCACAGTATCTTGTAAACGTCCTAAAAAGTAACAGTAGTCTCCTTAGTCGATAGATGAAAGGTACATGTCTCAAAGTTCCATTGCTCTGCAAGTGTTGTCAGCATGCCCCTGTTTACCTTGATCACAAACATATATGTCACATAGAATAATCTAAGATCTAGAAGTGTGCACCGCTCGACATCATCTAGCTGATCTTGTAGCCAAAATGTCTCTGATTGTGACTCCCACATATAGATAGGGGGAAGTTCAACCTGAAGTCACCGCAAAAAGCCAACACATCAATCTAAAGCTTTCATTTGACCTATTGAACCTAACTTTAAAAAGTCATTTTATCCTAAACTAGGGTAAATTTTTCAGCAGTCAATTGTATCATTTTGCTTGTCAATTGCATCATAGAATTCAGTTGTGTTATTTCTTAATGCATACATCATTAATCCTCTCACTTGCGTTGCTAAATCTTGATTGTGTTGTTTTTTGGCCACGTATGCGACTTGGAAATCAAATGCAACGCATCATTTCAGATGTGTTGAACCACAACAAACCCCCTATGGACCTATGCAATTACGTCATGATGAAGCGATTGCAATGAACCACATCACTTGCGTCGTTCACGCACATAATTGCATCACATGGTGTGTGACATAATTGTCGACTAAATCTTTCCTAGCTAAAAATGCACACAAATCAAAAAATTGACAAAGTGGGTTTGGAGTACTTACCGGGGTAGGTGGTCCCTCAGGTCAACAGAACATACATATGTGGTAGCGTCATTGTGCGGAGTCTAGAACCAATAACATCTCCTTAATTTTTCTCTCCTAGAGCTCCTAAAATTTCTAAATTTGGAATGCATAAATGACTAATTTCTTAATCCAAGTCCTATTTATAGCCTAAAAATTAGGGTTTGCACCATGCATGTGTACTGGGTGCACTTTTTGATCACTTTGAACCTAAATTTGACCCCCTTAATGACCAATAAAATCAATTTTGTCTTCACCATCAAACTCTTGGCTATCAAATTGACCTATTGGAACAATTTTCCAAATGTTGTGAAAATTTACAAAATTCTCCCGAGGGGGCATGCGTCCACCCTACTTTCACCGGAGCATGTTTTGACTGAATTTCTTTGACACAACACTATGAACTTCATTATGTCAAAGAGGGGAAAAATGTAGACACTGAAAAAATGTCTTAGTCTCCGAGCGCCATTTTATGTGGTCTTCCCTACCACGTGATTAAATAATTTTAATTATTTAATTCTTTGATCATGTTCTTCTATTAATTAAATAATTTTAATTATTTAATTAATTCATCTCTTGACCTTTATTCTTCTTTGATCAATTAAATAAATTATCTTTTTTAATTGCGTCGCTAACGCCCTTTCTTCAATGATTAAATAAATGATAGTTTATTTAATTATTTCCTTTTCATTTTCGTCTATAGTTAAATAATACTTATTAATTATTTATCTATTCATTACCCTTTTTGTTCCTCTATAATTAAATTATTATTGAAATTATTTAATTGTCTTTTGTCACTTCTCCCCTATTAAATAGTTAATCTAAATTAATTATTTAATCCTCTTTGTTCATTTCTTCCCATTTAATTAAAATGGTTCCAATAATCATTTTAATTGATGCCCACTTTCTTTTTCCACAAATAAATAATTTATCCTCCATTGGGTCAAAGATTCCTTTCTCATGAAATAAATAATTTTTATTATTTATTTCCTCCATTGTCTCCCTCCACTATCTCATTTTTGAATCTTGACCATTAATTGCCTCTGGGCTCTTTTCAATCTCAACCATCCATGCCATAGCCATCCCTAGCCCACTACTCTGTGGTGCACGTATCCTCAACCGTCGATCTTGGAATCTTTCTAGAAGCTCAATCCCGTTTATCTGTTCAAATGGTTGTCTATAAAAGAATCTCTTCTCCATTTTTTATTTAACAACCACTTATCTTTGACTTTCATGCTTATTGTTTGCAGGTATTTGCACACACATACAACGATCTGAGGGAAAACTTGCAAAGGTTGTTTGAGGAGAGACAAGGGAGGTGATTCAACTTCAACATGAGAGGGCTTTTGTTTGAATTTTTTCATTTTATTCCCCATGCTTGTTTATTCTCTCTTATTTTATATTAGATTTCTAGCTTAGATAGTGTTGTGGTTGTCACTTAATCTATTCTATTTTATTTTTCCTATCTTACACACAATATACTAAAGAATTTTAAACTAGTGTTATAGACCTTTTTGATATCAAGCTCTCTAAATACCAATTTGCAAAGTACATCTTAATAACGATTCATATCTATCAAAATAATCATGATATCTTTATATGGCTACAACTAGTAAAATAGTTAGCATGTTAGATTAAATAGGTCAACTAATAAATATGTATTAATCTTCAATTGTATAGACCCAAAAATAGATTAGAAAGTTTCTAAATCATTGAAATTTTTTACAACTTATAACTATTATAATGACAACCAATAGCATGAAAAATCAAAGTTTTAACCAAAGAAAAATAACATATTATTACTAGTCAATAGCTTAGAAAAGATCAAATCATTTTACTTTTAGACTAGGCAATTCCATAATATCTAATTAATTGATGCTACACTAAGGAAAGGAAATGTTTGGATATATGGATAAGAACACATCATTACTAGTCAATAGCTTAGAAAAGATCAAACCATTTGACTTTTAGCCTAGTCAACTCCATAAGATCCATCCAACCGATGCTACATTAAGGAAAGGACATGTTTGGATATATGGATAAGAACATATCATCACTAATTAATAGCTTAGAAAAGATCAAATCATTTGACTTTTAGCCTAGTCAAATCCATAAGATCCATCCAACTGATGCTACACTAAGGAAATGACATGTTTGGATAAAGCTATGCTTGTGTTTGGCATCAACACCACATAATTTCAATATAAAGATATCTAATACAATGAATTATCCTTATTGTTGCAACCCATAAATCCTTGCTTCAAGATGTATGGCAATACAAAAACATTTGGATTTCAAGTGTCACATGTTGTTCCCTTTGAACTCCCCAATCAATGCTCCCTTTTAGTTGTGGGTCCCATGTTGGAAGGTAGGACTCTAATCACCCATGACTATTGAGAAAGAAATAACCTAACAATATTCTTATAGATACAACCCCATGAAATAGATACAACACCCTTCAATCAGGTTATGGTTAACATAACAACTTGTGTTAAGAATAAATAAATACTTTATTTAAACTTCTCGACCCAACCAAAGTATCAATAATAGATTCAAAGCATAAATATATTACCTAGGATATATCTGGTAAAGATGAAAAAATATATAAATATCATTTATCTTGAAGCTCTGATCTAGAGAAAATATTGGAATAAGTATACAAAAATAAAAATTACAACTAGAATAATCTTCAAAAACTTGAATGAAATACAAAATTTCTATAGACAAACAAATACACACACACAAAAAAAAAAATCTTTGTAGCCCCAAATATTGAAAATAAAAAACCACAGCCAAGTATCATTGAATCTAAAACATAATATACAACTTTCAACATATTGGTGATTCCTACATGAATGACTTGAAATATTATGAGTTATTTTGTCCCTGAACCAATTACTATCACACATTGGTAATTCTTGAATGAGATAACTCTAAAAACTAGGAAGATTTTCATCCTCAAAGCTTTACAAATCCAAGAATAACTTATGTTCATTCCTAAGAAATGAGATTGTTTCAAAAAACATGTAGCCACTTTTTAAAAACACACACCATATTTATCTTATTTTGAGGAGATAACATAATTAATTCTTTTTATAATTATCTTCAAATTATGAAAACATAATAAAACATTCTTTTTCAAAAATTTTAGCATGAGCCTACTGACACTTTAATTGAGTCACTTATAACACCTCTATTTAAATAACTAAGTGTAAGTTGTCTTTTTATAACAAATATTTAATTACTAAGTTTATTTAGTTTTTCCTTAAAAAAAAATAATATGTTATATTTTTTATATATTGACAATTTAAATTAATTATTTAATTAATTCCATAATTTCAAAAAAAAAAAAAACATGACATAAAAGAACACATAAAAACTTATCTATCAATTATAAAGAGTTGGAATGTGGCCTCAAAACATTTTTTGATGATAACTTTTTGTTTATTTAGATAATTGTTTGGTTTTTTATAGTTTCTCATGGTTTATGAAGACCAAAAATATCTTGTTCTTTTTTGAGGTGTTTAAACCTTCATTAACAACCTTATGAAGACGCTTGTAAATTTACATTATAAATATACAAAATATTACAAACCTAATAACACAAATGACTTCACACCCTTCACACTTTTTTATTACTTTAAATATAAAAAATATTATCATTTGAAAATAATCTTTCAAATATATTTACTTTATTACACTTCTTTTTATTTCTTTTTATTATTCTTGATATGTGTCTATGTACCCCTCCCCATATTCTTTGTATATTTTCTCTCTTTTAATCCTATAAACTAATTTTAATCTTCCATAATATTACCACATCAATTCTTTCTTTCTTTTTCGAAAGAAAAGCATAGCTTTTAATTATGCCCGTTGCTTTTATTTTTGAGGCTGAAAATTGAAATACTTCCTTGAATTCTCTGGAATTATTCAGAAATTTCATCTTTTATTTCAAGTAGCTTTCGAGAATGAGGATCGAAGAACGCTTAACGAGCTTCTATTGCTTCTAGAAACTGTAATTTCTAGAAAAACCTCGATGGTCCGGATCGTTTTGTTCTTGCTCTGTGCTATTTAAAACGCTTTAAACCTGGGCAGAATTGTGACAATTCCAAGCATTACGAAAGACACACATTCGATTCGCGGCGTTACCAAATTATCTTTCACCACTAAGTTTTTGTGCAATTCTGTAATTCGAAGGTCTATTAATCTGTAATGGCGGATGTAAGTATGGGAGGAGAGGTGGAAACCTTCGCTTTTCAGGCTGAAATCAACCAGCTGCTGAGCCTCATTATCAACACTTTTTACAGCAATAAGGAAATTTTCCTTCGGGAACTTATTAGTAACTCGTCCGATGTGAGTATATCATTTACAAATTTAGCTTTTAAATGTATTCTCTGGTTTGCTTTTGGTTTAACATAATGAATTGTTTCTTTTTACTGGTTCGTATGCCTCTATTTTAACTTAGTATAGCGGATTGTTCCTGTTTGGAGATTACTCTAAGATTTGTTGTCTTGTTAAAGGAGGTCAATTTGAGGGCTTAGTGGTAGTTCTCGGTAGTTTTGTTTTTTCTTAACTTTGTGGAGTAGATTTTGAAATCACAATTTTTTTTTGAGACGCTGGGATACAATTACTGCATGCAGGCCCTGGATAAAATTCGTTTTGAGGGTCTGACGGACAAGAGTAAACTGGAAGCGCAACCGGAGTTGTTTATTAGGATTATTCCTGACAAGGCTAACAAAACCTTGAGTATAGTTGATAGCGGAATCGGAATGGCCAAAGCAGGTAGGTTTTTCAGAAAAAAATAATTGAAATCTAAATGAAACAGAAAAGCATCAAGTTTTAATTCCGGAGTTTAATGACAAATAAACTGTGTAACAGATCTTGTGAACAATTTGGGGACAATTGCGAGGTCGGGAACGAAGGAATTCATGGAGGCTCTGCAGGCTGGGGCGGATGTAAGCATGATTGGGCAGTTTGGAGTGGGGTTTTACTCTGCTTACCTTGTAGCAGAGAGAGTAATTGTCACTTCAAAGCACAACGATGACGAGCAGTACATCTGGGAGTCACAGGCCGGGGGATCGTTCACTGTTACCAGGGATGTCAGCGGTGAGCCTCTCGGCAGAGGAACTAAGATCACTCTCTTTATGAAAGAGGACCAGGTAAAATAATGTGTCATCTTCCCAGGGTTTTAAGAGTAGATAAATTGTATTCCGTAGGGTTTCTGGATTTAGATCTGACGGGGATTTTGGTCCTGCAGATGGAATATCTTGAAGAGCGGAGGCTAAAGGATTTAATCAAGAAGCACTCGGAGTTCATCAGCTACCCGATTTATCTGTGGACAGAGAAGACTACGGAGAAGGAGGTGAGCGATGACGAAGAGGAAGAGGAGAAGAAAGAAGAAGAGGGCGATATTGAAGAAGTGGAGGAGGACAAGGACAAAGAAAAGAAGAAGAAGAAGAAAGTTAAGGAAGTCTCTCATGAATGGACCCTGGTTAACAAGCAAAAGCCTATCTGGATGAGAAAACCAGAGGAGATTACAAAAGAAGAGTATGCTTCCTTCTACAAGAGCTTGACCAATGACTGGGAAGATCACCTGGCTGTCAAACATTTCTCTGTTGAGGGGCAACTGGAGTTCAAGGCCATTCTTTTCGTGCCTAGGAGGGCTCCGTTTGACCTGTTTGATACCAGGAAAAGGCCCAACAACATCAAGCTCTATGTGAGAAGAGTGTTTATAATGGACAACTGCGAGGAGCTGATTCCTGAGTATCTGGGCTTTGTCAAAGGTGTTGTAGACTCTGACGATCTGCCCCTCAACATCTCCCGAGAAATGTTACAGCAGAATAAGATTCTCAAGGTAATTAGGAAGAACTTGGTGAAGAAATGCTTAGAAATGTTCAATGAAATTGCAGAGAACAAGGAAGATTATGCTAAGTTCTATGAAGCATTTTCCAAGAATATCAAGCTGGGAATTCACGAGGACAGCCAAAATAGGGCTAAATTGGCTGATCTGCTGAGATATCATTCTACAAAGAGCGGTGACGAGATGACCAGTCTGAAAGACTATGTGACAAGAATGAAGGAGGGGCAGAAGGAAATCTATTATATTACCGGTGAGAGCAAGAAAGCTGTAGAGAATTCCCCTTTTCTGGAGAGGCTGAAGAAGAAAGGTTATGAAGTTCTGTTCATGGTGGATGCCATCGATGAGTATGCGGTGGGGCAGCTGAAGGAATACGATGGGAAGAAGTTGGTCTCGGCCACCAAGGAAGGGCTGAAGTTGGAGGAAACAGAGGAAGAGAAGAAGAAAAAGGAAGAGAAGAAAGCTGCCTTTGAGAGCCTGTGCAAAGTTGTGAAGGAGATATTGGGAGACAAGGTAGAGAAGGTGGTGGTGTCTGAGCGCGTTGTGGAGTCTCCTTGTGTGCTTGTGACAGGGGAGTACGGGTGGAGTGCGAACATGGAGCGGATAATGAAGGCGCAGGCTCTGCGGGACAGTAGCATGTCGAACTACATGTCGAGTAAGAAAACCATGGAAATCAATCCCGACAATTCCATCATGGAGGAGTTGCGGAAGAGGGCAGAGGCAGATAAGAATGACAAGTCTGTGAAGGACCTGGTGCTGCTCATCTACGAAACGGCGTTGCTCACCTCTGGCTTCACCCTGGACGATCCAAATATCTTTGCTTCCAGAATTCACAGGATGTTGAAGCTCGGCCTCAACATTGACGAGGATCTCTCTGCGGAGCTCGACTCTGACATGCTGCCTCTCCAGGAAGATGCCATCCAGGAGGAGAGCAACATGGAAGAGGTGGACTAAATTGATTCTTCCTCTTTTTCTTTCCCGTTGGTGAACTGCAAAAGGTTATAGGTATAATTTGTGTGTAAAGTTGAAAGTTATATGTATTTGGGAAATGGCTTTAGTGATATGCAACAGCGTGGGCATAGATATACGCCCTCCTCTCTGTAAAATCTCTAAATTTTGTGCAAGAAAAATAAATTTTGGCTTTTAGTAGTAATTCAACGAAAAATCCTTTGAGATGATGAATGCGCACTCTTTAATGGATTAATTGAATAGCTTTGTCTGTGGGCTGTTACAAATCCTTATATGTGGTGGACTTATAATTTCCTTCATATGGGAATTTTAAACTTTCTTTTAACACATGTTTTGCTTCCAAAAATTGCAAATATGCTCCGCACTCTCAATGTTTAGATAGCCACATGTTGCTCGCTTATATATCCATTTCTAGAAATGAGCGCTAAAATTGTATACACTAGTCAATGGGTTCTTGGTCTATTAGTGAAGTTGAAAGGTTCAGAATGAGCCCACCAGGGATCAAGTTTTGTTGAGTGCAAACCCTGACACCAAAAAAGGGATGAGGCCACCCGAGTGAATTTTGGCGGAAAAGGGGACCCCCTCGGGGATATCTCCAACACTATATGTATAAGTAAATGTAAAATGTGGGTAAATATAGTTAAATGTTATTATACAATGAGTAAGTTTCACCTTGTAAATGGAAATTGAACTTAAAATATAAAATTATTCAAGTGTCTATTAAAAAAAAGTGAATTGAATTTAGTTTATTTGAAAAGTAAAAATGATATGTGTTTCATTTTCAATTGGTTGGGTATATAAGAGAGAAAATTGAAGGAGAGGGAAAATTGTATATGAAATGTAAATATAATTAAAAAATAAGCATGTAAGAAAGTGAATTGTTAAAAGGAACAATATATACATAAAATGTGAATGTAATATAAGATAAACATGTAAGCATTCAAATTATGTAAAATATTAATTAGACAAATGCATTATAAAATAATTAAGATTATCTAGTAAAATTATAAAATATAGTAAACATAACTTGGAGATGGATCTCAAAGAAGGTTGCCCTCACTATGGATAATGTGAAACAATGGTTGAGCTTTCAATGGTATATGTTCACTATGTGGTAGTATGACCACATGATGCTAAGGCGACAAGTCCTAGTGGTCACATGAATCTAGTTATAGGAACAATGTGAAATTGGTTAGGTATTCAATGTCAAAGGCAATATTATCTATAAAGAGTATGGCATGTCACCAATGCCAAAAATATGTCATGAAAGCATAATGCCTCCAATCTAGATATAAATGTTAAAAATATTGTAAGTAGAGAGAAAATGGTGTAGAAGGAATTATAGGTGCCCGGGAAGATATGATTCTGAAGGCACAAATGGTACAGAGGGGTAAAATATGATGCCTCCTAGTATGGTCTAATAAAGTTCTAAAGATATGATATAGTGATATGGGTTCAGTTTGAAATCCTAGGAGTGTGATTTGTCAATGGAGGTTCCATTTGAGTTTTAAAATAAATTTATGATATTATGTTATCAAAAAGTAATTAATATGTAATAGAAAATTTAAACATGGTAAATGTCATAAGCATGATAATATACTTGTAAGATAATAAACATGTAAATATGTAACAAAAGTGAAAAGTAACAAGGTAATGTGAGTAACCAAAGTGGGAAGGGAAAGAGTCATAAAATAAACTAAAAATGATGGTAAGAAAAATGAAAATTAATTGACAATAAAAAGAGAAAATATGAATGGAAATGAGACATATAGATGAAAAGAGGGGATATAAACAAAGGAAAGTCACACATATAAAGAAAGAAAATGCCCCAATATTACTTTTCATATATATTAAATATTAGGATTCTCTATGTTCTGAAGGCTTAGAAGTTTTAAGAGTGCAATCCATATTGATAGTCTTTTATAACACTTTTTAAACATTGTAAGAAAGGGAATTGGGGGAGAATAATAAAAGTAGTTTTTATTTTATTAGATGTGAGTATACTTGTATGATTGGGAAGTTTGAGAAGTTTTAAGAGTACAATTCATATTGATAGTTTTTTTAAGAAATTTATATTTATAGAAATTTTATTAACATTTTTAAATTATATTTTGAGATTGAAAGATAAGAAAAAATATTTTGTTATTATCTTTGTAATTTTACATTATGTTTTGGACATGGTTTGGTTTTTGTAACTTTCAGCATGTTTTTAGGTTCATTTGGCCATAGTCTTTTTCCATCCATGGTGTTAAGGTCATACCCAATAGTGGTCTCTTGTGTATAATTATATTTTCTTTGTATTAATTTTTATATTTTTTATTGTTTATTTTTTTCACATTTGTAATTGTTTGGACACAAGCACAATGAGATAAAGTACCATAACACACTATTATACAACAATTATTTTCAAGTATTTCACTACATGTCCTAGTTGGTAAAAATCACTCTAAATCAAATATGAATGACTCTTCAGACCTTGAACTCTCATTTTTCTATCTTAAGCTCATTTTTGGATATATCTCTCAATCTCTCTCAAGCTCTTAATCTATCAATTTTCAAACATTTTACAACACTATCTCTTAAGCATAAAAAAAAAATGTTTAAGCTTCAAGAACACTTAGTAACACTCCTTGAAGGTTTGTTAAAAGCCCTACAAATATTTTGGTCTCTCTTGGCTTCTCCCTATTGATTGAGATGATTGTGTTCTTGTTGTCTTTTTGTCTTTTATCTCTACATTTCTATTTTGATGTGACAGTGCTTTTATTTTTTCTTTATTTATCTCCTCTATTGTAAAATCCTCTATAATGTACTTGGCACCTTTAGGCTTTCACTTGAGTTTTGTCATCCATATCCACACCCTAGTTTATCTCTTTTTATATAATTGAGAGTAATATCCATATCTTTTATCACTAATTTTAGTTTATAGTCACATATAGGTTAAGAACACACGTTTCTCTATTTTCTTTGTTATTTGTGGAGGATGAAAGACCAAAATAGGGGCTTGACCATTTAGAAAGCTTTTGAGAAACCCTAATATTTTCTCTCATCTTAGCCATAGGTTTTTAATGGAGATCTTCATTACATGATGGTTTGAACTTCTTATATTTTAATTTTTTTAATTCTCTTAAATATGTATAGGTGAATTTATTCCTTTTCATTTTTAGTATCACTCAGATTGCTACTTTGTTTTTACAAAAAATTATGTGTAGTTGGGTATAGACTTTAAGGAGAAAAATAAGTTTTATTAATAATTTGTGCTACAACATTATTATAGATGATAGTGTAACATGCAATAATCCATGTGTGGTATAGACATCCTTAACATAGACCTTAATTTTTTAGCCTCAACCTCTTTTTTAGTCGTCATTAACTATTTTGAGTTTAGATAATCAAATTTTATTGTAGTTTTCAATAAATCTGTATTTTCATTTTCACATTATTTTAGCTTAGTGTCTTTTTTAAACATAAAATATTTCTAGGCTAATCTAGTTTCTTTTCACTCCTTTGCAATGGAAATAATAGTAAAACATTGCATTCATAAAAAATAATCTTATCTTAGAAATAATGTAGAGAGAGAATTTGATTTAAAAAATAAGGAAGCATTCTAGGTTAAATCACTTTTCCTACATTACGTTTTGGTAAACCTAATGCTCTTCATTAATTTATTTCTTGGTTCATTTATTACATTTTGGTGAACTTGATGTTCTTTATTAATTTTACTTGTTGATTCACTTATTACATTGTAGTGAATCTAATGCTTTTCATTATTTTTTTCTAAAAAAATCAACTATTACAACTTGGTGAACCTAATATTATTAAAAAATAAATTTAAAATAATTAAAAACTTAAAAAACTTCTTTATCATATTATATCTCTATACTAAACCTTTTATGAGCTTCACAATCCAGTCTCTCTATTTTAAAAATATTTTATATAAAAGTATTTAAAAGTTAAATGTGTTTCTCTAGACCACAAATAACTCCTATTCAAATAAATTTGGACTTCTCAAACTTTTCCTTCAATCCAAATCGTAATATTATTTTTTAGTAGCCCTCTTTCTCCTCTTATTGTAGACATGTAAAAATTTCTAATGCATATAGCACATCCCAAAACTGCATTTTTCCATTATTGACATCATTTTCACTACCGTTATTGCATTTACCATCATTTCACTTCATTTTCATCATTAATCCCCTTTTAACATCATTTCCATTATTTAACCATATTTCTCTCTATTATTTAACTATCTTGAATTGTTTAATTAAACATTCACCATCATGCATAAATGAGAGTAATTATCTGTAATTATTAATTAATCTATTTCTCCCACCTTTAGATTAAATAATTACTTTAATTATTTAATCCCTCACATTCACACTTCTAAATTAAGTAATTAAATTAATTATTTAATTCTCCTCTATTATCTCAAACATCATCTATTAATAAATAAACATTTTTTTTATTAATCAATCTTATCTTGCACGTTCCTCCAATAATTAATTAATTATTTAATTAATCATATCATGTATTATTTCCTCAAATCTTAATTAACACTCTCTCTCAGTCAACTGATATTGATTGATCAATCTTTTGATCAATTAATTCTCTTAACTCCAACTCACTCAAAGTTTGTTGATCAATCAATTGACTTAACACTTCAATTAATATCTCATGCAACTAGTTAACTAGAATCTTGCAGCCAATTGTGGTCAATTAACTGGGAAATCAATTCCTCTCATTCATTCTTAGCCTTTGATCTCAAATCAACACCTCTTAATCCAGATTGTTCATCTGAATCAATCAAATCTATAAAATAACCCTTCATCCTTCATATTCATCACCTAGAATTTTTATAGCTAAGTCATGTCCATTTGAGCAATTGAGGGCATTAATCATAGCATCTAGGTCATCTTTGCATCACATTCAATAAAGTTTTTTCTAGCAATCATGGAGGCTTCCTATGCTTGAGCAATCCAACACCATACAATGCCAAGCTCTCCAACAATGGGATGGTAAGACAGTTCTTGGTTTTGGATTCAATTGTGTTTTGATTTGCTTTATTTAACTCTTGTTTTGAACTCATGGCTTGGTTAACAATTTAGTCTCATTGGTAAGTGGGTTGTATCTCATTTCTTCAAGTTCTTTGTTTGAATTCATTATTGCTTACCTATTTCCACTTTTACCCCTTAAATTAAATGGAACACTTGGTGGGAGCCACGTCCTTGATCTAACATTTTTTATCAATTTTTTCATGAGTTGTAGGTTTCTGGAGTGCAACCGTTTGAAGAAAAGGTCAATGTCATTCGATGGATCACTATTTTTTTCACATTCGAACATGTTTTCTTCTTCATAGAGTCATTATCATTAACTGGCCATAATTGTCTTCTAGGGTTTTGACCTTTAACAGTGTTCCTTTTCAATTTTGTAGAAATAGGTTTGCTACTATATCAAAAGATATTCGCTATCGCATAAACATACCACAACTGTCACAAAAAAGGGTCGCTATTACAAAAATAGAACCATGTCTTTCTTTTTTCCTATTTATCATTTTTGAGCTTTTAAACTTTTGGATTTTAGTTTTCTAACCCTAACCCTAACCTAGTTTTTGTTTACTGATTGATTGAGATTGATCTAACCTAATTGTTTAGCTCTTGTAGGGTGAAGGAAAATCATTATAAACTTCTAATCCATTGGTTTTATAGGATGAATGGTCGAAGACAAATCAATTCCAAACTACTAACACTTTTCTTGCAACCATTTGTCCAAGAATCAATTTACTCAAGCATTATGTTTTTATCTTGTTAGAATAGCAAACACTTAGTTTGGTGCTTAAAAAATGAACTACTTTGAAGTGTCTTCCATGATTGGCAAGTTGGATGTGCATCCTCTCCCCTTGCATCATTTAACGATCTTGGGTGACCAAAAACATCTTGGACTTCACATTTTGGTCACCAAAGGCGTCGTGTATACATATCCTCTCCACTTGCATCATTCGATGATCTTGGGTGATGAGAAATATCAAGAAACTTAGCCTTCCTTTATTTAGTAGAGAGGCCTTCCTTGAGACACATACCACAACATAGAAATCAAGGTGATCTCAAAGCACATGTTTAGATGAGCTATATAAAAGTGCAAAAGTGAAATAAAGTAGCATGTATTTGGGGGCATTATACCTTGCATGTCAATTTTTATGTGGGTGTATAGACCACACATAGTTCGATTAGACACTTTAGTGTTTCACATCTGAAGTATACCTTTGGTGTTCATTGAGTCATTACAAATTAATCTACTTAGAAGCCTTACTAGTTTTGAACATTTCTTGAGAAGGTGTAATGGGATAGCTAGTCATTCCATGAAGATATTTGTCATGTATTGATTTCTTATTGAGGTAACAAACACCTTCAAAGGATATTTTTTCCTTTCAAGGTAAGAGGTGTATCATGTACATGTGCATACTCTAGTCATCCATCCAAGCTAGGTATTTTATCGTGCGGACCTGACTCAAGAGATGTACCTACTTGACTAAATATGAATGTGTTTATCAAACCTTTCTTAGTAAGATTTATGGAAGAAATCTTGCAAAATATCCCCCTTTCCTTTTGAGTCAGTTATTGTATACTTTGTCTTTTGTGTGTATCACTTTCTCTTTCAAACAAATCACCTTAAAACATCAGACCTAAACTTGAAACTTGAAATTTGTCAAAACTGTCATAGAATTGGAAACATAAAATAGAGTCGCACTTATCAAAAACTAAGCCGCTTTTTTACACCTTATCAAATCTATCTCATAATATATTGCTATTTCTTAGCATCTTCTCACACGTCTAGACATCTAGTTGCTATTGTATTGAATTTGGTCACGGTTGCTTATTTTGCTTATCTACCAGTCACAATGTCTAAACAAGGTCACCTTTATCAATACTATCGCTATTTCCTCTGTAGAAGCTCACTTTTGTCTCAAATTCTACCACAACTATCTAAAAATTCCACTACATTTGTATTCCTTCTTAGCTTAGACTTGTCAAAATCTATCTCAAACCTTGTCATAATCTTCTGCTCAGCTGTCATAATCTTTGTTACAATGTACTTGCATAGTTATACCATGCATTTACACTTTTAAACATTTTCATCCCACCTTTTGATTTTGGGTTTACCTAGGGTTTGTCAACATAGACCTCTTGGATAAAAACATCAAGTAGACTTACTTCACAAAAATTAGCAACCTTAGACATCACTAGTCTTTTAGACTAGCCTTTGCATCATCATAATAGATCAAACATCAAACTAGCCTTTGGACACACATCAAACACAACATATCATACCTCATCATTTTGCTAGAGTCTTTATCCAATCAGATTATCATCTTGTCAAATTTAGTGGACATTATCCTCTCCCTAAGTTTCTAGATTACTATTATCCTTCCTTACTTATACTCACAAGCCTAGTTCAAGTAGAAAAATCAACTTATCCTTCATCAACACTTTTAAGACTTAGTAAAAATCAACCAAATCTTGTTTATCCTTGTGTCCATAGACTAGGATCATCTCTAAATATCCAAAAAACCCACTCACACCTTCATCATAGGGTTGAGTATCAAAAACATAACATCATCCTTAAATCTTTCAAAATCCACTCATACCTTCATCATAGAGTTGAGTACCAAAATCTTGTCATTCTTAAACATCCAAATATATCCAAAATCATTTTTTCATCAAAATATCTCAAGATCAATATCAATCAGACAACATCATTCATCCAAAAGGTTTACCAAAATTCCCTTTGTACATCATTTTGCAAACCAAAACATCACCACACTTACATAAATAACAATATCTCATTCTCCATGGTCTAGTGTGCACATTTATGACAACTACTAGGCCTCAACAAAAAAAGAATATGGTAGCTAACACAAGTAGCTCTACTGGACCTACCACCACTAATGTTGAAACTCCAATTTATACACCATGGAGTAATGATCCCAATGAACCTCCAATTTTCTCAACCCCTCAAACAACCACCAACATTACCTCACAATAACCAACGTTCAATGTTCCATCACCACTTGATCTCGATCTATCACAACATGATACCAACATTCATCTTCAACATCAATGCAGATTTTCTCAAAAACAAAACCAACCTCCTAATCCTCAAGATGTAATCATAGAAGACAATGATAGTGATGTGGAAATTATCAAAGAGGATATGTTAGAATACACCCAAGATCCTAGGATGCAAAGGATAATAGACAAAGTACTTGGAACAAATCCTAATACATACTTTCTAAAACTTGCACAACATGGTGCCAAGTTACCCATGGACTTTAATATGGAAGCTCTCAAAGACCCAAATCTCATTCACATGGGTGATCAAACAATTGTGAGACAAATCCTAAAACCAGTTGTAGATCCAAAGATACCATCTATCTTTGCCAATTCCAAAGCATCAATAAGTGAACAACCTTATGGTCAACATGTAGATAGTCTGCTATATAGATATACTTCTCAAGTGGAACAAACATTGGTTGATCATCATAGTCAAGTAGATCAAATGCTATGATAGCTCAAAATATTCCTCAACAATCAACTAATCCATTCCCTACACCACTTGCAACACATAATGTGTCAACAAACACATGGAGACCAAGTGTATCAAGAAACTTATCTGGAACATCATTATCAAACAATCCCCCACAACATGGACCAAGTGTTAACATGCAAAATATGGGTATCCTTCCACCTAAACTACAATATCAAAATCCAAATCAACCACCTAACATTCAACAACAACTCCATGCTAACATTCCTTCAAAACCACAACACATGTCATCGCCCATTTATACCATACCTAATCAAAACAATCCACCCCTTTAAACACAACAATCTCCTCTTCATCAAAAAACACATACACGACAACCTCCTTTTCATTAAACAACATATACTCACAACCCTCAAGATCAAACACAAACATAATACATGTAACAACAACCCCCATACTATGACCCTTCATACAATGTACACTATCAACAAGGGTTACAACAACAGAATTAGGATCCTAATGTCATGCAAAATCAATATGGATCTTCCTTCATTCAAAACCCCCAACAACAAAAAAATATACATCCTCAATATCAAACTCCAAATCCGCAACCACAAACTCACATCCACAACATAAAACCTTCATCCCACAACATCAAACCCCTAATACACAACATTAAACATTTAAACCTTAGATACAACACCAAGGTATTCGTCAACAACAAGGTATTCCTTAACAACAAGGCATTCCTCAACAAAGGGTTCTTCAACAACAAGGTATTCCTCAACAAATAGGTGTCCCTCAACAACAAGGTGTCCCTCAACAAGGTATCCCTCAACAACAAGGTATTCCTCAGCAACAAGGAATTCTTCAACAACAAGGAATTCCTCAACAACAAGGTGTTCCTCAACAACAAGGTGTCCCTCAACAACAAGGTGTTTCTCAACAAAAACATACATATAACACACAACAAGATCCTACACCCACACAAAACCTATCATATATTGGACAACAAGCTTACAACACAATTAATCCTCAAACGAACACACCTAGTAACGACATAATATTACAAATTCAAAACCTTAATCAAAGAATATTGGATATACAACTTGGGAAACCCAAGAAGAAATATGTGTTACAAGACATATGTTCATATCCATTTGATCGTAGCATATCAATGATCCACTTTCCGAAAAACTTTGAAATTCCCAAATTTGATAAATACAAAAGAAGAGGGGACCCAACTGAGCATTTGTGAGAATTTTGTGTAGCTTGCATGGAGGTTGGTAATAATGAATCTTATCTATTGACACATTTCCCAAGAATTCTAGGGGCTATAGCTATTGAATGGTTCTCTCACCTACCACCTAAAATTAAAACTTTCAGTGATCTATTCGATAAATTTATCAATAAACTTTCATATAGCATTGAACAAGACATTACAGTTCTTGATTTGTATAAGATAAAACAAAACCAAGGGGAGTCATTTGCTTCTTACTTGAAAATATGGAGACATAAAGTGAGTAAATTCAAATGGCCCATTCCTAAGAAACAACTTGTTGAAATATTTATTGCAAATATTTAGACTGACATAATCTATCAATTGACTATGGTATACCCTAATACCTTTGAAGAGATCATTGAGAAAGGTCTAGTTATTGAAATATATATCATCACAAAAGGTGTCATCAAAATTTACAAAAACAAATACCAAGCATCCACTTCAAATGATAAACCTCACATTTGGTAAAGAATAAAAATGTCAAAAATGATGGAGTGGTTGACACTAATTATTTTGAAACATACAACCACCTCCTAATAATCCCAAAAAAAATGTCCAAGCCAATCAAATGAATTATCCTCTAAACAATCAACTTACCTACCCTCAAAAAAATCAACTTACCTACCCTCAAAACAATCAACAAACGAATCAAACTCAAGACCCTCAAAGAGGAACACCAAGACAAAATAACCAAATGAGAAGAAAGTACACTCCATTGGGAGAACCTCTTGAGGTGGTTATGTGAAATCTAATTAAATCAAATATCATCAAACTTCTTGATCAAGCAAGTTATGAAGAGCTGCAATTTAAACCCCCATGGTACAATGAAAATGATCAATGTGAATTCCATCGAATCAAGGGTCATAAGACAAAGAACTACATGAAACTAAAGAATCTCATCCAAGACTTAATTGACAAAGGATAGGTTGATATAGATAATCGTCCTGGAACCTCTAGAAATAATGACATGGTTATTTACAAGGATCCAATCCCTAACCATTCTAGGGGGAATGAAATAGGTAAAGGAAAAGACTATTGAAAATTTTCTTACACCTATGACATTGTTGTAGGAACCATCAGTGAAACTGATAGCAACATCCATGTTGTAACAATTGTTGGTAAGAATCCTGAGTGTAATGTTACTACACAAAGAGGGAAGGTTATCATCCAAGGATCCCTACTTCAATCAAAATTTTACATCAAACCTTCAAATGAATACAATCTTTTTGATCAATTAAAGAAAACTCTAGCCCAAATATCTATCCTTAAGCTTCTTAAGCTATCCCCCATACATAAAGAGATTTTGGAGAAAGCTCTAATTGAATCTTTCATACCTAATGATATCAACACATATCAATTTAAAGCTATGGTTGGGTATATTTCCTCTACACACCACCTTGTATTTTCTGAAAGAGTCTTCCCAACAAATAATTCCACAACCAAGTTTTATACCTTGAATTTTATATCCACAACCATAAAATAAAAAGATTCTTGATAGATAGTGGTGCAGGATTAAACATCTATATCTTGAAATTGGTAAAATAGCTTGGATATTTTGATGAATTTATTGAGAAAATAAAAAGCATCACTACAAGAGCTTATGATGATAACAAGATAACTTTTGAAGGTGTCACTAGACTTCCTATATAGGTGGGACTAGCGGTAGTAGAAATAACCTTTCAAGTAATAGATCTTGAACTGCCCTACAAACTTCTCTTGGGATTCCGTTGGATCCACTCTATGCAAGTTTCCCTTATACATTCCATTAATACCTAAAATTTCCTTATAATGACAAGGAAGTTACAATATATGATGATCCATAACCCTTTCATTAGTGTAAGAGTTTGGAAGAAAAATATAAGAAAATATTTCAAGTTTCTAGTAATGATATATCTTTCCATTCATTTTCCTACGTTGATCCATCATCCCTCACATCATCTTCACAACCTTCATCATCCTCCACTCCATCTTTAGCATCAAATCCACCTTAGTTCAACCTCAAGATCCAAGTACTTGATAATGGTTGCATAGACTATCACTTTAATCAATCTTTCTACATTGGAAAGCTTCCTCCATCATTGAGAACCTATGGAGGACCAAAGGAAATCAATAAACTTTAAACTATAACTATTAAATTCAATCCTACAATATTCACTAAATGGGGAGACATCAAAGACAAAGTGGTTTTTGAAGAAGATCTCTCTGCATGGCTCTATAAAGAGGAAGAAGAGGGAGAAAAACAACTACCTCCAATCTCTATGCATATAGATAGTAAAGGTAAAGTTTTTTATATAAAAATTGACACAGTTTCTATTAATAAATAGTTGACATTTAATAGTAAAGTTTATCAGCTTTCTAAAGGAATGAGATTCACTAGAAAATGTGGCCTTGGTTTGAATGAACAAGGTATGAGAGATCCTATTATCATGACAAAACACAAGAAAAAACAAGGACTAGGCTATGGTTTGTTAGATACTATTACTCCTAACACTAAAAATGCCTCTTATGAGGAAGGTTATTCTTCTATTGTGGTTGTGACATCAGATGACTATGATCCTATTGACGATGATCTTTACATCATAAACCTATTTGGAGACACTTGCATAAATACCCTTACCACCCTTTCCTTTAAAACACATGAAATCCAACTCGTTTACCCTTAATTAATCAATTGGGATCAATAACATCAACTACCTGTTGTGGACATATTCCAAAATGATGAAGCTATCATTGAGTTGATGGGACTTTGAAATGGTGTACCACTTGGAGACCACAAGATTGGCTTTGATATTGAGCTAGGACAAGAAGCATATTTTGTTAGGGAGATTGTATCCTCTAGTTGCAAAAATGAAAATAAAAATCTAAACATTAAAATTAGATCCCCTTGTGAAAACCATAATTTGGTGCTATTGAATTATGAAAAAGACAAAATAAAGGATGTATTCAAGGGTGAAAACATCCCTAAGGCACTCGAGGATGGATGATTCAATATTCCTATCAAATAGTATCAAGAAAGATCAATATTTTTGGTCGAAGAATCCAAACCAATAAATGTGGGAACAATAGATGCACTGAAGATAACCTATCATACAACCACTCTAGATCTTAAGGAAATAAAAAAATTCATAGCTTTCATACAAGAACGAAAGGTCAATTATTCCTTGACCTATATAGATATGCTTGGTTTGGATCCAACTTTAGTGGTTCATCATCTTACAATTTTTCCTAGAGCTAAACCAGTGAAATAGAAGCTTTGCAAGATGCACCCTTAGATAGTTCTCCTAGTCAAAGTGGAACTTCAAAAATTTCTTGATGTCTCATTAGACCTATTGATTATCCTAAGTGGATTTCAAACTTGATACCAATGTTGAAACCCACTGAGGTCATACGGATTTGCATTGATTTTAGAGACCTCAAAAAATCATTCTCGAAGGATGATTTCCCTTCCCAAACATCGACATGATAGTAGATTTGACAACCAATCATGAAATGCTTTCTCTTATGGAAAGCTTCTCCGTATATAACCAAATCAAGATAGCACCTGACAACCAACATAAAACAACATTCGCTTGTCCCTAGGGGACTTTTTGCTAGAATGTCATGCCATTTCACCTAAAGAATGCAAGAGCCACCTACCAAAGGGTAATGACTACTATATTTCATGACATGTTTCACATAACCATGGAAGACTATGTAGATATTTTGGTAAAATATATCACAAGATAAGGACATCTAGATAATCTAGCTAAAATATTTGACATTTTAGAAGAGTACAATCTATGCCTAAATCTAAAGAAGTATGTTTTTGGCATGACACCAAGAAAATTGTTGGGTTATATTATATCCCAAAGAGGCATCAAGGTAGATCCCATATAATTCAAAGTTATCATGGAAATGCCTCCCCCGAAGACATTGAGATAGTTGCATAGCTTATAGGGAAAACTACAATCAATTGAAGATTCAAAGACTAGTTAGCGAATACATGACATGCTTTTACCCACTTGCTCCATAAGGATGTAACCTTGAAATGGGATGGAAGATGTGAACAAGCTTTTCAATAGGTCAAAGACTATTTGGGAACTCCTCCAGTTTTGATACCACCATATAGGATAAATCTATGATCTTGATACCAACAACTTTAGGAGCTTTGTTAGCACAACTTGATGAGAATAATAGAGAAAGAGCGATGTACTATATCAGTCATACCCTGGTTGGTTATGAACTAAATTATACACCTATTGAATGAGATTTTTTAGTAGTTGTCTTTGCATCCCAAAAGCTTAGACATTACATATTGAACCGATAGATCAACCTAATATCCAAATTTGATCACTTGAAATATCTATTGGCTAAAGTAGCTCTCACGAGAAGAATGACAAAGTGGGTCATGATATTTAGTGAATTCGACATAGAATATGTGGATTAAAAAAAAATCAAAGGAAAATTAATATTAGACCAATGAGCCGAAGCACCTATAAAATATTATCAACCATTGATATCATAATTTCTTGATGAGGGCATCCTTGTGAAAACTCAAGTATACCTTTGGATACTATACTTTGATAGATCTCATACTTAGCATGAATTAGGTGTCGATATCATTTTTCTCACACATCAAGGAGGTAGTATACCTAAATCATACATAATTTCATTTCCTTGCATAAGCAATATAGCCAAATATGAAGCCCTAATCATTGGGCTAAAAATGGTTTTTGAATGGAAAATCAAAGAGCTACAAGTTTATGGCAATTCACAGTTGGTCTTTAGACAACTAAACAATTAATACCAAACTAAGGATGATAAGTTTCTACCTTATAAGAGAATGGTGAATGGTTTTAAGAAGTAATTTAAGGTCATCCTCTTTGAACAGGTTCCGAGAGTCAACAATAGAGCTATCGATGCCATTGAAACCATTGGTTCACTTCTTGATATACCACATAACATTGCTAGGTTTGAATTCCCTGTGGAATGATTATTTATACCAGCATTTGATATCCTAAAATCTGAGCTTTTGTGTGATGTTGTTGGTCTTGATTCACCTTGGCACCAAGAAACCTATACCTATATCCAAAATGGAACCCTACCACCTCACCTTACAAGTAACCAAAAGAAAGAGTTTATCCGTTGAACCACACACTTTACTATCCTCAAAGATACCTTATATTGAAGAATCCTTGATGGAACATTACTCTGATGTCTCAACACGGAAGAAGCTCGAGCTGCCTTACAAGAGGTACATGAAGGTGTTTGTGGGTCTCACTATAGAGAGGCTAATCTAGTAAAGAAGCTGCTAAGAACTGGACACTACTGGTCCTCATTGGAACAAGAAGCTATACATTATTCAAAGAAGTTCCTTCATTGTTAGCAACAAGGTGATCTTGTTCATGGACCTACACAAGAGCTACGCCCAATCACTACACCTTGTCCCTTCTCACAATGGGGACTTGACCTTATAGGCAAGATACCCCTAGTTCATCCAATAGACATAAATTTATCATAATTTCCATAGAGTATTTTATAAAGTTGATAGAAGTTATAACCCTTACCTATATCACATGAAAACAAATAGCGAAGTTTATCCTTAACTATTTAATTTTTTGATATGGTATCCCTCAAATTATCATTACCGACAACATAACTCCATTCAAAACCAAGATGTCTATGAGTTGTGCACTAGATTCTCCATCTAGCATCACTTCTCAACCCTATATTACCCCCAAGGAAACGGTTAGTTGGAAGCATCTAAAAAATGATTCTCAAGATCCTTAAGAAGACTATTAATGATGTCAACTATTACTAGCACCTTCAGTTGAACCCTACTTTGTGGCCTACAGAACTAGCATCTGCACACCCAAAAGTGTAACACCCTTTTCCCTTGTATATAGATCTGAAGCCATCTTACCTATAGAGGTCAAGATTCCATCCCTAAAGGTATCCTTGAAAGATCTTGTTAGCAAAGAAGAATATCGAGTATCCAAACTCCATGAACTCGAGTTGCTAGATGAAAGATGTTTGAGTGCTCTAAACCATCTCCAAGCATATCAAAAATGTCTTAAACAAAGTTATAACAAGAGCATCAAGAACAAAAGCTTTCAAGTTAGTGACTTAGTCTTATAAAATTAGAAGATTTAGCTTAACCAAGATGGGAAAGGTAAATTTGATTCTAACTGCTAGGTCCCTTTGTCATCGCAACAATTTACGACTCTAGCACTTATCAGTTAGCTACTCCAAAAGGAAAACTCCTAGAAGAACAACTCAATATTAGCCATCTCAAAAAGTTCTATACCTAACATATTAGAATATCCTAAGCAAAAAGGAAAAAATCAAGAAAAAAATAGTAAAGAGAAATAAATCATCCTTTAAGTGAAAACCACCTTGTGGCACTTCTAGGATAAGTATTGTAGTGAAAACCTAGTAAATAGACACTATATTTGAATAATTCATGCATCATCATCTATCTAACTTTTCCATCCACCTCATATCATCCTTTTATCCCATTTTCTCTACTATATCCATCCTATTATCACATCCATTTCATTATATCCATCACATAATAAATGTGCACCCAACCATGGCTCGATAATTGATTTAGTATTGAAACTTTGGTGCACCTTCTCTATCCAACATCTACTTTATCCACATATTCATAATAAAAGTCATCTTGTTCCAAATTGGGGAAACTTCCTAAACCTGGTAGACAAATTGGATCCTTGTTCATCCCATTATTCACGTAAACATCAAAATCCAAAAACATCAAAATTAAAAAAACATCCAAAAAACTATCAAAATCCAAAAAAAATGGTAAAACAACAAAATCCCAAAAATATCATCGATTGTCTTCATACAAGCCACTTTGATTCCAATAAAGTGAACTACGATTTCTTTGTGTGTATAACGTATACAAGGACATCAATTGATCAACCCTTGAGGCACTAGGTTGGTCCTCTTATGTCCTCCTCTTGGTCTCTAAATTTCTCAATAACACCAAAAGAAATCCAAAATATCCTGAGATATATCAAAAATAGCCTCAAATAAATTCAAAATCACAAAAAATATCCTATCTCCTTCATCGCCTATCCACAATAAACTCTCCATCCATAATAAACAAATCATCACCTTCACCCTTTGATAGAGCAATCAACAAGCAAAGCAAGCATTGAAATAAAAAAAATTCAAGAAAAAATAATAAAGACTTGATCACTTTTAGATTAAAATAATGCTTAAGTGTTAACTACCCACCTATCAAAATCATCATCAACATCTTGACATGTGTCTTAATGGATAAATCATTCCTACAATAGACTCCATCGATGGATAATATCCTAAAGCACCAAAACATTCATGGCAAGTGATATAGCAACACTTTTTTTTTATCTATTTTGGTCTTTTCTTTTGATTTATCTTATTGTCTCATTCCTAGGATCTCTCAAGGATGTCCATAAGGATTTAGAGAGGAAGGAATAGGGCATTGATTGTCGATTTCGTATACTCTATTTTTTGAATTTTTTTTGCAATACTACCATGGTGAATACTTTCCTTTTGTGTGTGGAAGTCATTTTGGGCAATTTTTTTGACCATTGCATGTTAGGTTCCTCATACCTCTCTCTACACTAGTATGAAATTATTTTAACTTCTCACCCATACACTCTAGCAAGGTTTTTGTATGTCTGTTTTAAGCAAGAATACTCCTTGTTTATAGAGTCAAAGTCCATACAATAGATACAAATCCACCTTGGTCATTAATACCCTATTGCATCATGTCTATTTGCTAGATTAATAAGGATTTCTATACTTAGTCTCTCTATGAAGCAAAATAAAACCCATCACATTTTATAAATCATCAAATCATTATCCTTCAATCATTATCATCAATGCATTCATATCATCAATCAATCATAATTCATGGATTGTCAACAATTAGATCAAAATCATCAAATTTCTTCTATTCTCAGATCCCACTAACATTTCTTTTGAATAACATCTCCATCCCGCATCACAAGATCATTAGTACCACCTGCATCCTACATCCATAAACTTATTAGTGCATACCATATCTATCATATCATAGAGGATCATACAGTATAAAAAAATCATCCATTGAATACATGCATCATCATAGATCACCCACATCATACATATCATATAAAAAAAATTAGAAATACAAAAAAATGAGCATAGCATAACATCATCATCACATAGCATATCATGAATCTATCATCATAAACATAATTCACATCATAAGCATCCCATAAACACATAATATGCTATGTCAAAAAATGGTATATCTCATATATCATAAAAAACAAAAATGTCAGTACAATGTCATCATAAATAAATATGTGTGATACAACATCATCCAAATCAAAATATACATATATATGAGGCTCAACTAGTTGATGAATGTATTTACAAAATCATGTCTATATCAAGTCCATGTAAAGCAATGAAAAGATCATAACAAGAATATCAAACTTGATGCCCATCTCCAAGAGGTGACTGGTGCTTCTCATCTCTTTGAGGACTATGGGTGTGCTAACTCCTAACAAGATATTGATGTGGCTATAGGATGTGATGATGTGTATGCTAGGAAGACATGTGCACTGATCACCCTAATGATCTTCTTGAATCTTCACTTGTAGCTATGCTCTAAACTCCAAACCTACGCCACCTTTAGGCCCTAGGAACTTGAGCCTCATAGAGAGTCCTATAGTATGTCCTCTCCTCTATCAAGGAATCCCTTTCTTGTTGACACTATGCTTGAGGGACGAAATCTATCTACAATTGTATTCTCTAGCTCCACTCTATGTCTCGCTCCTAGATTACAATATCTCACTCAACTTGGGTCACATCTGTCTTTGATCTAGACCGGTCTCTCTCAACTGTGACTATGGCTAACTATACCTCTAGGACCTATCTACAAGCAATCTTAGTGTCCCACTCTCCAGCTCTAGCATCCCTATCCCCCATAGACTAATCTCTTAGTTGTAATCTAAGAAATTCAAGCAGCCATGTCTGCTTAAGGAGGAGGTGCCTATACCTATACCCTCTATTTATGATCATCTAGGCCCTATCCCTATCCATCATCTTGATCATCCTATTGCACCATCTATTATTGCTCATGAGAAATCCTCTGTCTCTGGTGGGCCTCCCTATACCAACTGCTCCACCTCTCCTCCTTCGACTAATCACTAGGTCTCCTGCACCAGCTCCTACTAGGGGAATAGTAAATCTAAGTGGCCATCTCTTGGCCCACCATGCATCAAAATCTTGTGTCCTCCCTGGATCTTGGGGTCCAACTATCCATCCCATCCTAAAGGTGTTAATGTGTGAAAATATACCACTACTCTTCGTGAATCTGCTCGAGATCCCCATGCATTGACCTCTCTAGCTATGTGAGCATATCAAGCATGATAGTAATCAGTTGACTTGGTCTATCCCTCTCCAAACTAGCAGAGGACTCTATCTAGGAGATACATCTCTAAGATGGTATCTACTCTACCAATTCGGTATAATCTAGTCTATCATCAATAAACAAGTTGCTCATGATCATTTTTCCACACCTCACAATCTAGATATGCACGCCAAATAAACTATGCCATATCATCAAATACAACCCTCTAATACTGTAGTCTCCTAGGCTATCGGTAGTGGAGACAATCATGGTACCAATATGAATAAGGATCATCTGGACCCCTTCAATCAATCCCCTCTAGTCTAGTAACTACAATCCACTCCCATGCCCAAACATGGAGTAGGCTAATGTCTACAAATATGTTGATACCTCCACAGTAAATTGTCTCGTGCATGTCATGATATAGATGTGCTAGTACATAGGGTCCCCATGCATAGCAAGCACCCTCCTCCATCACAATATTGATGAAAATGCCCCAACTGATTGGAAATCTTTGTGATCTCCTATCTAGCATCAAAGGCCTTATGATCAATCCAGCTAGAAAAATCATCATATCATCTATAGTATCTAAAAATGGAGTTAGTTCAATCTCATAATCGATCACAATAAGATGTTGAACACCCAATAATCTCTGCATAGCCAATGTACCTCTCCTAACTTCATATACAACCAACTTACCATGAATAGGGATATGTAGTATCCTTCAAACATCCTCAAGCATGATGGTACACTCCCTTGTGGGAAGGTGGAAGGTGGTTGTATCTGATCTCTAATGCTCTACTAGTGTTGTCATAATAGCTTTATGTGATCAAATCTCGGGAATATATGCAATGTGTCAATCCAATGATGTCAAGAAAATCTCTCTCCAACTCCTAAAATTGAGTTATTTGATCTAAGATTCATGGTTTGTGCTCTCTAGAATATAAAGGATGTAATGTGGACAACAAGAATTCAACCCAAAGCATCAAATTTTGCTAAAAATCAAGTCAAAGAACCTAAATATATAGTTAAACTAGCTAAATAAGTACTTTTGAGCAAAAGTGAGCATCTTTTAGAGCAATCGTAGTTGGTTTTCACAACAAGTCATCTATTTCTCGACAAGAGTGGTTTCCTTCTACAATAGTGAGCTTGTTTATCCTACAGTAGCATTGCTCTTTGACATTAGTGACAATCTCATAATAACCTAACCCACGTGGTCAAATTTACAACAACAAACTTAGAATAACGCTATTGTTTAGCACTAGCATTGCTACTTGACAATAGCATTGGTCCTTAACAATAGTAGGTTTTCTAAAACTACAATAGCACTATTCCTAAAACAAATCACTATTGTCTAACCTAACTTTGAACATTAATTGCGAAAAAAATAAATTCAAAAGTGAAAGTTAGAGGCTTATGCACCACAACCCTCACATCGGTTGGTTGTTGGTACTATTGGACAATGTCTGCTCAATGCAATGCGCTCGAAACCATTACCATCATCAATGCATGTTTGTAACAAAAAATCACCAAAGAGTAGAAATCTCCTAATGCTAAGTGTGCAAATGAGGATAAATAATTTCCTATTTAACCCCCCTAAACCTTATGTTTTTACCCTCGACCACCCTCATAGGTTATATTTTGAGCACCCTAGATTATCTTGAGCCTTAATAGTGACCCCTAGGGCCTATTTCCATCCTCTATGTAGCTAAAATACTCTTGAACCTTGTCACAAGCCCAACCTTAAGAAGTAATTTTTTTGGCTGACCTCTTGAGGGGGCAGTCCAATGTCTTATCATTCTTTTGCTGATCGTCGAGGCACAGTGGGGCATATTAATTTTTTTTAATCTTGATCTGAGCATCGAATTCTTTGAAACAATGTAACAAGTACATTGTGTCAAAGAGGGGTAAAATGTAGATATGTAAAAATGCCTAATGCATATAACACATCTCAAAACTGCATTTTTCTATTATTGGAATCATTTTCACTACCGTTATTGCATTTACTATAATTTCACTTCATTTTCATCATTAACCCTCTTTCAACATCATTTCCATTATTTAACCATATTTCTCTTTATTAATTAAATAATATTGAATTGTTTATTTAAACATTCACCATCATGCATAAATGAGAGTAATTATCTTTAATTATTAATTAATCTATTTCCCCCACCTCTAGATTAAATAATTACTTTAATTATTTAATCCCTCACATTCACACTTGTTCTAAATTAAGTAATTATATTAATTATTTAACTCTCCTCTTTTATCTCAAACGTTGTCCATTAATAAATAAATATTTTATTTATTAATCAATCTTATTGTGCACATTCCTCCAATAATTAATTAATTATTTATTTAATCATATTGTGCATTATTTCCTCAAATATTAACTAACACTCTCTCTAAGCCAACTAATGTTGATTAACCACTCTTCTGATCAATCAGTTCTCTTAACTCCCATTCACTTAGAGTATTTTGATCAACCAATTGACTTAACACTTCAATCAATATCTCATGCAATCAGTTAACTGGAATCCTGCAACTAGTTGAATCAATTAATTGGGCAATCAATTCCTCTCTTTCATTCTCAACCTTTGATCTCAAATCAACACCTCTTAATCTAGATCGTTCATCTGAATCAGTCAAATCTATAAAATAACCCTTCATCCTTCACATTCATCACATAGAATTTTGATAGCTAAGTCATGTCTATTTGAGAAATTGAGAGCATTTATCATAGCATCTAGGTCATCTTTGCATCACATTCAATCAATATTTTGGTAGCAATCATGGAGGCTTCCAATGTTTGAGAAAGCCAACACCATACAAAACCAAGCTCTCCAATAATGGGATGATAAGATTGTTCTTGTTTTTGGATTCAATTATGTTTTTATTTGATTTATTTAACCCTTGTTTTGAATTCATGGCTTGATTAACAATTTGATCTCATTGGTAAGTGGGTTCTATCTCATATTTATGAATTCTTTGTTTGAATTCATTGTTGCTTACCTATTCCACTTTTACCCCTTACACTTACAATATATCATTACTTTGAGGGAGGTTTCAACAATAAGCCACTCTCCATATGCCTCATCACTTTAAGGTGTACTAATTGGATAAGAATTCGATAGATTATCCAGATTTAAGTTGATGAAGAAGTATCTACTACCTATGAACCCATTATTGATGCCATGAGGACATAATTGTGTAACCATTATACGGCTTATATTTGTTATGTGACATTGCCATAATTGTGAATAGTGATGTCTCCACAATAGTGGCTACCTGTAAAAAAACTTAGGATTCTCATTCAAATATTATAGATAATAATATTTTTATGCTTATGTTAACTTTGATTTTGGGATTTATGTTTATGCCCACATGGTGACTTCTCCACATGTGGCCACTTTTGTTATTTTGGTATCTAACCCAATTTTCTCATTTGGAATATTCCTCAAACTCAACACTTTCCATTTAAATTTTATACTCATCACCTCACCACCTCACAATTTATCCCATCACAAACCATAATGAAAAAACCATTATTTTCATAGTCACTTTCTTTTTCCCTTCCAAATAATTTTATCCCATTGCATGCCACAAAATCTATCATAAACCAACTCATGTAAAATATGGGTAGCTTACAATAGTATCTGTCTTCACTCTCTACCATATTGTAGCCTCTCACCATCACCTATTACCATAATAACCCACTATCACTTGATATCCTTGCTACATCCCTTATTGTGAGTTTTGAGGTCCCCATTTTTAAAAAACATGTTTTAAATTTTTCAATTTCTTTTGTAGTGATTTTGTATTTTAGAAAAACATGTTAAAAAAATCATTGAAAGACACCACATGGATTGGTTTTAATCCCTTCCTAACCATTATCTTGTCATTTGACTATATTATCAACCAATTCTGGTGCAAGAGCACCTATTTTCCTTCAAGCCTCCATGAGGCCATATTGTATAAATTTATTAAATTAGGTGTTTTAACCATGTAATAAGGTTGAATGATCCATTTTATATATGTTTTAATTCATTTGGAGTCATTGATGAAGGTTTGGTGTCATTTGATTGAAAAAATGAAAACATTGTCAAAAGTTGTCAAATGTTGTCATAACAACTTTTCTTGTTAAATGACAACTTTTTAAAGTTTGTTAAAAGTTGTTAAATGGTAGTTGTAGGTTGGTTCAAGAATAACTTGATTTTTCAAGTATAAAAATGGGCCTCCAAGTCGAAATGGGGGGTGGAATATAGTTTTGAACAAGGATTTATGAAGGAAGGCATGGATTTTTCTGCAATTTTCAATGTTCTTCCCTATTCTATTATATGGTATGGTTTTGTATGAAGTTTTACAGATCTAAATTTGATTTTTATTGGTATAGTAATGAACTATCTTTAATTTTCAATTGGTTTGGTGGTTTTTTATTGAGTTTGGAGAAATTTATGATCATTTTACCATTGGCAACCCTTTGGGATTGTTTTCTCTAAAAGTTGCAGGCTGTTACAGAGAATGGTATGTATTGTGAAGATAAAAAAATGATGAAAAACCTTTTGGAAATGTCAGATATGTGAATCTTGTTTCATTTTATTCAATTCTCATCAAATTTAATTAAAAATTGAATAAGTTATGACAATTTTGGTGATGGCAGTTTTGAACACTACCTAGGGTTTGCAGTTTTGGGGAAAATGCAATAAATTTATTTTCCACCGTTGGATCTTCATAAAAATTAGAAGGAAGGTCCATAATTATGTGATTTGAAATCTCACCAACGTGATTGGCTTCATTATTTTTTTTATGGAAGTTATTAATGAATTTTTGTTGCATTGAATTGTGGGTTGTTATGAGAATGATTACAATGTGATCTAGGATGCACTTAATCACTATTTGAGATAAACAATTTTATGGAATTTGTCAAGTGAATGGAATGTTGAGTTGTGAATCCTCTTTTCTCTACATCAGTTGTGGTATCAAAGCCTGAAGATGCTTTGGGAAAGTTGTTTGTGGTTTGTGTGTGGTTGTTTGCAGGTTGAGGAAGGAACATGATTGCCTAGGTGTGGCAAGGTGAAGTGGAAGCAAGGAGAGACTTGCTTGTGAAGATGGAATTTTTAAAGAGATGTTGGCAGGCTGAGGATTCACGAAGGAAGAAGGAAAGAGAGCAAGAATAAATGAGAAAGAAGGAAAGAAAGAAGGCAAGACAAATAGAGTTTGAGGAAGCCCTAGAAAAGATAAGCCAAAGGTTGGAAAGATTAGAAAAAGAACACCAACTTCTTAAGGAAGCACAAAGGAGTTGGAATATAACAATTTCAAAGAGGTTAAGATGGCCTCTAAAGAAGATTATGAAGAAGCAAAGACAACAAAAGAAGGCAGAAAATTCAGTCAAAGATGAAGAAGATGATTTGTGGAAAAATTTTGCATCCATTGAAGAAGAATGGGATAGTAAGATTGGTAATGGACAAGTCAATAAAGAGGAAGAGGAAGTCATCAAAGTAGAAGAATATAAGGACGTTGAGGTTGCAAGTGAATTGATTTTGAAGGGGAATGATATTGATAAGTTGGTCATGGGTGAAGAGGAGTTTGAAGCACAAGAAGGAAATGAGGAGACCTCAAGGTCTCGATATTTTGTTTCTGATTTTTCATTGGATTATGTATGTGTAGGTCATGAAGGACAAAGTGAAGTGTATGATAAATTGATAGAGTTTTGGGAACTCCAAGTTGCAAGGATGATTGATAGAAGAATACATAAGAAGAATAAAAGGAAGAAGGGACAAAATATGATTGCAAAGACAAAGGAAAAAGTGAGAAGTAACTGGAAGACAAGGAAGAAGACAATTCAAAGGGGCTTGAATTCTTTTGCCCTTGGGAGTTTGGTGCAGGAGCACCTATTTTCCTTCAAGCCTCCATGAGGCCATATTGTATAAATTTATTAAATTAGGTGTTTTAACCATGTAATAAGGTTGAATGATCCATTTTATATATTTTTTAATTCATTTGGAGTCATTGATGAAGGTTTGGTGTCATTTGATTGAAAAAATGAAAACATTGTCAAAAGTTGTCAAATGTTGTCATAACAACTTTTCTTGTTAAATGACAACTTTTTAAAAGTTTGTTAAAATTTGTTAAATGGTAGTTTTAGGTTGGTTGGAGAATAACTTGATTGTTCAAGTATAAAAATGGGCCACCAAGTCGAAATGGGGGGTGGAATATAGTTTTGAACAAGGATTTATGAAGGAAGGCATGAATTTTTCTGCAATTTTCAATGTTCTTCCCTGTTCTATTATATGGTATGGTTTTGTATGAAGTTTTACAGATCTGAATTTGATTTTTATTGGTAGATTAATGAACTAGCTTTAATTTTCAATTTGTTTGGTGGTTTTTTATTGAGTTTGGAGAAAGTTATGATCATTTTACCATTGGCAACCCTTTGGGATTGTTTTCTCTCAAAGTTGCAGGCTGTTACAGAGAATGGTACGTATTGTGAAGATAAAATAGTGATGTAAAAACTTTTGTAAAATGTCAGATATGTGAATCTTGTTTCATTTTATTCAATTCTCATCAAATTTAATTAAAAATTGAATAAGTTATGACAATTTTGGTGATGGCAGTTTTGAACACTGCCTAGGGTTTGCAGTTTTGGGGAAAATGCAATAAATTTATTTGCCACCGTTGGATCTTCATAAAAATTGGAAGGAAGGTCTGTAATTATGTGATTTGAAATATAACCAATGTGATTGACTTCATTATTTTTTTTATGGAAGTTATTAATTAATTTTTGTTGCATTGAATTGTGGGTTCTTATGAGAATGATTACAATGTGATCTAGGATGCACTTAATCACTATTTGAGATAAACAATTTTATGGAATTTGTCAAGTGAATGGAATGTTGAGTTGTGAATCCTCTTTTCTCTGCATCAAATTCTTACAACAATTCCAAGAAAACATTAGCCCCCAATTTACATTTATTCACTTGATCCATTGCAAATAAGGTGTCAATGAAAATGTTACCAAATTCATCTTTCATTGTAGTCAATTTCATTATTTATATGCACTCCCTAATTTATATGTGCAAAGGTTTTTCATTTCAAACATTTGGCCTCTCATTTAGGATAAAATATAATTTATGTGATGCCCATAATTTCTATATTTATGTATATCCCTATAAGATTACTAGTATATGGCTAGAAAATTTGAGGCATCCCCTTCTACCTCACCATCTCTTAATGGATCATTCAATCCCTCTACATTATTTAATACAAAATATAAAATAAATCATTTTTTCAAGAATGCAACAATTGTTGTTATTAATAACATAGGTACAAACTCAACTTCTTTAGCAATTATCTTAATTATATGATCATACAAATTCATCATTTTAAACCACTTTTAGATTCACTATAGTCTATTTTATAATAAATTATTTCCAATAACATAGTTTATTTTCCCACTATACTCACCCTTGATAGAAGCAAACCACTTCCACTTGAACATATAACTCCAAATATTTCTATTAGTTCCACTATGTACCTAGCCATTACATGGAGAATTTATTGCATTTGAAACACATAATTCAAGATCTCATTGAATTCAATACTATCTAATTAATTAGAGTGAACATAATTGGTAATAAGAATGTCACTCCACCCAACCAAAACCTCCAAATAAATACCAACCCATTCCTGCATTGTGCATCAACCAATTGTATTGACCATATCACCAATCATGATCCATCCATTCACCTCACTTCTATCTCTCTAGTGCTAGGTAACCAATAACCATTCCCTAGCATAGTGGGCATTATGGGCACTCCACTATGACCACCTTAGGTTGGACCAAATTTTGAAACCACCATTTCCTTTTTTTTTTTTTAAATTCCCTACGAGTGTATATGATAGTCCTCCCTAAGTTCTTGTTTTGGTTAACTAGAAAATTGATCATAATGCCTAGGTTTACTCTATTATCATGGTAAATTTAGTGACTAAGTATTTTCTATAAGTTAACCAAATATATAGATGTGAATGATCCTTTTGAAATATTTGTATGCATGCATGATAACTTCTCTATTCTAACCATGGGTTTCATCACCCTTTCTATCTTGGTAAGACCGAAGATCTTGGATAGCTCCTTTAGCATCATTCATACCTCAAGTCACTTTCACACCATATTGGGTTATCCATGCATCATTATGATCTTAGTTGTTACATCTATTATTCACAAATATTTTAATTTTATTTATAATGGTGTAATACATACTATTGTTCATAGTGGATACCAACCACTTACCATTTGAGATAACTTATCCCTTGACTATTTTTGGTTGACCCATTCTGCCCCCCTTGATTTAAACCATAAAATTGACTAGTTTCTTGCTGTAATTTATGTTTTCTATTTTATTTCTACTAAGCTTTTAAATACATTACCGAGACCTTTTATATACCTTTAAGTATTTTAAAGCATTGAAGTAGTATGTATGTGGTATTAATGAATGTATGCATGGATTTTATATGTATATAATTTTAATAGAGTTTCTTGATTAATTATAGTGATTAACTATGAAATGTGCCTTTAGAAATAAGACTAACCCTTGTGATGCAAAGACCTATCATACCTACAACAGAAGGATTTCTAACCCGTAACAAAGGGGTGGTGGTTCAACACAGTGAAGGCGTCAATTGACTATGATATCAACATGTTTTCTAGATTAGGATGAAGGCAATAGTTGAGAGTCATGGACACAATTATCCATGTGGCATTCCATCCACTGAAGAAGCCTAGAAGAGGAGGAAGTATGTTCTAATAAGGAATGATAGTTATGATAAGGATGCTTTATCCAACACGTTCCTATGTTATAGCAACTTTCTTAAAAGATGTAAAGAAGATTTCTCTTGATATCCGATTTGTTGAGTTAATTAAAGATATTGTGGAGCACAACAGTTAAGAAAGGGCCACTTGAGGTACTATTGATTCCACATAAGAGTAGTTAGTTAGATTATGCATTGAATTTCTAAATTATGATTCTTAGTTTACATTGTAATTCATTCTTATTTTAATATTTTCTAATTCAATGTTTTATTCTATTATTTTTTCAATGATTAAGTTAGGATAAATGCACACTACAACGTAGGATTAATTATTTACAATCCATGGAAGTAGTAGGTACCCGTAGTAACTAGAAGTAATCAAATTACTTACTTTTTTTCTTTAAGTAGAAATTACTTTGAATTATTCCTTCAATCTACAATTTCCTGGTTGATAATTAAATGAATCCCCATTTTTAATGATGAATTGTTTAGATATGAAGGATCTTTGGGTCCACTAATTCGTGTCTATGATTAGTTACACCAATTAATTAGATGTTAGGGGAAATATCTACATCCCTCTAACCTCAAATCAATATTATCTTTAGATTCTATTAGGAATGTAGATAGATTTGGATTCCTTCTCCCATTACCTCCTCATCTCCATCTACAACTCCCATGGTCATTTGACCTCTAAAAATTTCTCATGTTCCTCCTTCTATCCATAGGAAACGAAGAGTAAATTAACCCATATCAGTTGACCCTTTCTCTTCTTCTATATTTGATGTGGTCACTCAACATCTAATGGTTGTTCCTATTTTACCCCTTTCCTTGCCACCTAATGACACCTAATTTTATTGTGTTCAATTTTTTTGAGATAATGTACCTTATATATATGGTTTATTCCCCTTCCCATCCATGTGCCCATCATGTGCTAGAAATTACAAAAATCCTAAGAGAGTTCTAAGTCTAGGGATTTTTTGATCTTTTCCCTATGTAAAAATTATTAGATTTTTGGAGTTTTTTCCTAGGGATAACTTTCCCATGACCCCTATTTTTTCCTTTGTGTTTGTTAGAGTTTCAAGATTTCTCTTCATAGTATGTTTTTCCTTTGACCCTCAAATTTTGAAATTTCAAAGTTAGAGGTGCAAAAATCCCAAAAAATTGTTACTCTTGGGCATGAGGTATAGCATCTCCCTAATTCTCTACTCCTAATATTTCACCTTATCCATATTTTTGAAGTCAAATTTATGGATTTATTTTCTTTCCTTCCTTTTAGGTAGAAATTAAGATTACTTTCCAATCCACAATTCTGGATCATTTCTACTATACCATTTTTCAAAGTCAAATTTTAGTAATCCCTTTACTCACATCCTTATGGCATTGGTTCCTTGGAATCCTTGATCCCTAGCTTCTAACATTTTTATGGATATATTTTTTGAAGTTGGAGATGTGTAAATATCTCTATTGCAATACTTATTGCATGAATCATGAGATTTCCTCAACTCCTAAATATGAATACCTTAAACTATATTATTTTTTAGATTTGTAGGTTTGTAAGTATTCTTACCTACGTACTTTGAGGTAAAGAGTAAAGGAGTATCCTTGATCCCCGATTCTTGATATTTTTCCTCATCTATCCTTTTGGAATCAAAGATGTGAGTATCCCTCTATTTTCCTAATTTTGGCATGAGTTCTGAAGTCTCCATGATATTATACTTATTTTAAGCTTATAAGGTTTGCCATCCTTCCAAAGGCTATGTCAACAAGTTCCAAGTTCTCTAAATCCTTGCTGGCTTGATAAGTAAATGCGTGAGGTTTTCTAGTCCTTCCAACATCTCAAGTGTCAAAAAATATTTTATAATGAATCAAAATAAAAGTGGTCATCAACAAGTTACAAAGTTCTATAACTCTTCAAAATATAGACTAGGCTTAGTAGTTACTTGAATCACCAATTTTTCAATAGGGGAAAGTAAAGGTGAAAAATTCCAAACTTTCAAAAATATATAAAAATAAGGATAATTCAATGCAACATACCTAATTAAACACTCAAAAATCACCTTCAATGGAGTGTGAGCACAAATGAATCAAATCAAATGATACATCCACAAAGCCTACATTTTACTCCATTATACATGATATACAACAAAAGTAATTGATGTGTGGATTTCTCTTCTTAGCATAACCTTGTAACTGTAAATTTATGTAATGATAGCTTGAATGTTCTCATATAATTGTGTATTTTTGATAGCTTGGAATAATGGTAGATTTATAGCTTTCACTTGATAACAATCAACGATTGAGGATGATGAGAAGGATAAATGGATGAGATTGATTGAGAGATCACGGTGAACATGAAAGTGGCATGTGTCTTTGTATAAAGATTGATTGGTGAGTTAATTGATTGCATGGATGAGTTGATTAATTGCATGGATGAGTGAAGTGAAATTGAGTGAGTATGAACAAACATTGTTTTTTAGTTGATCCGCTTAGAAGAATATTAATAGAATTAAATAAATAAATTTATTTAATTCAAGTACAAGAGGGAAGATATTATTTAAATATATATATATATTTATTTTATTTATTTTTAGAGGAATTAAAGATATAAAAAATAATTAAATTAGTTAAATCAATTTATTTAATTGTATAGAAAATGTTAGCTAATTAAATAATTTAATTAAAATGGATAAGAAGAATTAGTGCATGGATTAAAAAATAATTAAAAATTGTTTAATTAATATAGATGGAAGAACTTGAGAAATTAATTAAATAATTAAACATTATTTAATTAAAGTGGAGATGAAAATTAATGAATTAATTAAATAATTAAAAATCATTTAATTAATGTGAAGATGAAAATTTGATGATAGTTAAATAATTAAAAAATATTTAATTAATGTGGATGATGAAAAATGATGGATTAATCAAATAATTAAAAAATTAATTAATGTTGATGATTGAAAAATGATAATTTAGCGGATGATGTGTTAGCTAATTATTTAATTAATATTGATAGAGAAATTGATAAGAAATGATGATATATGAGACATAGTGAGTTAGTCATTTTTAGGTGTCTACATTTCCCCCCTCTTTGATACAATGTTTTATTGTCCTGTTTCAAAGTCATATTGCTTGTATATGAATTTTTTGGTGGTGATGTTCCCTAGCATTCCCTAGTGGACCAAGGGATGGAAGTTTGTTTCCACCTCAAGAGATCAACAAAAATAATTTGATCAAGCTCATGATAGGAAGAACATGATATGTTTAGTGGGTTAGTAGTTATAAAATGGAGCTTGGTGGAGGAAAAAAAGGGAAGAAGGGTGATGGGGGGAAGAAAAATAGAGGGGAGTAAGGCTAGGGGTGAAAATATAGTGTTTGTGGCTATATATAGACTTAGGGGGTGTCATTTTTCCTCATTTATACTCTCCCAATTTTAGAATTTTAGAGCTTTTAGAGCCTCTAGAGTGCAAACAAATTGGTGACATGGCAGGAATTTTGGTGGTGAGTCATGATGCAAAGTGCTTGTGGGTTTTTAGGTGGCTAGTTGAGTTGGTTCCAATGGTAAGTATCTAACATTGCCTCCTTAGGGGTAAGTTTAGGTGCATTAAATATGGGTAGAAGTAGGACCAATCAAATGAGCCAACAAGATGAAATGGTGCATATAATGCATGGAGTGGCACAAATGACACACAATGGTGCATTTGATAGGGGGATTGGTGTTTTTGATATGCTAGGTCACATAAATGATAGGGAGTTTAGTGCATTTGTTAGAAATGCACAATTTATGGGTAGATTAGAATATGTGTTAGGCAAATTGACACATTTGTTAGAAATACACAATTGAAGCTTGGATTAATGTATGTGATAGTTAGATTAGTACAATTGGTCTGAAATTATATAAATAATAGGCATAGTGGTGCAATTGAAAAATTGAGCTGCAAGTGTTGGCTAGTTTGGCACAATTGATGGAATTGTGCTATTGATGGGTAGGTTGGCCTTTTGAGTTAACAAATTTTGTCGTAGGGTTTTTTAAGCTAACGATGGTAATTGTTTGTTATAGGACCTAGATTCTATTATGTCTCAAGAGTGTCATCCTCCCATAATAATTTTATGGGATGAACTTACTAATGTGGAGCAAGAGTTTCCCAGCACATTCAGGTTACATCACATCACCTACATGCTCAAGATTAGAACATATCGAGTGATGATGATAACATTGGTTAAGTAATGGCACAATGAGCATAGTGCATTTGTGTTTCCTACTAGGGAGATGACTATCAATCTAGAGGATGTCTAGAGGATACAAAGGATCTTCATCCATGGTGATAGAGTGATCTATGATACTAATAGAGGGGGTATGCTTTATGAGAGTATTTATGACATATGACTTGGGTATTGAGGATGAATAGATGGATCTTAGTATTAATAGCAATATTTTTTTGAGGTATGATAATATCTAATCATAGGTCAAGAATATTTTCTATTGGATGGGATTATATATAGGAATGCATCATAAAAAATGGGTTGGTCTATGCATGGGGGGCCTACATTCTAGCACATTTGTATCATGAGTATTGGGTTGTGAATAGATATGGAGCTAGCCTTATTTACAAACTTACACTTCTACACATTTGGGCATGGCAACATATATCTATGACTTAGGAGATTATAGAGAGGGTGAGGGGAGTTGAGCATCCCTATGTTTGATTGTATGTCAGTGTACTAACTCACCCATAGTTGGGTGATATAGATTATTGGAAATGAGTTTTCAATGAGGTGGATGAGATGATATAGAGGGAATATCATTAGTATAAGGCACGGGAAAGTGATACAAAGGACTTGGCATATTGTTGGAATATTCGGTATTTGACTAGGTAGACTAATATTATTGAGATATATATGCCAAATCGAGTGTGTCATCATCTTGGATTGTCATAGAATTTACCTGTTCACAAGGTTGTGTTTTCTCACTCAACAAGAGATTACAAATTGGGGTTCAACAATGGATCCAAATGTAGAATTAGAAGATCTAGAGTCATTGGTCCCATAGTAGTTGGATTTATTACTTGGGGTAGCATATACATGTATGATGCATGGTGGGCCACATATAGGCCTATTAGATTGATTGAACAAGGAGGATGATAGAGACAGAGTGAGTAAAATAGTTTAGAGCAACATACAAAAATAAATATCTTATTTTCTTCACCTCACCAAATAATGCAAGATAATACATTTATATAGGAAGAAATATTCCTAAAATTTATCTCGTGTAGTTTTACCTAATTTTACAATTAGTGAGTTGTTGAAACAACTCATAAAAATAAAAAAATGAGCACTAACGAATTTTCCAACATTCCCCTCATTAGTGCAAACATGGTATAAGCTCACACTTTCCATTGCACTACACCCAACTCTTTTGGCTCATGATCTTGATTCAAATGAAAGGAACCTTTCATCAACCTTTCATGGTTTTCACATAGGTTTACCACAAACCTAAAAATGAACTAGAACACACTCATTTGTTCACCTCATATGTTTTTTTGGATTACCACTAACCTTTTCAAGATCCATGAATTACATTACAGTAGTTTTTTTGTTCATTATAATATTTTACACTAGCAGGTTACATAAATAAATAACACAATCGTGAATAGGAATAACCACTATTGTTTATTGTTCCACTCAATTTGTAGAAACATAGGAAATTTTCACTACCATTAGAAATAGGATATTTATTTTATATTTCCCCCCATGATGTGAAATTTCCAATTATTAGAAACATAGAAAATAGAAGCACACACCACACTAGAAAACAAAATTCCACCAAAGTTGATAAGTGGCCCCATCGTTGGTGATTCATGAAAGTACACTAAGTATCCTCCTTCCTCTGTTTCCTCTTGCCTCCAAGATTGAATTTATTTTAAAAACATATTCTTCATCACTAGGACAAGATAAATCTTCATCATTGGCATAGTTTTCCCAATCTATTTCTTTGACTAGGGAAGCATGTTGATCCAACTTGTCATATAATAGATCGTGTGCCCTATTCTTACAATTCAAAATTATATGTACTATTTAATTATAATAGAAGCATTTTACTTTTCCATTTGAAGGTAAATTCCTTAATTTATACCTTCTCTTTTTTTCCTTTTCTATGTACATATAACACTTCTTCATACTTTGAGTGTTCATTATTGTCAAGTAGAGTAGAGATTACTCCTTCAAGACTAATTTTAACCTTGCTTAATGTGAACACCATACCAAACATATTATGATGTAAATTGAATCATCATCCTTTACTTTCTCATTAATTCCAGCTAACTGATTTAGGAGAGAGTGAAACTTATTTATATGATTTTCCATTTTTGCAACTTTATCCATCTTCAATCCATACAATTTCTACTTCAATGTTGTCTTAACACTTTCTTCTTTAGATCTAAAGAGCTTATTTAATGAGTCCTAAATCTCTTTTGCAAACTTTATGAAATTCTCATGATGTGTTGAACACCCAAAATACTGAGAGGGCGGTGAATCAGTATTATACTCAACCATTTAATCATAATCCATCCAATAATCAAAACATATCTAGCTGCAACAATGAGTGAAAGCATGAAGTGAATCACAAGATCATATAACACATGAACACCAAGATTTTTAAGTGGAAAACCTAAAAAGGGAAAAACCACGGTGAGGATTATCTCACAATATATTATAACTGGTTATAAGATATTACAAAGGATGATTGCGAGTACACACTATCTAATAAGGCTCACAACTAGAGATAGATACAAAAAAAATACAAAGCCAAAATGTGAACCGATACAAAGTGAACCTTCCTTGTGCAAAATTCAATTCCTTTGAAGCTCTGAACACAAAACTTTGCTATTCTTTGCAATCACTTAACATTCACAACAACTTTGCACTTATTTTGATCTCACACACACAAATTCACATGTTTGCACCATATCATATCTCTCACATATATCATCATATGTCATCTTTCTCTACAATTCAAAAAATTCCTACATATATACCCAATTACATCTGCATACATCAATTAGGTTGACCTAATTAGATGTAGCCCTATTTTAATTCAAAATTACCTTGTTGGCTTCATACATAATTCAAAAACCTATTTGTGCTCAAACCAAATATGCAACACATAATTTATGTCGGCATGGACCTAAAATAGATCTCATTACCATCCACAATACTTATTTAAGCTTTTACAATACATATCAAGTATTAGGTCGGCCAAGAATTAGACCTAATCACAAAATGAGCCAATCTAATCAACACCAATTATACATCCTATCATATAAAAACTTGCCATCTAGAATATGTAGTGAATTGACACCTATAAACAATCTCCCAAAATTGTAAATATTGAATCTAATTACTAGAGGAATGCAGACTAGATTACACATACCCATTTACACTGTATAAAGCCAAAAATTGTATGCCAAACTTCTATTACTTGTAAATTTCGGCCTATTCAACCAAAATCGTTGAAATATTGATCATAGATGCATATAATATAGCTAGGAATAACATATTGTAACGTCATAAGCTGATCTTATTACATGAGAAACTCCATACCAACATATCAGAGTAAGATGCATACATTCTATTCACCGGATTAGACAAACTGTCAACAATCAATGTTAGCATGAATGACAACACATAAAAAGGGTTTCTTCTTCATCCTTTCAACATGATGTAAGTAATATTTTGACAAGCTGAGGCCAATAGTTCATAAAATTTTGATTTTTAATATTCCACTTACCAAGTTCATTTGTATCATTTGGTGTGATTGAGTCTAGTTTGACTACGTCCTAAAAAATATTTTTCTATCAAGTGTAATTGCATCTATATCTACCATGTATGAAAATATCTACCTCAAATTTCTTGTTGGAACTTAATTTATCCATGACTATCCATTAATAAAAAAAATCAAAGGTGTCGGGTTCCACTGATAATGCACCTTGATTATAACACTTTTAAAAAAGACACACTTACTACTACTTATGAGCTTTACTTAGATATTGAAAAGCTTAGACCAGCTTAATAATAATAAAACAATTAGACTTCAATGTAAAATAAAATGTATTTTCATGAAATTAATGTAATTTTACTATCCATAGAAGTTTGAATAGAGATACTCAAAGGTAGAATTTGATCGCTTATTCCCAATTGATCAAATACATGTAGATATGATAGAGTGAAGTCAAAATGATCATTTGGTAGCTATTTAAATGTCTCTTTTCTTTTATAAAAAAATTTCACATTTCAAAATATTTTAAAAAAATATTTATGGGTTTTTTCCTCTTGGTATTCATCTTTCCAATGTAATTTGAATTGTCAAATTACGTTATGAAATAAAAATGTTATACCAATTTTTGTGAAGTCATTCTAACCTTTTCTTTTAGAAATTGAATTGCTTAATGCATTCCAATCCAAAATTTTTTACCTTTAGGCATCAACTTGCAATATAAAGTAATGTCAGGTCTTGACAATGCAAAAACATCTCAATAGTTAAATGTGATATATTGGTAATCACAAATGAATTTATGGTTAAACAAGGTTGGGAGCTATAATACTGAAATGAGGGTTTTGTGAAATCTAAATATAAATGAAAACCTTAACCAAACTTTCTAGATCGAAAGTCTGGAAATAATATTATCATTAAATACAACAATTAAAGTGATTCTTTTAACCTAAAACTAACACAAATTCAAATAAATGACAAAAGAGCTAAGGGTTTTAGAGATATTCTAACTTAAAACCTAAGTGAAATCATATAAATAGCTAACATTTTAGATGGATAAATCCCCAATAAAATATATCTCTATTTTTCCAAGGCAATAGCTACAACTTCACAAAAATGGTGTAATATTTAGAGGAATTTAAGAGATTTTCAGACTATAAATCATTCAAATATATACCTAGACTTTGGCATAATATGAGTAAACATTCATAATTGAACTATTTCATTAAAATGACTCAAAATAACCATGCCCTAAAACTTACAATAAGCAAATCACAAATGGTATGAGTAGCAGATTCATCAAAACACCTTCAATTCTTTTCCATAAACATGGAAGAACTAAAACTAAATAACTTGGAAAGAAGGAACCATGCAATGATATGAAGCAACAAAAGAATAGAACACAAAAATCAATGTCTTCTCCTTATATTAGTGTAGTCTACAAAAATGCATCCCTTTACATTTTCACACCTAATTAGGAATTAATATTAAAATGAACTAAATTATGCCTTAATTTAGAGTTGTAATATGTATTTTACATATTCACACTAAGTTTAGGGCCCTATTAATCAAAATGGACTTAATTGCGCCTTATTTTTAGTGTTTTAGAGTGTACCTCTTTACACTTTCACACTTATTCAAGGCTCCTTGAGTTAATTGAGGTTAATTTTCCTTATTTTTCCCCTTTAATTCAAATCCAAGCCTAATTAAATGCATTTTTTGAAGATTAAAACCCGACATTCATTAATGCCTAAACATAACACTCCTCATTGATAAATGTGTGTCCTAGGTGAGTGACCTAGGAACCATTCACCCATGGGAAAATGGGTCCTCACTTAGACCTAAGACCTAAATTTAAATTATGTTTTTGGCATTATTTTAACATATTCAAATCCATATTCACATTTTGGCTTGTGTTATTTGAATTTCAGGAAATTAATGTTACATACCTATAAATAAGAGGTCATTTCACTAAGTTTCATCTAAGATTTTTTCAATAAATCTAAGTATATTCAAGAGAATTTTAAGAGAAATTTAAGGCATTCAAGATCAAATTTAGTGAAGATTTATTACAGCAATCAAGATCCAATTGTCATATTAAAGTCTTCTTGCATCATGCATGTTATTGGAGCTAATATGATGATGTAGAGTTCATGATCTATTCAAGAATTCAAGGCATTGTTTCAAATCAAGTTTCAAGATCAAGATCCACATCTATTGAATTCATTTCATGCTAGTTGTAGATCTACATTCCAAAGTTTGTCCAAAGGTTTGGTGAGTTGTGATATTGAAGTGTCCATTCACCATTCCTTTCATGCTATTTTATTTCATTACAAAGTTTGTTTACCAAAACAGGGTTTGACCAAGGAAAACTGTCATTCCCAAAAATAAAATATTTTTCCCTCTTGATTTGTGTTTTCAAGTTTAGGTGGAAGAAATCTTGGAGATCTATTGAAGAGAAAAATTGAAGAAGTTGTCAAAGTTGTCAAGAAAGTTGTCATCTCATGGAAACTCAATTACAAAATTTATTTTTGGCTTTCTAAACCTGAAACCTAAGCAAATTAAGAGATTCAGATCTATTGTAAAGGCTCTTGAAAGTTGCATACAAACCCTAAACTAGGATCCATTCTCCCCTAGTCAAATGAGTCCCAGATGAACTTCAGAAAAACACTTTGGTGACTGTTACACATCATATTACCTCTCTTTGATCTATAATATAGTTTTATGGTTCCATCAATATTGAGCTTAATCTATTAGACCCAAGTTGTAGATTTTATTTTGGGTTTTATTTTCTATTTTTAATCTTTCTCCCCAAAGTGTTGTTTAATCAAGACCCTTGTGCTTGCAAAAAAAGGAAATCAGTAGATTCACACTTTGACTTGACTCAAATCAAGGTTGATAGTCCTTTCATTGTCTGCATCTCATTTCCTAATGAATTGAAGGAAAAGTAGGTCCCCTAATTGAGTTCATCAATCACATTTTTATCTCTCAACCTATTTTCTTTCGTTCCATTTTGGTGAACTTGACTTTTGACCATTGCAATTTTATGATGTTAGAGTCCATTTTCACCCTAGATTTAGATCTTGCATTCATTTTAATTTTGCATTGAATTGAACCTCATTTAGGGTTTTTTAACTTGCATTAGCTTTTCATTTCATTTAGGGTTTTAGGATTGAATTTTTGCATCTCTTGAAATCTAAAAAATATGAAAAAATCAATCATTTTGCAAATCATTTACATTGCATTACATTATCATTCATTTAAATTTGAAAACTGAATCAATATTGCACATCAAATTAGATCTCCTAGTTTGTCATTTTGTCATATTTTGCATTTGCATTCAACATTCATTTCATAGAAAATTCAAACTATAACTTACTATTTTAAATCAAAATCTGGAAACCACTAGAATCAACTCTAAAATTTGCAATTTTTTTTAAAAACCCATAACCTAGGACCCATTCACCCCTAGTTGAATGAGTCCCTATTTAGGGTCATTTCCTAAATTTCTAGGCATTAAAACATTTGTTTCTGCATTCTACTTTGTTTTTTTCAATTTTCAGTTTTAGTTTATTAAATTTTTGTTAATCGGAATTGATCATATTTAGCTTCATTTGATAAAGTTAGTGCATTGTGTGATTTCAAAATTGCATTAACAAGAGATCATTTTCAGGTTTTTAAATAGCATAATCAAAAAATTATCTATTTTGAAATCTGAAAATTGCATTACATTCTAGGTCATTGCATTGCATTTCACCTTCTTTCCATTTTGGGTTTACATAGAGTTTGTGAAACTTGTATGAGCCTTACAACTTGGTGTCTTATTAGAAATACTATTATGATATGCAGTTCGAGACTCGTTTCATCCTTTGATACACCATTCATCGTGGATATTGGGTTCTCCATCTCTTTCATTAATAGTGTTGATAATCAACCCTCTATGGATCATAGTCTTCATACCTCATTTACAATGACTCCCCTAACTATAAACAATGTGCATGATGTTAAAACAATGGTTTCTAATGTCCCACAAGAAAACATAAGAAGGCTAAATGAAGAACTGAAAAATTTGCAAGACTTTGTGAGAACTGAACCTATTGCTACTAATGCCATTCCTCTCATAGGGAACATACAAAAGTTGCTTAAGCAATAACAAGGAATAGATCTTATATGTGCCTTGGTCCATCTCATTAATAAAAAATTTCATCCTCCTCAACTAGCTTCCAATACATTTCCCATGCATAAGAGAAAATAAAATAAAAATCTGATCATTTTACTACTCCTAACACATCCTTTTCTGAAAAAGGAAAGGACTTGCAATTAGAAGATGAAATTGATGACCAAAATATTATAAAACCAAAGAAGAAGAAGTTGAAACTACATGCACATCAAAAACATCAGCTACAAGAGATATATGATCTTCCTAAATCCTTTGATGACTTATTAAAGATATCCAAGACTGAGAAGGCCGTTTCTGCTCTTTTGCATTGGGTATTAATCAAATTACCACCTAAATGTGAAAATCTAACCAAAAATAAAACTTACCAAAATAGACCATATTTTTCCTATCATAGATTCTTTGGACATCACACCGATAATTTTCATCCTTTAAAGAGATTATTGAAGAAATTTAGATCCCCTAGGGATCCATCTCGACTAAAAGCATGAGTGTTGCTCCTTTCCATGTAATAGTTGTAGGATCCTAGCATGCTAACTATTACATGTTCAACATTCATTGTAAATCATTTTCTTTATCGCAAGAAGCTAATTCTTATCACCTATCTCAACTCATCCTTGTTCTACACTTAGTGGGGGCAAGGGGTTAGATAGCCTTGTCCTATTTTTGGTATTTGATGTTGTCCCTTTAGCTAGTTTTCTGCCTTTCGTATATACTAAGCAAGATTGGGATGCAAAAAACTTGCTATAGGTTGAATCACATGTTCCTTACTAGTCTTTAGTCTTTTTTTTTATTTTGTATGTTCTTTGTGTGATTGTATGTGTGTAATGTTATCCCCCATACTATTTTGTTTAATGTATCTCTCTCTTCATGTGCATTCCTCTATTTGTATCTACATTCCTCCATATGTCGTAAACACGTATCTTTTCCTTTGTCTTGTGTTTTCCTTTTGGGGATGACGCAAGGTGTCGAGATGTTTAGGTCTCTTCCATGTTGACCCAAAAGATTTTTCTTTGTTTTCATTCTCTATATGTCATTCTTCTTGTTTTGTGAGTATTTGGGGAATGATGATGTTTCTAATCTCTATAACAACATTGTAGCAAATATATACTGACTCCGAAACCATAGATCCCTTATGTGTTTTTGGGGGAAACCCCTTCCTCTCCTTTTCATGATGGAGTTTCATTTGGGAACATATGACTTGGCATAGAGATTTCTGAATAAGCTCTCATGTCTTCTTCATTGGCTACTTTAAATAAAATTACTCGTAGAAATGGTGTTAGTAATTTCTTTAAAGTGGGGGCATACATTGGAATTCCTCATGTTTCATTGTGAAATTTTCTTTCTTGTGATACATCCTTTTCTTGGTGGTGTCACTAGGTTTGATATCCTTCAAGAGTGTGATATTTCTTAGCGTACGACTTTCCTCTTAGTGGTGATGCTACACATTGCATTCCCTAGGTTTTGATTCTCTTATCCTAGACTTGTCCTCTCTTGGAGACATTAGGCACAATGCTCCCTAAGAAGAGACCTTACATGAACTGAGCAAGATCCCTTTGAACAAAAACCTTACCCACATCCTTGTTCAAATTTTTTTAGCATAATACAACTTGTTGACCTTGTGAAGCTTGAACCCCTCCCTTCAAGGCCACCAAGCATAATACACTTTGCTTGCTAGTGGAGCCTTTCCCTTGTTCATAGATTCTTAGCATAACACAACTTGGTATGGTTAGTATACTGAGAGCCAGTAGACTTGGCATGAATTTCTCAATAAGCCACTATCCTAGGGGCTCACCTAGTGGACAACTTGAGGTCCCATTATCCTGGAGTAAGCGCGCACATTGTTTGCATAGTGTACATTGAGTTCTGCTTGTGATCATTTCTACACAAACAACCAAGATGTGTTCCACATCACATTGGACAGTTGAATCTTGACCCCCCTCCCTTTCTTTAGGTCTTTGATGTTGTATGATTGAGTATATTTGTCATTGTTGCATATATATATGTATCTTGAATGTTTAATTTAGTGTGAGTTTGACATGGGATCATCCTCTCACTAAAGTGGGAGATAAATGTAGTGTAGAAAAATGTATCCCTTTACATTTTCACACCTAATTAGGAATTAATAGGAAAATTAAGGAGTCACATTAAGTTTGGGGACCTATTAATTAAAATGGACTTAATTGTACCTTATTTTTAGTGTTTTAGAGTTTACCTCTTTACACTTTTACACTTATTTAGGGACCCCTTAATTAATTGAGGTTAATTTTCCTTAATTGGCCCCTTTAATCAAATCCAAGCCTAATTAATTGCATTTTACGAAGAGGAAAACTTGACATTCATTAATTCCTAAACATAACACTCCTCATTGAGCAATGTGTGTCCTACGTGAGTGACCTACGACCTAAATTTAAATTATGTTTTTGGTGATACTTTAACATATTCAAATCCATATTCACATGTCAGCTTGTGTTATTTGAATTTCGGAAAACTAATGTTACATACCTATAAATAAGAGGTCATTTCACTAAGTTTCATCTAAGAGTTTTTCAATAAATCTAAGGATATTCAAGAGCATTTAAATGCATTCAAGAGCATATTTAGTGAATATTTACTACAAAAAACAAGATCCAATTGTCATGTCAAAGTCTTCTTGCATCATGCATGTTATTGGAGCTAATATGACAATGTAGAGTTCATGATCCATTCAAGCATTCAAGGCATTTTTTAAAATCAAGTTTCAAGATCAAGATCCACATCCATTGAATCCATTTCATGCTATTTGTAGATCTACATTCCAAGGTTCATCCAAAAATTGGGTGAGTTGTGACATTGAGGTGTTCATTCATCATTCCTTTCGTGCTATTTTATTTCATTACAATATTTGATTACCAAAAAGGGGTTTGACCAAGGCAAACCCCCACTCACCAAAAACATAACATTTTTCCCTCTTGATTTGTGTTTGTAGATTTAGGTGGAAGAAATATTGGAGATCTCTTGAAGAGAAAAATTGAAGAAGTTGTAAAAGTTACAAAAGTTGTCATCTCACAAAAACTCAATTGAAGAATTTATTTTTGTCTTTTCGAACCCAAAACCTAGGAAAATTGAGAGATTAGGATCTATTGCATAGGCTTCCAAAAGTTATAGAAAAACCTTAAACCATGACCCATTCACCCCTAGGCGAATGAGTCCTAGATCAACTTCAAAACATAACTTTTCTTGAGTGGTACACAACATCTTACCTCTCTATGATCTACAATCTAAATTCTAGTTCCATCAATATTGAGCTTAATCTATTATATCCAAGTTGTAGATTTCATTTTGGGTTTGATTTTCTATTTTTAATATTTCTCCCCAAATTGTTGTTTAATCGGGACCCCCATCCTTACAAAAAAGGAAATCAGTAGATTCACACTTTGACTTGACTCACCTCAAGGTTGATAGTCCTTTCATTGTGTGGATTTCATTTCCTAATGAATTGAAGGAGAATTAGGTACCCTAATTAAGTTTATCAATCCCATTTTGATCCTCAACCTATGTTTCTTTCACTTTAATTAGCTTCCAAGCTTTTACAACAATTCCAGATTCAAATAAAAAATGAGGAAAAACCTCATATTTATAAAGTTCATCATGAAATTAGGGATTTAAAATCAATGGCTCAAATTACATCAAGTTGGGAACCCTAATTAGGTTAACCAAAATAGGTTAACATCATGTGATCCTAAGGCCCATTTGAATTTAAAATATTAATTTTTTTTTATATATTTAATGCCATTTTCATTTAAAATAAAACTATTCTAGCACTGATTCCTAGGTCACTCAGGTCGTCTTTTGATATAGGATGGAGATTTGCACTAATTACAAGGTTGATTCATCCTTATTCTTCTCCTTTTTTTCCATTTGCTACCTCTTTGTGAATTCTTGGAGTTTGTGTAAAAAATTATTTAATTATTCTTGGCTTGGAATTGGAATAACTTTAATTCTAAAAGCGGTTGAGGTTAACTCAGCTTCATATTTCTTTAATATCTTATCCTAGTCTAGCTTAGACTCCTAGAGTTTATGCATCATGCTCACATACATAGCAACGTCTTCCAAATGGTCCTCAGTGACATTGCCATCTTCAACATGGATGACACTTTCTTTCCACCATTTCTTTAGAAAATCGAGCTTATAAAATCCCTGTTAAGAGATTTTCCTGTCATTACCTCTAGAAATAAAATACAGCCTACAAAAATGTCTCCTAAATCCTTCTACATCGTGGTGCACTCTTCCAATTCTCTTTCCATAATTTCCCTCTTAAATTTAAATCCTCCAACCACTCCTTGGGTTTATCAATATTTTTAGTGGTGAGGACCTTTTCTTCAATCAAACCTTGTTTGGGAATATCCACCAATATGCTCAATATTATTGTGGATTTACTATCAGTATACTTGCATTCAGCTGCAATCTTTTGTACTTTTTCTAAACAAGCTAAACATCTCTTATATAACTGCACAATTTCAGCAGTTAGAGGAATCCCCTTTTTGTATATTCCTGCTACCCATCCCTATGCTACTTGTATTGAAGTCTTTAATTTTCCCAGCTCATTAAAGACATCCTTTGATAAAATACTAGGTTGTGCAAAAGAGCCAGCTTTAGTCTAAAGAGGCTTTACCAAATGCTTAATATATTGTTGTAATTCATCCACTTGCCTCTGTAGTTGTTCCTTAGATTTAACTTCTTTCTCTAGCCTCTGTATGATAGTCTCCATAGACCCTAGAAGATCTTCAACTTCTTGCTTCTTGATTGAGGGGCCCAAATTAATAGATTGAACATTTTACTCCTCAGAAGTAATGTCCTCTTTATTTTTCCCAATCGTAGTTGTCACAATGTGTAAAACCCTATTATTAAAATAATATTTTATAATATGAGAAATGATTTGTGCTTTCTTATTCTCCTTGGGCTTATCAAGGCCAATTAGAAAATTGTCCCAATCAGGGACTACCTCCTCAACAACTAATTTAGGCCTCAAAATTTCCTTTAACCAATTAGAGGCAATGGGTACTTCTACATCAGTGTCTAATTATTGTTTCCCTTGCTTTTTTTCTTCTTGGATGCTCTTTCCTTCATCTATTTTTGTGTCCTCAACATGCTCATCTTCTTCATTAACATCTTCATGTCATTGTAGCTACTCATCATCTTGAGGTTGTTGTTGATTATCCCCAGCTAGTTGCTCAGTTTTTTAAACACTAACCTTTTAAATTTCAAGTTTTGATTCAGGGGCCTTGCAAGCATATTCAAATTTTTTGTTTACATATTCAACATCCTCCCCATCCTCAAAAGGCCAATCATCATCCGGTGGCTCTGGAATTGTATTCTCTATATCTTCCTCTGCAACCTCTTCTCTTTTTGAAGATCCTACTTGGGTAGCCTTTGCTAACTCAGTAGCCAGTTTCTCAATGTTGTCCAACATGGGAAAAGGAATCCCATTCCTTGGAGAAGCCTTTGTCTAATACATCGCCTGAGGTCTTTTCTCAAAAGTCTTAATATTGATAGCTTCTTCTCAGGTCTCTCCCTTAGTTGCATCAAGTGGAATATATTATTTTTGTTTAGTTTGTTGCTTCTTTGGTTGAGTAGATTATGTGGAAGAACCCTTTTTGTTTCCCTAAACTAATCGTCTTCTTTTATGGGTTCTCTTTCGAATGAGCTTAGTTGGTCTTATTTTCTTTAGAATAGGCTTCTTTTGAGCCTCCTCGATTTTTACCTTAGGCTTTTATTTACCTTTCCCTCTTGATCACCAAAGGCCTCTCTTCCTTAGATTATTCTTCTTCAACACCTTCTTGTGCACCAACATGTGATTCCTCCTCGAAAGATGAATGTGACTCGAGGTCACCCATTAAATCATAGGAGAACTTTACTCCATCGGCCTCCATCTCTGAAATCTTATGATTGGCCCATTGTTTGGAATCCTTTATCATGGGAGAAATAACTTAATTCAATTCTTCCACTTATTTTTCTACCCAATCGATCAGAGGAAGGGGCTTGTTTGAGATGTCCATATAATCATGGTGTTGGATCACATCTTCTTCATCCTTTACCTGATCTGAAACTTCCATTATTCTATACAACTTGATCATCTTGAGAGAAAGTCGATAATTTCCTTATGAAGACTTCAAATTTGTATCAGTAGTTAGCCTGGTAATCTTCAATATGTTCCTTATGTCTACAATTTCTAGTTACAACCTTCTGTGCAACTCTATAAGGATCAAAATATCTTCTTACAGTATGTGTGGGAAAGTGGAAGTATTCCATCTCAATTTCTGAGTGTTGGGCACTAGGAAAAGAAAGGCAAGCCTCTCATCCATCCATCTTAATGGGGAACTCACTCCCAATGCCTATTTTGTGCAAATTCTTCAACACCTTATCGAAGGTAGCCAATTGCTTGGTGACCTCTAACAAAATAAACTTATTAGTGGGATACTGAGGCAACTGATATGGCACAATGGTGAATCCATGTACTCTTATGTAGGAAAAATTGGGGAATTGGAGGAACCATTAACCATACTTCTTAACCAACTACATTGATTCTGCAGACAGTTGGACATGTAGGGGCTCTTGTAGTGTTATGATAATGTACATGGTGAGTGCATCATTTACCCTCCTATAATGGGAGCTGCTAGACAAATGCAATTGGGTGTAGAAATCATAGACTTTTGTCTCCCTAATTGTACCCTTGAAACTCGACCCTTTGTACTTGAAGTGTTGAGCTAACATATACACCACATAACAAGTCATAGTGAACTTCTTTGTGTCATGGACCTATCAAAGCTGCTTTTCGAGGTTGTTACTGATCAATCTGGCCCAATGGTAGTTGTTTCCCTTTGTAATCTCAGCCATAACGTAGAACATCCATTCTTCAAATTATGAATCCATTTCCAACACCATTACCTTGCTTAGAAGAGTTATAATATCATTATACTTTACTTTGAAGTCACTTTTGTGTAGAAATTTGAGAAATTTAGTGTAATGCTACCTAGGCTTGCCCATCCATGAAGCATTTATGATTTTCAGAGCCTTCTCCAGATTGTCTATATAAAATTTATTTGTTGTCTCCAAAGAAATCATGGTTAGCTTCTAATGAGAAGGGATTCCAAATGCCTTGGAAAATGATTCCTTTGTGAGATTTACCATTATTCTCCCTTAAGGCCCAATGATCATCCTTCGGTCAAAATCATAGTTATTGGAGCACTCTACAATCAAATATAGGAATTGAATGGATGGAGGAAACCCTACAGCCTATTCCAATTCAGTCTTTACCAACCTCTTTGCTAAATCAATGGGGACATGGAAATACATACTTTTCTTGAAGTCCTCCAAGTCTATGTGTCCCAAGTTGGTATCTCCAACCTCTCCCTAATAGGAGACAATCTTGGATTTTGGAAGTAAACCCTTGAAGTCACACTTCATCTTCTCAGCTCGAGAAATCTCTTCCTTTTCAAACATTGTCTTATTTCCCTTTCTTGTCTTTGCTTTGTTGGATTCAACCTTCATCTATTAGCCAAAACATCATAATTAGTTGAAATGCAGAAAGAACAAATCATCAAATAAGAGCGTTAGTATGAGAAAAAAATTCATATAGGAAAAATATTAGATAATACCATTGGTAATTATGCCCAAGAATTCACATTCATAACCCTCAAATTCATTCAAAAGATAAGCATTAGGGTTTACAATTATGCAAGAAATATGGGGATTAGGCCCCCTCAAGAGATTTGGAGATTTTAGATGCTCAAGAAATTAGGAATGGAAAACCATTTGGGATTTCTAAAGGTCATGAAATTTGCAATGTTAATAGTCTCTAAGATTTCCTAGGTTCAGGAAATCTATGGGTTCAAGCAAGCCTGCAAGAATTCATCGTTAGGACCTTTGGGATCTTAAAATCATGTTTGCAACATCTCATTTCAGCTCACTAAATCTGTATGTAAAATCAGGATTCAACACCCTGAGTACTTTGAGAAAATCCAATTTTAAACAAATTACTTCATTACATGCATAAAGTCACGAAGCAGGTAATTCATCAGAGATTTCATAAGGACCAAAAATTCACGACAAGTGGAATTGTTAGGAATTTCAAAAAGGTTGGAAATCCATGAGGGCTAGGTATATGGGGATTTCAAGGAAGCCTAAAATCCATGATGAAGAGTGTGTTAGTAAATTTAGATCAACAATAAATCCACAAAGGAAAATTCATTCAAGTTTTCAAGACGAGGTGGATTCCATGATGAAGAAGCTATCAAGTATTTTAGAGGAACGTGAAATATGTGATGTGGTGTTTATCGGGTTTTTCATAGAGTTACAAATTTCGTGTCTTAAGGTGGATCTAGGGATTTCAACGATGGATCATTTCAATGTTTAAAAATGACTAAGTGTTTCCTTGCTTCGATCTTGGGTTAATCAGGGATTCATAAGGCAATCTAAAATATTTTGATCAACATGAAATCTCATGTTTCAATTGGGTTTTGCAAAGGATTTTCCATGATAGTTGGATTTTAATAAAAATATGGGCATGGTGGAAATTCAAACAAGTTTATTGAATGAAATTGTCATGCCTTAAATTGCATGAAGGGGAAAAACACAACTAGGGGAGAAGACCCAGTATCCGCTAGGGCTAACTTCCAACCATAGAATGTGAACCGTGTGTCGAATCGGAAAAACATTTTATGGGTTTTTTTGGCCTATGAGTTAAGAGCTTATAACTAAGCTTTTGGATTTTGGGCAATTCATTAGAGTGCAGGAGCATTGGATATGTGCAAGGTGGTCAAAAAGACACCTTTTAGAGGTGTCATCCGCTCCTCGCCACCTAAAGTCCCGGTACCCGCCACCTAAAACCACTAATAATTTTTTTTTAAAACACCTTAATATGTGACTAATAACATTTAAATAAAAATATTCTATCATCCAAATCCGCTCAAAAGTCAATGGGTCTTATTCATGTTGGCACCTTAAAAAATCAATTTCCTGCCAATAAAAAATCGCTCCTACATATTAATCTCCTTACTTTAGCACCGGACACCAAACACATTACACCCCAATTAATCTTCATTTCGGGTCCGATTAAAGCATATGACTAATGTTTTTTCTGGTGTGCACCCCAATATTTACCATCATTTTACCGCTCCCGCTCTGTCGAAGGTTCTCATGGTGATGGAAGGTAGCGACGACTGCAGTCCATGGTTCCGAACATGCCCTCAGGTAACATCAAACATCATTCTTGTTTGAATATGAAAACAATGGTACTGGTTAATCATTTTCTTCTGCATCTTTCGTGACCCGTGAAGGGTTTATTCGATGTTTGAAAAATTATTACTGCTTGTATATGAAATAAATCATGCCTCTTACGTGCATTTTCACCGTGTGCTATTTGTTTTTATTGGGACATGGTGCTCCTGTTTTAACATGGGTTTTTTTGGGGTTAAATGATTTCCTCTCTTAAATTTTCCGCGCGCTTTTAGGCCGGTAAAGTGGATTGTATCATGATTTTGTCTGCAAAAATGATAGGGGAATTTCATGGGTTTGACCACATGTCTGCCAAAAATGACCATTTATGGTCTACATTGAGCTTTTTACAAAAAACCCATGTGAATATGACCATAAATCAGCAAACCCAATTTAGTATACACCATTTTTGCAAAAACCCTTGCTTTGTTTTTCCAAATACGGGTTATTTTGGGGTTAAATGATTAAATACGACTTGGTAAAGTCAATTGTATCATGATATTGGCTCCAAAAATGGTGAGAAATTTTGTGGGTTTTGACCACATGTCTACAAAAAATGATTAATGGTCTCCATTGACCTTTTTATAAAAAACCCATTTACGATAGGGATTCAGCAAATCCATTTACTATACACCATTTTGGCGAAAACCCTTGCTTTGTTTTTCCAAATTTGGGTTTTTTTGGGGTTAAATGATTAAATACGACCTGGTAAAGTCGATTGTATCATGATATTGCCTGCAGAAATGATGAGGAATTTCATGGGTATTGACCACATGTCTTCAAAAAATAATTAATGGTCTCCATCGACCATTTTATAGAAAACCCATCTAAATATGACCATAAATCGGCAAACCCATCTTCCGCATCTTATTGAATTTGTAAAGGAATGTGTACAATATTATACCTATAAAACATAGATTAAGCAGTGTCTTTCAAATTGTAAATGAATCTGTGCAATTTTTTATACATTCATTTACAAAATATGTGTCTATTGTCTCTTGTACATTGAGCGGATTGATATATATATGTTTGTTTCCTTTAACCATCCTTTGAAAATGCAAACAATGGTACCAGTTAATCATGTTCTTCTACATCTTTCATGACCTGTGAAGGGTTTATTCGATGATTGAAAAATTATTACTGCTTGTTTATGAATTATATCATTCCTCTTACACTCATTTTTAGGTTGGTACTTTATACATTCTACTTATAGTTATTTTCATGAACTGTGCATTTAACATTTATATTTATGCAGTGTCTTCTTACTTTCATCAACTGTGTATTTAACATTTATATTTATGCACTGTCTTTTTACTTTACTTTATAAGTAAATGAAGGGTTTTTTTGTTGTCTTTACAAGATGTGCAAAACGAATTCTCCTAAGTTTTGCAGCAATTCTTTTATATCGTTTACTATGTTTCCTTTGGCTGTCCAATATAATAGACTACCATTTGAATACGTTTCCTTTGGCTGTCCAATACAACAGACTAGCATTTGTCATTTTACATTCTGTGTCCCTTGTTCATTCAACAAATCGATATATATGTGTAACCTTTGCCTATCCTTTGGCAATGCAAACAATGGTGCTGGTAAATCATTTTCTTCTACATCTTATTTAATTTGTAAAGGAATGTGTACAATGTTATACCTATAAAACACACATTAAGTAGTGTCTTTCAAATTGTAAATGAATCTGTGCAATGTTTCATACATTCATTTACAAATTATGTGTCTGTTGTCTCTTGTACATTGAGCAGATTGATATATATGTCTGTTTCCTTTAACTATCCTTTGAAAATGAAAATAATGGTACTAGTTAATCATGTTCTTCTGCATCTTTCATGACTCGTGAAGGGTTTATAATGATGATTGAAAAATTATTACTACTTGTTTATGAATTATATCATTCCTCTTACACTCATTTTTTAGGTTGGTACTTTATACATTCTACTTATAGTTATTTTCATGAACTGTGCATTTAACATTTATATTTATGCAGTGTCTTCTTACTTTCATCAACTGTGCATTTAATATTTATATTTATGCACTATCTTTTTACTTTACTTTATAAGTAAATGAAGGGTTTTTTTTTTGTCTTTACAAGACGTGCAAAACAAATTCTCTTAAGTTTTGCAGCAATTCTTTTATATCGTTTACTATGTTTCCTTTGGCTGTCCAATACAACATACTACCATTTGAATACGTTTCCTTTAGCTGTCCAATACAATAGACTAGCATTTGTCATTTTGCATCTTTCATGACCTATGAAGGGTTTATAATTATTCGATGATTGAAAAATTATTACTTCTTATTTATGAATTATATCATTCCTCTTACACTCATTTTCGTCGTGTGCTATTTGATTTTGTTGGGTCATGGTGCTATTTTTTTTCTCCCACATTGCATGTATGTATGTATGTGCATGCATACATACATGCATACATACATACATATATGTATACATATATGTATGTATGTATGCATGTATGTATGCATGCACATACATACATACATACATACATATATATATGTATACATATATGTTTGTATGTATGTATATATAAAGTTGTCTATCCACGGTGTGAGGCAACAACAAACATCATTCTCCTTTCAAAGTGTATGTATGTATCGACAAACCCATTTAGTATACACCATTTTTTGTGAAACCCCTTGCTTTGTTTTTCCAAATACTGGTTTTTTTGGGGTTATATGTGTATGTACATATGTATGTATGCACATTGTACACATTCTTTTAAAAATTCAATAAAATGTAGAAGAACATGATTAACCAGTACCATTGTTTGCATTTTGAAAAGGATAGTTAAAGGATAGACATCTATATCAATATGCTCTATGAATGTATGTATGTATGTATGTATGCACATACACATACACATACATACATAAATACATATATATATATGTATGTATGTATCTACGTATGCATGTATGTATGTATGCACGTTCATACACACATACACACATATTAATTTGTGTGTATGAATGTGCATACATACATACACACACATATATATATGTATGTATGTATGTATGTTTGTATGTATGAACATACATTCATACATATATATATGTTTATGAATGTATGTATGTATGTATGGACATACTTACATACATATATACATACATATATATATTTATGAATGTATGGATATATTTATGAATTTATGTATGTATGTATGCACATATATATATATACCTTCCATCACCGTGAGAACCTTCGATAGAGTGGGAGCGGTAAAATGATGGTAAATAATGGGGTGCCCACCGAAAAAAACATTAGTCATATGCTTAAATCGGACCCGAAATGAAGATTAATTGGGGTGTAATGTGTTTGGTGTCCGGTGCTAAAGTAAGGAGATTAATATATAGGAGTGATTTTTAATGGGCAGGAAATTGATTTTTTAAGGTGCCAACGTGAATTAGACCCATTGACTTTTGAGTGGATTTGGATGATAGAATAGTTTTATTTAAATGTTTTTTTTGAGCAATTTTATAGATAACTGTTACCAAAGGGGGTAACTCCCATGTACATTCAGATTTAGCTTTTACAAGCCAAGAATGAGATTACAAACCCAACTCATTCTATCAGCAGAAAAATTGTTGTGAGGATGTCTCCAATCCTAGTCAACCATTCCAAGCAGACCCCATTGAGCCAAGCCATGTCGGATCGCATGAAGTTGGAGAAGGTGTCCATGTTGGCGTTTTTGACTCCTTCTCTAAATACTTCCCATGCGTCAATACATAAATTATCAGTTGTAGCCTAGCGAGCACTTCCAACATCTTTGTCCACATCATCCTCGCCGGATTCCACTTCCTCCTCATCATTTTCCGAATCATCGGTTGCCATATTTAGTATTATTGGGTCGAAATAGTACTTGAGGAAGCTCACCCAACCCTCTTTGCTTAGGTTCAGAATGGCATTGGATACTGCTTCAACGTTACCAATCTCTATGAATCTGTCGAGCCGCTCAACCACAACTTCCCTGGCCTCGGTTATGTCCACTAATGCACATAGTATGAGCTCGTAGAATTGGTCATCACAGCAGTGCTGATCAAGAGACAAAACTATAGATACTAGGTCAACTACTACATTCCTTATTGTTGGGTCTGGAATGTTAAAAAGCCTTCTGCACTGGGCCATTATTGGCTCCTTAGTGCAATGGCAGTCAACTCCGAACATGAATACCATCCTGCTTTTCTTGGCAAACTTGGAGTTGTTGTGAAGAGGTAGAAATGGAGAACATACTGTCCCTCTATTAATAGCCTTAATCTTGTAATGATAAGGATTGCTTGAGAATTGAGCCCGTCGATTTAGGCCATACCAAATCCAATCTAAATCGGTCCTTATGATTTCGCACATGTGAATCCAATCCTGATTTGAGGTTCACATGGTTTTGGGGATGAGGGATCTGGCATTCTGACTATCGCCATTTATACCAAGTAGTTGAGTGAGTTCACGTGACAGAGTGCCAAGGTTCATGTCTCTTTCCAATTTCGTAAGTCATTACTGTGGGAGCATCGATTATGATACGGCCTAAGGTAGTCCCTGTGCGCAAATATGCCACCTAAAGCAGATTCTGCCCCCATAGACCAACACAAATTTTGTACCATCCCGTGTCTTGTTGGGACTATGTGTTGTTTTTTACTATTTATTGATCTATTAATGCCTTGCAATGTTAATAGTGACACATTTAGGTGTTTTTTTTACTTTGCAATGTATATCAGAGATTTTCTACAATGTATATGTATGTATATGATTATATGAATACATGCATGTATACTTGTGTTTCTATGAAGGTTTACATGTATGCTTATGTTTGTATGATTGTATGCATGCATACAAACATGCAATAAATGACAGATATATAAGGCTACCCAAATAAACATCAAATCTAAATATAATGCAGAATTCAGTCATATCATCTCTAAAAACCTACGTAAGTGGCAGCTACAAATTCAAATTTGAAACACAACAATCAGATTGAATGCATTCAATTGTCGGATTCAAATTTCTAAATAAGAGGGACAACAGCCAACGACATTCACAATTAATCTCCCCTAGTAATATCCTCTCCATACTACAAACCATTCAATGGCATCCTTTGCACATTCCTCATATATCCAAGGTTGATGAGAAACAATGAATATTAGTTGAATAAATCTTGGTATACAATTCTATTAACATTTATATGTTTTCACATATATTTATCTATTCCATATGGAATTTATAATATGTTGAACTTGAATAATTATGTGTTGTTGTACATGCATTATTTTAAATTTTGTATGATGTTTGTATGTTACTAGCCTCGGTTGTGACTACCCGTGGTTGTAAATATTTTATTGCAGGAACAAGATAACAAGGAGAGGTGGTGCTACAATGTTCAAGTTGGGCATTTTGGTAAATGTGTTTGTCAACACACCAAATAATTAAGGATTTTTTGTTCAAATGGCTCTATGTTTCAATTATTTTTCTATATTGTTCTGTAACTAGTATGTCTTTTGATTTATTTCAATAACTATTGTCCATGTTTGTTTGTTCTATTATATTTGTTTGTTCTGGCAGGCATGTAAAATGGCTAGGAGGTTTTAAAGAGCATGTCAAATTGCAAGATTACATTTCAGGTAAAGTCTTTCAAGACTTTACTTTGGTTGTGACCCGGTAGACATAGTGTTCATTTATAATGCTCATTTTTCATATTCATTGTAACCTTACATTTAAAATTTACAATTAGATTGATTTCCAAGTGTAAGTGTTGAAAATTTTATAATTTCAAATATATTAATTTATGGATATGCTGCATATAGATGTATAGATATATGTATGCATATACTTAGTTGTGTATACATACGTACACATATGTATGTATGTATGTATATAAATACATACATATATATATTTACATATATGTATGCATGTATACATAGCTAGGAAGGTTGTAAAGAGCATGTCAAATCATAAGAGCATGTATACTTTGGTTGTGACCTGGTAGACATTGTGTTCCTATATGATGTTCATTTTTCTTATTCATTGTAAAACCACACTCACAATTTACAATTAGATTGATTTACGCTTACAGTTACAATTACAATTTATGGATATGCTACATATGCATGTATAGTAATATATATATGTATGCATATACTTAGTTGTGTATACATATATATATGTATATATTTATATTTTCAACAATGTTAGTTAGATGAATACAACAAACACATATCCAAAAAATGATAGATGAATACAACCAACACAAAATCGATTTCAAATCACAAAAGCATATATCATTAACTTTAAACATGATTAAGACACCATAAACATGATGATTGAAAAGTTGGAAAGAAGACAAGGAGTCTTCAGTCTTACAAAAAAGACACTGGCAACAAACTATCATTTAGTTCTACAAAATTAGACAGTTTTATCCTTTGGCTTTCCAATACAATAGACTACTATCCTTTGGTTGTCCAATACAATAGACTAGCATTTGGTTGAACAAAAAACACTCTAGCACACTTCGAGGTCAAAATGTTGACAACAAAAAATCATAATTAGACATCCACAAATCTGATTAAGAAGTGGTGTGTCCTTGGGGGTCAACTGACTCCACCTCAACTGGAGAAGATGTTAAGGACTGCAGATTGTTTTGTATGGCACTTACGATACAAGCAAGCAATGCATGATTTTCCTCTGGAGTGAGTTGTAAATGTGGAGAGTAGCCTTCAGAAGATCCATTTTGTATGCTACTAAGAGCAGCAAAGGATAGAGCCAAAATTTTAACCATGTCCCTTAAAATCGGATGTTGACTTGGAAGAGGAGTTGTAGGAGTACTCTTACTTCTGTTTCTTTTTGTTCTTTCTACCTGCTTTTGGTTTTCCTTCAACTATTGAGCAATATTTGCTTGCTCCCTTTCAAGCTCCTTTTGTTGTTGCTGCCTCAACTTCTCCTCTGCAATTTTATGTTTTTTTGCAGCACACTCCAATCTCTTGGCCTCCCTCTCTATGAGGATTGCTTCTCTTTCTACCTTCTTTTCAGCCATTTGCTCCCTTTTCCTTTGCTGCAATTCTTGGTTTCTTCATTTCTGTGCCTCTTGTTCATTCAACAAATTGAAGAAATCATCTGATGTCAAAATTTGAGACTGCCTACTAAGGCGTAGGACCCCATTGCGACCTGTATTAGATGATTGGTGCACCCTTTTCATTGGGAGTTGCAAAAAATTGCTTCTCCTGCCTGCTGGTTGTTGATCATTGACTTCTATGCATAGCACATAGTTAGCCTCTTCGTCACTTGAGTCATTACCTTTGAGTCCATCCTCATCACCATTTTCAGCCTCCCAATTTCTCCCAGTTGTGAAGTAATGGATGACATCTTCAGGATCAACATCTGGTGGTGATGGCATGGACAACCCTTCATTCACTTGACCAAAATTGAGATGTACCCCTAGGTTCAAAGCTGCATCTTGAAATTCAGATGGCAGATTGGGACTCTCTTCATTTGCAGTTGTCTCAATTTTCGTTGTCTCATTGTTTTCTGGGCAATATCCTTCTTCATTTGTTGGATTTGGGGCTATGCTTGCAGAAAAGGTGTCCACAAATTGTCCAATCTGATCCTCATTCCAACCTACTATCCTCAAACATGTTTCGGCTGCCATGAATTGTTCCTCATCATCAACTATATCACCCTTTGTTTCTTCTCCCAATGTGGTTCCTTCCTCTTCAACCACGAAAGCTTGGCTTGGCCCCATATCGAAGTCAAGTGCATGTCTATCTAATGGCCAAATTCCCATTCTTCGAAAACCAATTGCAATGTTATTAGAGGTCAAAGTTTGTGCAAAATCTTTGCTGGCAAGTGTTTCCAACTCTACCCTTCCAATGTCAAGTTGAGGATTTTCAGAGAGCCATATACTCCTTTGTTGTTTGAAGTAGTTCTTAAATGGTGAGAACACACTAACATCAAGGGGCTGCAGTTTGTGGCTACAATGTGCTAGAAGTGTGAGAAGATCTATTCCCATAGTCTTTGCTTCTTCAATCATTTTGAATGCAACATGGCTGCCATGACCATCAAAGACGAGAAGTTGTCTATTGGATGGTGAGACCCCTCCTGGGACATTTCTTGCAAAGTGTTTTAACCATTCCACAAATAATTCGTTGGTCATCCAAGCATGCTCTTGGATTGCCATGCATGCCCTTGGCTCACAGTTAACAATATAGTTTTTAATGTTCCTTTTGGAGTTGAACAAATAGTAACCAAGTATAGCTTGACCTGTTGCACTAACACAAGCTAGAACAGTGATCCATTATCTGCTTTTAGCAATTAATTGTGGAACACATTTCATCCCTATTTTTGCAATAACTCTCATTGCACAGTTTCTGCCAACCTGCACACCTATTTCATCGCAGTTCCATATTTGTTGGGCCCATAATTATGTTTGTTGTACAACTCCTCCAAGTTATCATAGAATGAAGAAACTATTCTTGGGTGTAGCATTATAGCTCAATCTATGTCCACTCCTTCAGGTGTTCGAATTGTTAGATCGGGATGCCTTTGACGAAACCCAACCCACCATGACCTCCCTGGTATCCCATTTGTGAATGGGTTAGGCCTTACTCCAACCATTTGGGCCACCATTGACTTAAGCTGTGACACTTGAAGGCCATGGCCAATATTAGCCATATATTTACACCACTACACAATTTTAGCTTCTTCTTCACCAATTAGGATTGTTCGGGGCCCCCTTTTTTTGTGGATGTCACACCATTGAGCCATGCCTGCAAACTATTAGGTAGGATTCCCCATTTGATCGTTGAACCTCTAATTGACATTCACTTGTCCTCAACATCTGCAATGGCTTTTTCCATGTCATCCATAGACCAAGTTTTCATTCTCAGATCTGGGGTTGTCACATGGTCAGTAGGTGGCGGTTCCATTTCTACGTCAGTATTATGAACAACAGGTTCAAAACCATCATTTTCATTGATTTGTTGTGCATTTTTAGAAATAACTTCCTCATTCATGTTCACTGCTGTCTCTTCATCAACAACATCTAGAACATTGAATGCCACTCCACGAGGTACTCTAATTGAGCGCCTCCGAGATTGTATTTTCCTCTTCTGCCATGGTGCCATGATTGTCCGTGATCCTGTACATTGTAAGCCATAAAGATTCAGAAAACTGTGATCCTAGACATATAATTAGACTGATATACAGTGAAAAATAGAAAACAGTGCTAAATGTGTCACTATTAACATTTAAATAAAACTATTATATCATTCAAATCCGCTCAAAAGTCAATGGGTCTAATTCACGTTGGCACCTTAAAAATTCATTTTCAAATCATTTTCGTGCCTATTAAAAATCACTCCTACATATTAATCTCCTTACTTTAGCAGCAGACACCAAACACATTACACCCTAATTAATCTTCATTTGGGGTCCGATTTAAGCATATGACTAATGTTTTTTTTGGTGGGTACCCCATTCTTTTCCATCAATGTTCAAAGCAAGGGTTTCATGAGATTAATTTGTAGACATGTGGTGAAACCCATGCAATTCCTCATCATTTGTGGAGACAATATCATGAGACAGTTGACTTTACCAAGTGGTATTTAATCATTTAACCCCAAATAAACCCGTATTTGGAAAAACAAAGCAAGGGTTTTCACAAAAATGGTGTATACTAAATGGGTTTGTCGATTTATGGTCATATTCACATGGGTTTTTAATAAAAAGGTCAATGCAGACCATTAATCATTTTGTGTAGACATGTGCTCAAACCCACGAAATCCCCCTATCATTTATGCAGACAAAATCATGATACAAACAGGGAGAGGAAATCATTTAACCCCAAAAAGATTCCTGTGTAAAACACCAACATCTATATATATATATATATGCATACACACATACATACATATATATATATATATACATATATATGTATGTATGTATGTATATATATATATATGTGTGTGTGTATGTATGTATGTATGTATGTATGTGCATACATACATACATGGGCATATATGTATGTATGTATGTACATGCATACATACATGCAATGTAGTAGAAAAAAATAGCACCATGACTCATCAAAAACAAATAGCACACAACGAAAATGCATGTAAGAGGAATGATATATTTCATAAACAAGTAGTAATAATTTTTCAATCATCGAATAAACCCTTCACGGGTCATGAAAGATGCAGAAGAAAATGATTAACCAGTACCATTGTTTGCATTTTCAAAGGATAGTTAAAGGAAACAAACATATATATCAATTTGCTCAATGAACAAGAGACAACAGACACATAATTTGTAAATGAATGTATAAAACATTGTGCAGATTCATTTACAATTTGAAAGACACTGCTTAATGTGTGTTTTATAGGTATAACATTGTACACATTCCTTTACAAATTCAATAAGATGCAAAAGAAAATGATTTACCAGTACCATTGTTTGCATTGCCAAAGGATAGGCAAAGGATACACACATATATATCGATTTGTTGAATGAACAAGAGACACAAAATGTGACAAATGCTAGTTTGTTGTATTGGATAGCCAAATGAAACATATTCAAATGGTAGTCTATTGTATTGGACAACCAAAGGAAACATAGTAAATGATATAAAATAATTGTTGCAAAACTTAGGAGAATTCATTTTGCAGATCTTGTAAAGACAACAAAAGAACCCTTCATTTACTTATAAAGTAAAGTAAAAAGACTATGCATAAATATAAATGTTAAATGCACAGTTGATGAAAGTAAGAAGACATTGCATAAATATAAATATAAATGTTAAATGCACAATTGATGAAAGTAAGAAGACATTGCATAAATATAAATGTTAAATGCACAGTTCATGAAAATAACTATAAGTAGAATGTATGAAGTACCAACCTGAAATTGTAGAGGAATGTGCAGAGGATGTATGTCGATGCTCTAAATTCTACAGAGACACTGGCTGCTTTCCCCCTCTTATTTAGGAATTTGAATGTGGCAATTGAATGCATTCAATTTAGTTGTTGAGTTTGAAATTTGAATTTGTACATGCCAGTTACGTAGGTTTTTAGAGATGATATGAGTGAATTCTGCATTATATTTGGATTTGATGTTTATTTGGGGAGCCTTACACCTGTATTTAATTGTGTAGGTACCTACAAGAAATGAAGTAAATACATATATCTGCCAGGGAGTGTGTGGAAGACTGTGCATTTGAAATCCCATAGAGTTAATAGGAGATTGTGATAATGTCATGTAAAGCACCATTAAGTGTGCATGTGTAGTTGTAAATATAAAAAGTAATGAGGGATAAGCTTTTGCAAGTAGGGGTATTTGTAATAGTACATGTTTTAAATTAAATTGTAAATGAGCCTTTTTATGTGCAAGTTGACTTTATTTATTAATGCAAAAGCATGTTTAGTTGTCTATTATGATTGGTGAGTTACTCATTGTGTTATGAGCAGCTATTGGTGTTGTTGTAATCTTTTATTTATTCAAATAAAGTTTTGCACTGGGTCAAAGTTAATTTTTTTTGAAACAAAGTTACAAAGTGCTAGCTAAAACACTAACAAATGATAACCGTGTACATGCATGATTGAATGCTACACGCATTGAGGAGTGTTGTTCATGCATCATCACCCTCAACACATCACCTGAAGGCGATATGAGAGGAGAACAATTTTGGGTGCACATAGTCCATTATGCTCACCCTTAACAAACATCGAGTTGGTTCAAGATGCAAGTTACACTAAGTTTATGTAATACACCATTTACTAAGTCATTGGCAACCCTGGGGTTAAATCACATTCTAAAGTTAACACATTGCAATATTGTGATAGTTGTTCAAGGGTTATAGCTTGAATGGAAGTCTTTGATTGAAAGATACTATTATAATGGTAATATCTCTTTCCCTTAAGCAACATCCATCTTTTAATCAACGAGATAATTATCTTATCATGTATTACCTCCAAGGACAAAATGGTTGACCATGATAAAATTTGTCTTACCCAATTTTGTTAATTCTAAAAAAACTTTGAATATCCTATGGTACAATTATGATAGAGAAAATTTAAATATGTTCTTATATATATGCATATGTATATACAATAATATTTTTACATTTATATTTAAACTTATAGAAATATATAAGAATCATTAAAAACAATTCAATTTTTCTTTAACAATTAAATTATTTATATTTTATTATATATAAAATCAATAATGAAATTGTTAATATAAACTTGTAAGATTTTTCAAATAATAATATATATATATATATATAATAATAATAATATTAAAAAAAATATATATTTCTTTTTATTTATTTATTTAAAACCTTTAATTAAATTAAAAAAAACAAAATCTCATATAAAATAATAATATAAAAAGAATTCTCTTTCCTTTTTATTTATTTATTTAAAACCTTAATTAAATCTTAAGTAACAAAATCCCATTTCCCCTCTATTCATGGCATGCCATCTCATAGCCATTTTAGAATCTAAAAGGTTTCCATTTAAAATCTTTAGAAAATTTACAAGTTTATAGGTCAATACTTCTTTATTTATTTATTTTTTCTTTTTATTTTAATATTAGATTAGTTCCTTTTTTTAAAGATATGAGAGACGTGCCAACTAAGTCTCCCTATCTATTTTATTTTAAAAACCTTTATTTTTAAAAACATGGGGATATATTCCCCTCTTTTTTTTTATCATGAACATAAATTTAATTTAAAGCTCCAATCATCTTAAAAAAACTCATTTAGAAACATGGCAACCTAAAAAACCATGCAAGATAATAAAAAGTGATATGGAGGATATAATGAGATGGAAATATGGGAAGAGGACATCATGAAAAGGTGAACACCAACACAATAATATTTTATAACATAGATTAATTTAATTCTTTAAGCCACACATTATTCCCACCTTATTTTTAGTTTCTATCATAGAATTATAGGCATGCCAGATCCTAACTAGTTATTAATGTTTTGAACTTCAACCAATCAAAATTAATTATTTTTTTATACATTATATTTGAAGTTTTTTCTAAAGTTAAATGCATGTTTTTTAACTTTTTTAATTTTGAAAGTTATTTTTCTTGAATATCATTGGCTAAAAAACTTTAAGGGATAAGGGCGGATTTTATAGAATTGCACATAATATTTTTATTTTGCAATTTTTTTGGCTTTTTTGAGACATTTTTTTAGCCATTTAGTTAAAATTATGATAGTTAAAATTAGAAATTGTTAATTATTCTATATAAAAACTTCATTTAATTTAACTATTAATCTAAGTAGCAATTGTATGTCAAAAAATTTATTTAATCCAATTTAACTATCTTAACCAAATAGTAAATAGTAATTGAATCTCAAAAATTCAAAATCATAATTATTAAATCTATATTTTTTAAAATTAAATCTATTATTTTTAAATTAAATCTAAATAAAACTTTGATAATAAATACCATAAATATCTACTATTTTTTAATCCAACACACATTTTATCCAATTCATTTTTAAGTATTCCATATAAAACTCCACTTAATTTAACTATTAAGCTAAGTAGCAATTGTATGTAAAAACTTTTATTTAATCTAATTTAACTATTTTAACCAAATAATTATTGAATCTCAAAAATTCAATCCAACTACTAAATCTATTTTTAGTTCTTGTTAAGGGAACTATAGCCAAGGCCTATTTCTTAACTAGTTAATAAAAAAAATATTTTTAACAAATCAACATTAAACTTTTTTCTTATTTGACAAATATTTGCATATTGTTAAACATATATCTCAAATTAATTTTCTACAATATAATTGGTAGAAAAGTTTTGACCGATAAGGGCGATTTATACGGTTCCATTATTAGAATGACAATCATAGCAGGAGATGAAAATGGCATGTCTTGCTTGAGTGAACATGGTCGAAAAAACTAGAACCATTTACATTTCAACTACAATATATGTGTGAGTGGGGAGAGAATATCGTTTATTTTGGTTTATTCGTGTGAGAGGTATTCATCTCCACTCATATTTTTTGTGGAAGTCATTTATTTTCTTTAGGTCCTTCTATTATGTAGGCCTAAGGCATTAAACCCTAGAGCCTCCTCATTTCACCCTTATTTCTACTTTAGAATTCCCAAACCTAATTGCAATGAATAGGGAAATGAGGGGTGATGATGGAGATAGGGCGGCAACCAGGTTGGGAGGTAGGTTTTGTGTCAGGACTACTGAAGGACTCAATACTAATTTGTTGTTTGTAAGAGATCGACTTCACTGCATTTAATGGGGTGTTTGCAATGGAATATCAACATTGTAGGATATATATATAGTTTCAATGGTTTATGTGTCCCTTTTTTTACAGTTCTATTTCTTTGGTTTGCACTCTAGTTTGAGATTAAAAGGTGTCATACCTCTATTATTTACTTTTTCAAGTAAATAATTTTTCTTAGATTAACCAATTGCCTCTAACATCATGATGTTGTCAACTTACAACCTTTCTATTTTCGTTACAAATATTATTTTCATTGATTTGAATGAGTTTATCATGGCTTTACTTTTCATTATGTTGCATAGTTTCACATAGGGAACCCTCATTATTGATTATTTTTAATTTTGGAAGAGGCACAATGCAACTACTACTATTGTGCATTCCTATACCAAAAAACCTACAAATTTTACTTGTGAATCATATATTCTTGCTGTTGCAATAGGTGTGCCAAATTTGGTTCATGGTGATTGGCTCAAACCTGGTGTAGTAGTAATTGATGTTGGCATAAATGTAGTAGAGGTATGATGCCTTCTAACTACCTTTTTTTTTTAAAGTTAAGTAAAAGATGGTTTTTATATAGGAAATTAAAACTATTGCTTCCACTTTTCCAGGATCCTAGTGCAAAAAGATGATACTGATTAGTCAATGATGTTTTCTATGAAGAAGCTTCAAGAATAGCTTCAACAATAACTCCTCTACCTAGTGGTGTTGTTCCAATGATTATTGCAATGCTTATGTCCAATACTCTAGAGTTAGCAAACGGGCATATGGGTTCAATTGATATTTTTGATGTTTGATCCAAGCCTTTTGCAATAGACTTTAGATTATAGGTTTTATGAGACTTATAAATGAGTTGTCTATTACTAAATGGAATAAAAGATCATTTTTTGGAGGCATTAGGCATATATAAGAGGACTTAGGACTAGATTCTTTCATGTTCTTTTATGGAGAGAACTGTAACATTTAAGTAGGTTGGTTATTCATGACTCTACGTACACTCAAAGTTTTAAAGATCTTTGATTTTTTAAAGGGGATTTTCTATCACATATGCTCAATGGTTAAGGAAATGCACAACCAGAGCATTTCATATGGTGCACATAGTTCACAAATATTTAAGTTTTAATTCAACTATCAACTATAACATTTGAAAAATTTCAAAATCTAAAACTTAGCACACAACAAATTAAAACAAAACTATTCTTGAACATTTTTGGTAGGAACTTCATTGCTCTGCAGCTCTTGTTTTATATAATATTTCCTATTAAACATTGAATGCAGGTTTATAAGATTATATGAACAATATTTCCATGTCCATTTTAAACAATAATAGGGTACTAGTTTGGGCAGCTGAGTAAAAGTCACCGTGAGAATTTATGATGGTAAAAGAAACCTAATTATTTTCAATCTGTTTACCTTTAGAATGTAGGGCAATAGTAGTGGAAAGGAGCTACGAATACAGGGAGAGGCATATTGAAAGCTTTTGTTATTTCCTAATTGTTACATTCTAATTTATTTTCTTTTATCAATGTTTGCAAACTTCGATTATTTTTGCTTGTATTCCAAAATCAATAGGTTTATTTTGATTTTTAGCCTCATAGAGGCGTTGGCAGCGGAGTAAGGAAAGGAACACGTTTAGGTTGTAAATCTAATAGTGCCATAACCATTACCTACCTTCTTTGAAAACTTTAGTATAGTTTTCATGTTGAGAATATTTCCAGATGTTGCAATTCTCCTATTGTTGCATTTCTAATATAGTTGATTTTATAATATTGCAGGCTTTGGTAAACCATTGGCATTCCAAGACACTAGATCTCTTAGGATTTCAAGCCTCATAGAGGTGATGGTTACTGTTGGTCATTTTGAGGAAAGGTTGCACCTCCTTATGGAGGTTACAGCTCTCACAAGGGCCACACCGCATCACAAGGCAAGGTGGTGGCGACGATAGGGGTTGAGTCCCCTATGCATGCCTTCACACTATTTTTCTTTTGTTTTTATCATTTTTTTTCTTTATATCTTTTTGAAACCTTAATTTATTCCTAAAATCTAAGATCCGATGACCCATACCAGATTTGCAAGATGAACTGGGGGTTCGTTGAACTTGAGATTTTGTGTGTTCGGGGTCTAAGAGAAAAGATATAGGTTGATTATAACCAAATGGAATTAGAGGACAAAGAAAGAAAAGAAAAATAATGCAAAATTGGAAGCTTGTGGAAAAGAAACCATGCTAAGCTTTTTGTGCATAGTGATATAAAGTTTTAGCCTCCATTTCAACAATATTGAATAGATGGTAGCTAAATGCTATCTGTAGTATTGATAATATTGGTTTATTTTATTTTTCTTCCTCTAATGTAATTTTTGATTTATTCTATTCTAGTTATGCAGGAAGATCTCAAGGTATTAATCTGGGTTTTGCAACCACACAGAGACATTGGATTCTAAATAGCTCACAAGATTTACTTTCAACATGCTTCTTAGTTATAACCCACCTATCTGTGAATTCATACTGCAAAAACATCTACCCTTTTTTTTGGTAAAAATAACAATATCCCATTCCCCTTTCGAAACAACACATTAACTAACACCCAGATTCATGTGTAAACCTTCATAGTCATGCTCTAGTTTATATTATTTTTTTTGCTATAGAGATATAAATATGTTTCTTTTGTAATTAACAGTACCTTCTCTGCTCATCTGAAAAATTAGAACTTAAACTCATTACAAGCATAGTGAAGCATTCTAGATATCACATTAGAGAACTTTAAAAATGATAATCTACTTACATGAATAGATTTTAAAGCTACCTTTACTACATAGATCTCTTGAAAACATTGAATTAATTTTATTTCTATGACCGTTCACATTGAAATTTCACTACCATGCAAATCACAATATCCACTTACTTCTATCTTTCATAATATCTTTCATCAACTTACTTCTATCTTTCATAATAGCTTCAAACACAGAGTCAATGGCAATAGAGTGAGGTTTTGCATTCATTTAATATTTTTTTTCTATTTCCATTACAGAATGTTCAAATAGTATCATAGTGCTTTAGATTAACATTCACAATAGGATACGTATAATATGAAACAAATTTACAGAAACTTGCAACCACAATGTAATTTCCAGCTAAAGGTAACCCCCCCTTTTTTGCTGCCTTTTCTATAAGGAGATTTTCTATCAATATATTTATGCACAGAAGAAATAATAGGGTGCTTATAAGCTTTCCACAACTCTCTTTCAAAAGAATTTCACATTTAAACAGTGACAAACATCACTTGAAATATCATATTAAATTTATTTCCTTTCCACTACAAGGAGCACATAAGCACTTCAAGCCAAGATCTCTCAACAACCTGCAAACAAACACATAGCACATCTTTCTTTCATGGCCAATCGGGTGTGCCCACCTCCCAACCTTGGGTTGGAGAACCAACCACCCTTGATCTAGGAGGTAACCAAGCTATCGGGTACACACAACAATAGAAAAAATAAGCCATTCCAAAACCAGAGCACTCAAATAATATACTCCCAACCAAGATTCACGCATTAGAAATAACCAAACAACACAATCATTTTTTTTCCTTCTTCTCCAAACTACCCATTCATCAAAACTCTTCATATCATACTCCTCCATACAACAATCTCCCAATACACCATATCACCATACCATCATGAAACAATTTGGGGTACTCATACGCTCTTTTTTTGCCTCTCCTTCTCAAAGGAGGAACAATCTCCCCATAGAGGTTCATACTCATTCCTATCCCCCACAAAGATAATCTTCCCACATTGGATGAGTTTATCCTATACAACCCCAACCCAACACATTGAAATACAAAGGCATATAAAATGAATAAACAATCACATAAACCATCCTCTTGCACTTCCAAACACAAAAAGGATAAAAAGAAGAAACATGCATACAAGTAAAACCTACCTCAAATCCAAATCCAAAATGAAGGTAGGTTGAAAATGAACTCTTATCTTCTACTCCTCCAAGCCCAAGCCAAACTTTTCCTTTCAAAGCATTCCAAGCACAAAGCCCAAAAGATAACCCTTTCTTTGGATTTTCAAAGGATTCAAATAGGAGTCAAAAGTTGGAAACCCTTGGAGGAGAGAGTGACACATGTCAATATCATATTTACTCCTATGGACACTATTAGAGTAAAAGGTTGTTTTTACTTAATTATTTAATTAAGTCACCTTTTATTCCTCTTAAGATAAACTTAGTTTGCATTTTGTAGGCATTTAGTAATTATTCTAATTATTAAATGCATTCCTTTAGGGTTTCTCAATCTCCTTTTATAAGGATTGATCTTATTGTATATTATTCATTCTATTATGCATATTTTTTCTTAATGATTTTTAGAGTACCTCCTTTGTGCTACAATATTTCCTCTTGGTGTGACAAGTTATTTGCTTGCAGGTGTTCACTGGGTTTTGTGGGTTGTTCTTTATCAACTCCATCATGGTATCAAAGCTTCAGATCTATCACTTCATGTTCGTTGTTTGAGGGATCCTATCCTAAAACAGAAATTTTTGTGCATTTTGAGTCAAGTTGGACCTCACCATTGCGTCTGAAATGCTCGATTCAGTCAAGATTGACCTTTGTTTCGTCAAATTTGGCTTCACGGCATCAAATCTGTGAGGGTTTGAAGTTTTTGGAGGGGTTACTGATCCAGAGCATACCTGCAATTTTGGAGCATTTTGAGCCTAAAAGGACTTCACCATTGCGTTCAAAGCACCCAAAAACCCCAAAATCGACTGTCAAATCGTCAAAATCAGACACAGTGACTTCGAGAGGCAAATTCTTTTCATTTTTGGGACGTACGGCCTAGTAGAACACACAATTTGAAGATTTTTTTTTTAAAATATAGTGGTAATAGCCATCGTCATCAGTTAACCACTAGCGGTTAATCGCTAGCAGTTAATGCTAGTGGCTAGCCTTATCACTAGGCTTACCCTCAAACCTTTTGGAGCAGTTTTGGTATTTTGGCCATAATGTTTGCATACAAACTCAGATATTCAAAAATAAAATATTGCCGAAAAGTTGTTTTCGATCCCGATCTAGTGGTGCAGGTCTTATTTTCTAGTTTTGTCATTTTGATTCCTTTTTTCTAGTCAAAGTCAGAACATGTTTTTTGCACTCTCGGGGGCATAATGTTTGTGTCTGGACTTCGTTTTGCACAAACAAATAGGCGTTGGAAAGGTGTTTCAATTCTCCTTCCAGATCTGTGGTCGGTTTGATAAGAAAATTTACCAGGTACATTTTATTAAGCTTTGTGTTGTTTTACACTTTGCTTAATTACTTGGACGTTCTGGCACCTAGATGGGATCTATTTACGTTGGATGGGTTATGTTGATATGATTTATCGTTGTTGAGGGTTTCAGTATCTAATTTTTTAATTTGAGTGAGTTTCATGGGTTTTTCTACTCACCCTTATGTGATCAAGCTGGATAAGGACAACAGTGAGTCTTAGTGTCATGGCATCCTGATACATCTCAGATGGCTTGGTATTCTAACTCATTTGTATGGACTCATACCTACACCAGACACATTAAGGATTTTATCAACATGGGTTTTTATTCGAGATCATATTGTAGGGGTTATTGGTTATAGTGTTGATTTTGACACTTTGTGTGCTTTATTTGACATTTTTTGTCCTCACACACTTTGGCAACATCTTTGGGAGATTTTTGGAGACTCTAATATCCTCCATTCCCAGAGGATCCCACTACAGATTGTCTCATCCCTCTTGCAAATGTAGATTTCATACCCTATGATAATCATACTCTAGAGGAGCTTGAGTATATCACATGTCTTGTCTATGTCGATGGTTTAGAGACTTGTATTCATAATCCCACTCTTTGGATTGAGACTTCATTAGTATCTCCTGTTGTTCCTAATTCAATGCAGCAAGACATCATTCATCTTTCAGACATAGCTACTTTGGACTCTTATGTTGCAGACATATCTTTCTTGTTTGTGGAGTCCTATATCATAGATTTGGAGGATTATTTTAAGGAGATTCATCTCCTCTTTGTTGATAGCCACATCACCACTGTTGGCCCATCATGTTCGTCATCTTTGGAGCATGTACTTCATCAGTCTTCACAAGTTTCAGAATTGGCATTTTCTCTTTTCGACTTGAGGACACTTGAGTAGTTTTTTGAGATACCTGCCATTTGGATTTGGATTCTAGATTCACCCATGTTTTTGGATTGGCTTCACATTTCATTAGTTGGCCTATTTCTTCCTAAAGGGAGAAATGTTGTTTGTAGGTAGTGGATCATATTATGTCTTCAAATTTTTTTCAGTAATACAGGAGCTATTTCTTTGTGGGGGATTCATATCCTCTTTTTCTCTCTCCTATGGGGGGAACATATTTTGTACTTGTGTGATAGAAGCAATTCTTGGGGGGTCATGTTGAGTGCTTCTTCTATCTCTCTTCTTCTTTCACTTTTGTTTTTCCATCTCTTTTTCGAGAGGATTTTTTCCCACTTGGTTTTCTCCTTTTCTCCACTTTATAGAGATTTGGTTGTGATTCGGGTACTTGATCAAGCTGAGTTGCCAGGACCCAAGTTCACCTTCTCGCTTGTAGTTTCTTTTCTTTCATGCACTTTGTTTGTAGCTACTCCCTAATTTCAGCTTAAGGGGGGTGTTAGAGTAAAAAGTGGTTTTTGTTGGACTAACTGCCAGCATCTCCCTTCGGGTTCACGACATGGTTTAACCACCTCCCATGGATCTTAACTGAAGCTTGTATCAAACATTAACAGGTCAATCTTTTGGGGTAACAAGAAGGCCAACAATTGGTATCAGAGCAGGTCACGAGTTCAAACCCCTCGGGTGACACTGAGGGGGGATTATTGGACTAACCGCTAGCATCTCCCTTTGGTTTCACGACATGGTTTAATGGATCTTAACTAAAGCTTGTATCAGGCATTAACAGGTTGATCCTTTGATGCAATGGAAAGGCCAATTTTTTTTACTTAATTATTTAATTAAGTCACCTTTTATTCCTCTTAAGATAAACTTAGTTTGCATTTTTTAGGCATTTAATAATTATTCTAATTATTAAATGCATTCCTTTAAGGTTTCTTGATCTCTTTTTATAAGGATTGATCTCATTGTATATTATTCATTCTATTATGCATATTTTTCCTTAAGGCATTTTAGAGCACCTCCTTTGTGCTACAATATTTCCTCTTGGTGTGACAGGTTATTTGCTTGCAGGTGTTCACTGGGTTATGTGGGTTGTTCTTTATCAACTCCATCAGATAAACCTTCCCACAAGTTCTCACACATGTGTGAGAACTCTTGGGGAAGTGAAAGGCCAAAGATTTTTCAACACTCAACAAGGCCTTCAAATCTCATAAATGAGATTTTGGAGCTAACACTCCAATCCCATCCCCAAAATCCGTCACCCTTCTTAATGGCTAATTAATAAGGGTCACAACTTGCAATTTTCAAAATTTATGGGCTTGATTTGACCCCTAAGCCATACCTGACCATCCTAGGGGTTAATTTAGAGCCAATTAACCCAATTTAAGGACCAATTCAACCTTTTTAAACCCTCATAAAGAAATTTAAATTCAAATATACTAAAATAATTTCCAAAATACCCCAAAGCCTTCATCAAAATTTTAATTGAATTTGAAATCATAGTCACAAGATTCAACACTAAATATTTTTAATAAAAATTCAACACAAGAGGCTATGGTCCATTCTCCAAATGGACCATAGTGGGTTTCACTTGGATTAGACAATCAGGTACCCTTGGTTACCTCCAATCCCTTTAGCCATGGGTGTGTACTTGCACACTCAATTTCCATTTGTCAATATATCCAATATATGATAATCAATAACTAAATCAACAATTCTATATATATAATTAACGTAATCAAATATCGAAATCAATGAATTAGAAATACCAATATCCACAATTCATTCTTTCTCTTGTAAATAAAATATTCTACAAATTCACAACTAGCCATGGCGTTATAGATAGATCACATCATCACTTAATTTAAATTCAACACCTTAAAAATTCTATACCAAAACCACTTACCCATTCTTGCCATGATAATTAGATCCACACAAGCATATCAAATAAGAAAGTATAACATGCATAAAATCATCATAAGCATCATAAACAAAAAACAATCATAACACCCAAAGTCCATAATTATCCTAAATAGTCTAAACCACATAGAGTAGCAATTTTTTTGGATCAAAATATCACCAAATAGGGTGTATCAAATAGTAGGCCTCACAGAAATGCAAGATCCCTTTCAAAATTTTCTTCATTTGAGATGTGTGGTTTAACCATGGCTCTAACAGTCATCACTCACTTGTTCGGTAGAAGCATTTTTCCATGTCTAGAATAGCCTAGGGTATAAAATACATGCATACTAATTCCTTATAAGTCATTATCATAGTTAAGGTTCAAACCCTAGCCCTACAATGGGAACCTACAAGCGTCTAAATACATAAAATCAAACATTGGTTGATGAAACCCTAAGCTTAGACTTGATCAAATCACCTAAAACATGTTTATAACCATAGTGTGTCACAAAAACTGACTTAGGGCTGACATGAACTCATAGGAACTGTTATGCCTTACCTAACCATCCCATATTTTTCCTTGGTCAAAATGGGTCCCCTTCTTTTGTTTTATGCCCTTGGTTGTTTTTCAAAAAAGTTTGGATTTGAAACTTGTTTTGAGGTTCATTCCCTGACTCCTTCCCAATTTCGATCCCTCTTGTCTCTTTGTTGATCTCTTTGGTCTATCTTGTTTTCCTTCGCTGGAACCAGAACCAAAATGGATATTAAGTCCGGGATTTATACAAAGTTCCAAACTTGTTTCCATCTTGCCTTCACCTCCGCTTTTCTGTTGGTTTGTTTGTTTGGACTTGGGATCAATGTTGTTTTCCTTGTTTCAATCTCAGTGTCTTATTTTTAGTTCTTTCTTTCTTTCATTTCCTCATTGGTGGAACCAGAACCGGAACCGGAATCAAACTCAAAACCTGGACAAAGTTTCCAAACCTCATTCTCATTTCACTTATGCTCTCGCCTTACTTTTTGTTGTCTGACTTTACTTCGGTCACACAATAGTTTTGTGCCTATTCCCGCCATGATTCCACGTCCGATCTTGTGCATTAATGGCATTAATTACAGGTACCTCACACATATGAAACTGGATTTAAACCTTAATTAAGGTTAACACGTTGGTTATTATTATATTTTAACAAGTAATATTGAACTAGAGTTGAGGTAGAGCATTTGGGAGCACAATTCAATTGAAGGTCAAGTATTTTGTGCGAGGATTCGTATCAAGGGGTAGCCTGTTGGATTTCTTTTCGAGGTAGGGTTTCTATTGTTTGTTTTCTTTGTTGTCGTTCGTTGTGCTTGTTTGGTCTGTCATTCTTCATGGGATTTGTGACTCTTTTTGTTTGAATCCTTGCTTGTTTTATTTTATTTTCTTTTGTTTCCTTTGTCTTTGGTTTTTCTCTATTTTTTTTAATTTAACCGTCTGTCATTTTCTCATTTTTTTTTATTTGCAATGGTCATTTTCATGTTTTCTTCATGCCCGTACCATTGTGCCCTAGGTTTTTTGGGTGTCAATTATCTGCTACATGGTTTTATGGTGTTCTTTGATCCGTTACTTTACCTATCGGTCCTTTTGCATGTCGACTCATTGATTTCGAGTAGGGTTAAGTTGTGCCCTAATTGTTCAAGTTGAAGGTTTTTATTAAATTAGGGTTTTGCACATCTCTGTTAGTTTTAAAAATTGTGCCCTAGTTGTTGTGTTTCATGTTGGTCGTATGGGGAATGGTTTAGTACTGTTATTTTAAGCCTCCTTGGCTTATCAGGTGACCTCAATTTTGGGCCATGATGTCATTTGTTCTAGTGTCAAAATTTCTAATGACGTCATGTTTGTTTTAACCAGAGTAAGATCCGAGATTAATTCTATTCTCAAACCTTTGTTTGCAATGGATATCGAATCCGTCTCCAAGCCCGCTTTTGATGAATTATAAATTATCAAAATATCTTTCACTTTGTCAGAAGCGGAAGCGGAACGAGATATAAATTTGAAACCTCTTCATTGTACCAAGTCTGATTTTCATTCTAATCTTGGTCCCGATTACCATTCTGACTCCATCTCCAATCCCGCTATATGGTTTGTTGTGAGTTAAATGTCCATTCCGGTCTCGACCCCGATGGTGTTTTAAAAAATTTCTAGGGATGTCTTTTGCCTGGTCCTGCCTTCGGTATATATGATAGGTGAGATCTTTGACCTGGTTTTTCATACTTCTTGTGGATCTAATATTGGGTTTTGTTGCAGAAATTAAAAGATGTCAGAAACATCAGGTGAGGCTTTTCAAAGGAGTCAACCTGCAGAGTCTTCAAAGCCAGGAGCAAAGCCTAAAAAGGTTAAGCCAGTACAACTCCCTTATACCTTGAGGTATAATCATCAAGGTCTTGCCATCACTACTAGTAAAGTGGATTCTAATTGGGCGGACATAAATAATACCAACCTGGGTTCGTTCCATTGCGAGGAATTGTACTTGAAAATATTTTTTAAAGAGGTAATAAGGAGGACCCAAAGAATAGTTGAATCTAGCTTGGCTCATATTACTATATTTCCTCTATCAATCCAAAGTCTTGAATTAATAATGACAGTAGTTGGAGCCTATAATCTTGCTACTAGACAGTGTGTGGATTCATAGGGCAATGCCATCATTGATCTAACTCCTCAAATGTTTTAGTTCATGTTCAATGTGCCCACTCCAAAGAATCCTAGGCAACTCAATGAGGCGGAGGCTTTGAAAATATATAGTAATCATAAGGAATCCAACAAAACTAATTTGAATAAGGAATGGATGAGAATTGAGAAAAAGTCTCTAGTTAAGCTTCCAGATTAGTCTAAAAGGGCAGAATTCTACAAGGAGATTTGGGACATTATAATGATGCTATCCAAAGTGTTCGGGAAAAGGGATGCTCTTCACTTTAAAGAATGGATGATCCCATTCATTCAAACAATCTTGGATGGCAGACGACAATTTGATTGGCCCATGATTGTGTCTGAAAGCATACACAACCAAATGATTAGAGTGAGAGAAACCAAGAGTTTCTTCATGACCTCTTATGTCATTTATGCAACAATAAGAAGAGGCATTTTTCCAGGTTTAAATAGAGTGGGGATTTTGGGAGAAGCTGATGGATAGAATAAGGTGTGGAATCATTATGATCAACTCACCTTGTAGACTTCTGAACTGCATTACAGAAGGGTTAATGACGCATTTTTATATGTCATTATTAACCACCTTACGAGAGATGAAGGATATAGATTGAGCCAGGAGGCCATGGAATTCATCACAGAGTGGGGATATTGGTTTATCCAATACCCCAAGTTTAATTATTTTAGGTTGTCTGGATTTGATGGTCACCCTCACCTATTCCCTAGATGCTGCAGCAATAAAATTTTTTTTAATGGAGTTCATTTATCAAGCTTTGGGGTTTAATTCTAAATTTGGTATAAAGCATCAGCCCAATTGTCATAAGTTCCCCATGAGGCTGGGTGAATATAGTTGTCCATACCTTGTGGGAGCTAAGGTTGTTTGCAATGAATTGATGCATCTGAAGTTGAGCTTGTACACTGCTAGGAAGCACTTTGATCCAAAGAAGAAGATGAATGCTTTGCTTGCTTCTATTTTTGATAAACACTTCAATCTATTGGAGGACTTTTGGAGTGATCTTCAGGATGAGTATGACTTGAGGAAAAGGAATTATGAAAGGTTTCCTATCCCACTCATGGTGGAGTATGGGTTCAAGGTGGACATTCCTGAAACATTATCAGATGATGGGTTGGTTTTGGATCCCCTATATGAGGTACATAATATAGGTACCAAGAACTTGGATCCTATAGATTGGGGTGTAGAGGAGACCATAGATATTAAACAGATAGCAAGGCCAGTGTTTGATAGAAGCATCTAATTGTTCATGCTAAGAACCAAAGAACCTGGGGGTCAAGCTTCCAAGAAAAGGAAAGGTGCAAGTACCACTCAAGGGTACAAGAGGATGAAAAGAAGAATGCCTCCTGATATAGAGAATTTGAACTTGAAGTTCCAGCTCAAGATCTACTTGAAGCACATGAGGAAGAAGTCCCAACAGGACCTGGGGCCTCAGCATTAGTTGTAGGTGAGTCGTCTACTCAACCCCCTCCTACAGAGCGTCCAAGTGGAGAAATTCCTAGGGGAACTCTCCATAAGGAAGTTGAAACTTTGAAGGGAAAGGGTCTTGAGGTTGAAATCCATGATGTAGAGACAAACTCTAAGGATACTCTGTCGGATAAGGATACACTAAAGGAGACGCCTCTTGATGAAGCTAAGGATGTAGGAATTGAGCATGTTTTTACAGAGGACCCAAAGAATGTTTTTTAAAGAGGTAATAAGGAGGACCCAAAGAATAGTTGAATCTAGCTTGGCTCATATTACTATATTTCCTCTATCAATCCAAAGTCCTGAATTAATAATGATAGTAGTTGGAGCCTATAATCTTGGTACTAGATAGTGTGTGGATTCATAGGGAAATTCCATCATTGATCTAACTCCTCAAATGTTTCAGTTCATGTTCAATGTGCCCACTCCAAAGAATCCTAGGCAACTCAATGAGGCGGAGGCTTTGAAAATATATAGTAATCATAAGGAAGCCAACAAAACTCATTTGAACAAGGAATGGATGAGAATTGAGAAAAAGTCTCTAGTTAAGCTTCCAGATTAGCCTAAAAGGGCAGAATTCTACAAGGAGATTGGGGACATTATAATGATGCTATCCAAAGTGTTTGGGAAAAGGGATGCTCTTCACTTTAAAGAATGGATGATCCCATTCATTCAAACAATCCTGGATGGCAGACAATAATTTGATTGGCCCATGATTGTGTCTGAAAGCATACACAACCAAATGATTAGAGTGAGAGAAACCAAGAGTTTCTTCATGACCTTTATGTCATTTATGCAACAACAAGAAGAGGCATTTTTCCAGGTTTAAATAGAGTGGGGATTTTGGGAGAAGCTGATGGATAGGATAAGGTGTGGAATCATTATGATCAACTCACCTTGTAGACTTCTGAACTGCATTACAGAAGGGTTAATGACGCATTTTTATATGTCATTATTAACCACCTTACGAGAGATGCAGGATATAGATTGAGCCAAGAGGCCATGGAATTCATCACAGAGTGGGGATATTGGTTTATCCAATACCCCAAGTTTAATTATTTTAGGCTATCTGGATTTGATGGTCACCCTCACCTATTCCCTAGATGCTGCAACAATAAAAATTTTTTAATGGAGTTCATTTATCAAGCTTTGGGGGTTAATTCTAAATTTGGTATAAAGCATCAGCCCAGTTGTCATAAGTTCCCCATGAGGCTGGGTGAATATAGTTGTCCACACCTTGTGGGAGCTAAGGTTGTTTGCAATGAATTGATGCATCTGAAGTTGAGCTTGTACACTGCTAGGAAGCATTTTGATCCAAAGAAGAAGATGAACGCTTTGCTTGCTTCTATTTTTGATAAACACTTCAATCTATTGGAGGACTTTTGGAGTGATCTTCAGGATGAGTATGACTTGAGGAAAAGGAATTATGAAAGGTTTCCTATCCCACTCATGGTGGAGTATGGGTTCAAGGTGGACATTCCTGAAACATTATCAGATGATGGGTTGGTTTTGGATCCCCTATATGAGGTACATAATATAGGTACCAAGAACTTGGATCCTATAGATTGGGGTGTAGAGGAGACCATAGATATTAAACAGATAGCAAGGCCAGTGTTTGATAGAAGCATCTAATGGTTCATGCTAAGAACCAAAGAACTCGGGGGTCAAGCTTCCAAGAAAATGAAAGGTGCAAGTACCACTCAAGGGTACAAGAGGATGAAAAGAAGAATACCTCCTGATATAGAGAATTTGAACTTGAAATTCCAGCTCAAGATCTACCTGAAGCACATGAAGAAGAAATCCCAACAGGACTTGGGGCCTCAACATTAGTTGTAGGTGAGTCGTCTACTCAACCCCCTCCTACAGAGCGTCCAAGTGGAGAAATTCCTAGGGGAACTCTCCATAAGGAAGCTGAAACTTTGAAGGGAAAGGGTCTTGAGGTTGAAATCCATGATGTAGAGACAAACTCTAAGGATACTCTATCGGATAAGGAGACACTGGAGGAGACGCCTCTTGATGAAGCTGAGGATGTAGGAATTGAGCATGTTTTTACAAAGGAAGACCAATGGATGTTGTTTGAAGAAGCTAAGAGAGAATCAGATGCAAAGGCACAAGTTGATGCATTACAGAAACAACAAGAGTTAGATGCCAAGGCACAAGCTGAATCATTGGAAAAACAACAGGAAATGGATGCAAAGGCACAAGCTGATGCATTACTCCAAAAAAATCAATTAGAGGCCAAATAGAAAATTGATGACTTGGCCAAGCAGCAACAATAAAAGGAGCAGGAGCTCAGAGTAAAGGAGGAGAATGAAAAGTTAGAAATGCTACAAAATATCCATGATCTTTAAGAAGAGGTTAGACAAAGAAGAGAAAGGGAAGCCCTTGAGGCTAAATTTAAAATTGTTGAAGAGGCCTATAAGAAAAGGGAGGAAGAAGAACACTTACAAAAGGAAAAGGATGCTGAAGAGCTTGCTAAGCAACAACAAAGGGAAAAGGAAGCATGGTACAAGCTCAAAGACTTGGAGAGAGAGAGATAAATTACTTGAAGAAAAGAGGTTAGAGGAAGAACGTTTGAAAAAGGAATGAGAAGATAAAAGGCTGCAGGAGCAAAAGGATAAGGAAGAGGCCGAGAGGGTTGCACAAGAAAATGTAGAAAAGGAACAACAAAATGTACATGAGGTTGATTCTCAACCTAAAGCTACTTTATTGCAGCCACTATCTTCTACCACTGCTACCTCTTCATCTACAATGATGGCTACCACTCCTAGTGCTCCTACATGGTTAAAGCTGGATCTTGAGAAGAAGCAGATAGCTCCACCATAGCCTCTTAATTGGGAAGAAATGATGAAGGAGATAGAAAAGGAAAGACCTAAGAAAAAGGCCAGGGTTCTTCATTCCACAAGGCTCATGGAGGCAAGAGAGATCATTGTTGAATGTGCAATTCTAGTGGTGGAGAAGGATAGGCAAGATATGCAAGTGACTAATTATCAATCGGGCACAGTCAACTTAGGGAGGCCTACAAGGAATCAACAAATGAATCTTATTGATGTTGTAGCTTCCTCCACAAAATCTAGGATGATCAAGGATAAACAAAGAAAGAATGAGCTTAAGGCTCAATTGGATCAATTGCATAGTTTCTTAAGAGATGTTTCCACTCCTAGGTCCCAACCAATTGCTGCCTTGGAAAATCCAGTCTTACTCAACAAAAGAGAAGTTGATGATTTAGTACAAATGAGGAGTAAGTCTAGGATGTTGGATAGATGGATTGACAAGCTTAATCAGGATGTGAGTGAAGTGTTGGTAAATAGTTTTGAAATCCATAAGAAGGCACTTGATTTGATAGAAGAAATGAATCATCATGCCGAGGACCTAGGAAAACAAGAGGAAGAATACATGGGATATATTTAGAAGATGAAAGATATCAGTAAGTTGCCAAAATCAACTCTTCTAGAGAAATCAATCCTCAAAGAAGACAATGTAGATTTCTTGGAAAATACCTCAAGCATAATCCGGTTTAGGTCTGACTTCATATATAAACATAGGAATGAAATTCAAGATGCTAGTAAAGATTTGAATGAGCAGCTTGATGAATTAGAAGTTGTAGTATCTATTTTAGTCAATGTAGACATATTGGTTAAAGAAGGGATGCCTTTGGATCAATTGAAGGAGAAATGGAACAACAGATTCTAGGAGGTCATGCAAAAAGAAGATGATGGAGAGGATTTATTGTTGGATAGACTGGTGGATATTAAAGAGGAGGTGAAAGTTGCTAGGAGGGAGTTGGCCGAATTGAAAGATATGCAGGAATTTGCCTCAGCAGAGTTGAAAAGAATCAAATTTGAGGACAGCTGGGTCGATGGGCCTTATGTGGACATCCTTCAACAAGTGTTCTCTAGCTATGATGAATATATTCTTGAGAAAACAACACAAGATTGAATTTGTAGCAAAATGTTCTATTTTGGGCACATGACTTCCCCTTTTCTCTCCTACACAATAGGGTGATCAACCTTTGAACTAAAGGTTTTCATCAACCAGTCCTGTCTCTTTTTGGGCTTCAGATTTTGCACAATAAGGTAATCACCTTTTGAACTAAAGATCAACCAGTCTAGTTTCTTGATGTAGTTCTGGTTCCTTGATTAGTGGATCTCAATTTTTGATTGAGAGGGATTTATGTGTAGCATGTCTACATGTACTTTTGAGCTCCATGTTGTAAAGGTTGGCTGATTGAAGTAGAATTAACCACCTGATGATAGCAGATAGGATTTTATAGCTTTGAGCAAAGATACTTTTTTTTAAGTTCATGTTTAATTTAGATACACTTTTTATACAGTTTTATGTTGGAGTTGAACTTCTTGGATGAGGTTAATGAACCATAATTAGTCTGTATTCCAATGAGTTTATTGTGCATAAATATTTCTTATTTGATACAAATCAATAGGGGAAACCATATTTTAAAGATTATTTCATTAAGTTTTTTATGAATGGAATTGTTATATGTCTGTTGATCTATATTATTGGCAACGAATGAGGATTTTTTTTTGAATCTTGTAGTATTTTGATGAATAGTTGTGATGATTAAATTAAGCACTGTGAATGTATGCAATGGTATGGATTGTTCTGTGAGCTACATCATGTTAAGGTTTTGATCTGTTAAGGAACACTCATTGTTGAGAATATATGTCTGGATGTTAAAGAATTTTGTTCATGTTTTACTGATTTGTGCCTTGATCTATCCTTTTTCTATTTATTTAAACCCCCCCCATTAAACATAGATTGATGAATCCCATACAGTTTGTATTCCTTATCACTAGGAAAGGCCCCTTGAATACTACAGTTGCATTGGCCAATTGAGTGACATTAGATAGTTGAGAACCAACTACCAGGACCTTGGAAAATAGGGTACTATATGTTGTCTTTCTTTTTCAGGAGAAACAGAGTAGAAATATTTTGTTTTATGTTGTTTGTGCCATTTTGACCATCAACAGGAACATTGAAAATTCATGCAAATCATATGTGCTAACCCTATATTGGTCTCAGAATGTAATTCCATTATGGTGATTCAAAGGAAATCAATTTCAAGATGTAGAGAGAACACTCATGACAAAGAAACATATAATAAAACTAGGCTCAAACAAAGTGAGAAATGATTAACTAACCTTTGAACCTCAAAGATGAAGAATGTGAGATGCGAACTAACCTCCAATGTACTCCAATCCACTATATACTCCCTTGAAAACTTACACACAACTAACAAGAAAACCTTGCTCTAAAATACCCAAAAGCTCAGACGAGGATTGCAATAGTAGTGATAAAATTGTAATGACCCAAACCCTTACATAAAATAAAAATTTCTATATTTACTCCAATGAGTAAATAAACTAACAAGTCATCATAATAAATTTTTTATATCTTTTATTGATAATATATGAACAAGATATCATATTAAAATTACAATAAATATTATATTTCATTACAATAACTTCACAAGTACAAGTAATAAGAAAACACACCTTTAGAAACATAGCTCCAATGAGCTTTAGAACTAATAGCTAAAAGATAGTCCAAGATCTTCCCTTTTAAATCTTGGTTCCTTTGTCCCTTGATGTGGAGGAGAAGCATCACTTGGGCACTTTTTTTCCAACCATAGACTCATAATTTTCATCCCCCACACATCTATCACTCAGAAAATGTCCCTTCCCTTTGACGAAGAGATTGGTAGAGTAACCGATAACGACAACCAACTGAGCATAGTGTTGTGTCCTACATAACTAGAACTTATAATCCTACAATCTTGAACAAGCATGTAATATTAGATCACGGTGAACTAATAGTGTAGTCTCAAGATTCACACAACCTAGAGTGGAGTCTTGTACATTGCACTACTTTGATCAAAGAGTTCTCATTCAATACTTCGAATGAAGTCATCTATCACATACACTACTTAGGGCCATTTTTTTTAAGGCTATCTTAAACTATGCATAGGTATCTCCTTCAATGGATAGTCCATCATCCCAAATAACCTACAACCATATTAATCTACTTTGAATTAACTACTTAACTCGTAAGTACACAAGCTAGGTATTCATTTTATGGATTTTCCATCATCCTAGATAACCTACATACTTGGATAACTCAACTTACATGAAAGTATATCAATCCCTCTCCCATACTGGATGCCCTCTCCTAGGAGAAATCAAAAGTTTAATATAAATTAAGTACACAAGAACCCTCCCACACTTAGCCTAGGAGTAACACAAGCTTTCCTAGTTAACTTAATAACTTAGCTGATGTACCTCAAGTGACTCTTGCATTCAAATCAAGCCTAGTAAATAATAGCTAGTATAAACACCATTCTCCTACTATGGAGTAAATACAAACACATTGCATCCCATGTTCAAACATATCTAGTATATTTAAATAACTATGTTGTTCCTCTTATAATAGTTGAATTCCTTATTCAAGTAATCTCTTTGACATATGTAGTATACTTAAATACTTGTGTCGGGTTACCTTATCGACATTTCTAATATAATTTAGTATTTGTGTCAAGAAAACTCTCCTATTATGGATTACTTAAAATCACATTATAATAAGCATCCTAAAGGCTTTAATTCCCTTTTTCAAAAGGAAAACATAATTACTTATTATGCACAGATAGAAAATTCATTTCATGCAACATAATAATTTCTTGCAAAAGAATAGTAGAAGAATATCCCATGCATGTTTATGCTTATCCCAAATTGATGGCAGAGCTGCTTCCACTTCTAGCTCAATCTAGTTTCTTTAATTAAGTTCTCAATTCCTCATTTGATGATAATTTCCTCACAAAACTTCTCTCTTTCTCACTCTCAAAAATCACTAACATAAATGATGTATTCTTTGGGTAGAATACGTTTCACTCAGAATAATAGAAACTCACAGAAATGTGAACACTGTTGGAAACTATGGCCACTCAACAAATGAATAATGGATGTATCATAGGTCACTCAAAAAATGACTAATGGATGAAAATATGATGCATGCATATAGTGAATAAGGAAAACTCAAGAGAAATTATGAAAGTTGATGAAGAATGGTAAAAGAGTGAATGAATGAATATGAATGAGTGAATTGGTGCAAAATAGGAAATTTGGACAACTATTTATAGTGAGCCCAACCTCCCTATTTCCTATAGCCATGTCATGTTGTTTTCCACCACTACTTTTTGAAGCATTCAAACTAGATGTTGTTCCTCCCACACTTATTCTAGGAGTAACACAAGATTTCCTAGTTAACTTAATAACTTAGATGATGTACGTCAAGTGACTCTTGCATTCAAATCAAGCCTAGTAAATAATAACTAGTATAAACACCATTCTCCTACTATGGAGTAAATACAAACACATTGCATCCCATTTTCAAACATATCTAGTATATTTAAATACCTATGTTGTTCCTCTTATAACATAGTTGAATTCCTTATTCAAGTAATCTCTTTGACATATCTAGTATACTTAAATACTTGTGTCGGGTTACCTTATCGACATTTCTAATAAAATTTAGTATTTGTGTCAAGAAAACTCTCCTATTATTGAGTACTTAAAATCACATTATAATAAACATCCTAAAGGCTTTAATTCCCTTTTTCAAAAGGAAAACATACAGATAGAAAATACATTTCATGCAACATAATAATTTCTTGCAAAAGAATAGTAGAAGAATATCCCATGCATGTTTATGCTTATCCCTAATTGATGGCAGAGTTGCTTCCACTTCTAGCTCAATCCAGTTTCTTGAATTAAGTTCTCAATTCCTTAGTTGATGATAATTTCCTCACAAAAATTCTCTCTTTCTCACTCTCAAAAATCACTAATAGAAATGATGTATTCCTTGGGTAGAATACATTTCACTCAAAATAATAAAAACTCACAAAAATGTGAACACTATTGGAAACTATGGCCACTCAACAAATGAATAATGGATGTATCATAGGTCACTCAGAAAATGACTAATGGATGCAAATAATGATGCATGCATATGGTGAATAAGGAAAACTCAATACAAATTATGAAAGTTGATGAAGAATGGTACAAGAGTGAATGAATGAATATGAATGAGTGAATTGGTGCAAAATAGGAAAGTTGGGAAACTATTTATAGTGAACCCAACCTCCCTATTTCCTATAGGCATGGAATGTTGTTTGCCACCACTACTTTCTGAAGCATTCAAACTAGAAGGTGGCATAATTTCCTTTCTCTACTCAACATTTAGCAGGGTGAATCGACCTTTACTTCTGCCAACACCAAGAAGACCAATTCCAAAGCACCTGGAGAAATTATGCCAATCGACACCTACAAAATTTGTTCTTAGATGTGGTGCCAAATTCATAATATGGCGAGTCTTAGAAAAATTCATTGTTAAATCATGAACACATAACCTTCTGTACAAACTGAGTCGACAAGCTTCTTAACTGTTTTGTATTTTTTCTTGTCACAGCTTCTGACTTGGTCCATAGATTCGAACACCAATCGTTGTTTTCATTCCTGTGTGTATACACAGTGTCGTATTTGTTCCAATTTCAAATGTTTCCATATTGGCATAATTATACCATAGTCCAATACATGATGGAAGTTATTTCCAATTTACTTCATAATTCAGTTGTCCAAAGTTTAAAAGATATAAATTATATTGATTTAGAAATATTCGATTTTCAATGTTGAATGATATCGATTCAGAAATATTTTACTTTCAAAGTTCAATGATGTTGATTCAGAAATATTTCGTTCCCAAAGTTAAAATGATAAATATTCAATCAATTGGAAAATAATTTGATTTCCAAAGTTTTATGATTTAATATTTAATCAATTAGGAAATAATTCAATTTCCAAAGATGAGACTATGTGAATTATATATTTTATTATATATATATGGTTCCTAAATAATATACATATATATACATATTTAAATACCACGATATAATATATATATATATATGTGTGTGTATTAATTTTACTATAATATATATAATATTAATATATACTTACATATATATATCCCACTACATATATATCGTGAGCTAGTTAGCATACATCCGATATATATATATACATATATATATATATATATGTAAATTTGTAAGGAAATAATAATAATATCCACATAATACAGGGTGTGTGTATATATACATATATATACTTGTACATACTTCTATGTACATGTATATATTGGCATATCATATCGATGCATTCATATGAGCATATCCATTTTTCAACATACATTTGTATCGATATGCATATCTCTGTCTATTTACTATATATGTATATATGTCCACATCTATTTCACTTACATCCATTTATGTTACCATCATAGAGATAGGTGTGTAAGTGTGGCATCTCTATATATATGCATATACATGTCAATAGATCCTTCTGACATGCATGTGCATACGTATAAACATACTTTCACCTACATCCCTTCTATCCATATGATCATAATATCACAAGACAAACACATAGATAAACATCACTCATAAATGCATACATAAGTAGACAAAAATCCTAATGCAAGACATACAAGTTATGGATGACTTACCTATAACCCACACAAACTGACTCAATTCACTCAATCTAAGGTGATTTGTGTGTATGCTTAGATAGTTTACTTTACCAGTTACCCAACCAAGCTCCTCTCCCGAGTGATACTTCCCCTCCCCCTGAAGAATGAAAATTTACTTGCAACCACTAGTACATACCCTGGCAGTCAATTGTTCACAACAATAAGCAACATATATAAACATCTTCAAATTTAGAGTAACAATAATTCAATAAGCATCTATTCTTATTTATGCAGTATTTCACCATGAATAACATCAACTGAGGTAACATCAAATGAAACAACATCAGATGAGACAAAATTCATATTGATAACAAGGTGCAAGCATCATTAATTCATCTCCAAAATTCATATTACATTCACATGTACCCTATGTAGTAATAGTAAATAATAACCTCACAATTTGGGGTGTAACAAAAATGATAGAATAATAACCTAAAGCACTTTAAAACCTCTTATTCCATCAGTCATACCTCAATATATTTAATCCATCAACATGAATTTTTTTTAAGTGTCGAGGATTTCACATCCTCATGAAATCTGTTAGACAACGTTCATTGGACATTTTAGACCATCGTGAAATCTATGAAAGGAAGGAAGCTGGGGATTTCACCCACTAAAGAAATTCGTGACTAGAATTCTCATTAGGGATTCCCAATAGACACAAAATCCATGAAAAAATGGAGTTTGAGGATTTCTAAGGAACAAGAAATCCGTGGGGATGGGACCATTGGGTAACTCTAGGAGATGGGAAATATCAGGACTTAAGCCAATCAAAACCTAAGGAATTCCTAATGGTGACTCTCAATGAAACTAGACCCTCAAGAGTTTTTGTAAACCAAATTCACTTTCCAATTCAAGTTACCCTTACAAGCTCAAGAAAATAAATAATCAAAATTTCAAGGACCCATCCCTTAAGGGGAAAAGGGAGCAACTTAAAGAAAGATCAGAAAGATGGTGTTCTTATCCTAGGCAAGGTGTATGTGTGAAAATCACAACACTATGCTGAACTCCTCAAGCACCACCAATGCTTATGTCACTATGAGATTTCAAAAAATTGAGGAATTTAGAGTTTCTCTTCATAAATTGAAACTAAATGAGTTAGAGAGAATGAAGGTTGGCTTATCCTTCAAAATCTAGTTTTGATAAAAGAATTCAAAGTAGCACACAAAAAGATATTTTATTTTCTTCACCTCACCAAATCATAAAGGACAATGCATTTATATAGGAAGAAATATTCCTAAAATTTATCCCATGTAGTTTTACCTAATTTTACAATTAGTGAGCTGTTGAAACAACTCATATAAAATAATAAAATAAACACTAATGAATTTTCCAACAGTGAGGAGCTAGCTGAGGGAGGAGAAACCAATAGAGGGTTAAGAAGGTAGTAGTAGATAAGGGTGGAGATCATGGTGAGAGAGGGTAGGGGGTGAGAGTTGGTGGTGGCGATGGTGTGGTGATGGTGGATAGGAAGAGGGTGGTGATGGTGGGGGTGGAGGAGATGGGTAGGCCTTAGATGAGAGATGTGGAAGGAGGAGGTGGGGGATAGATGAGGATGGCCTATAAGTACAGTTGGTTACTACTTTATCTAAGTGGGATGAGGTACATGTAGAGAGGGATCAAGATCTATTTGAAAGATATCAAGCCTGCATCAAGTAGTGTAGTCTTAAATTTTAGCTAGCCTAGAGGACCATATAGATGCAAAGTATTATGGATACAACAGAAGGGCCTATGGGATAGATTGTGGTAGAGATTATGAGGTTGACACAAGAGGCCATGTACTACATGACCTTGTATGAGAGAGGTTCTTGTAGACAATTGGAAACCAAGCTTCACTACACAAAGACAATTAGGGGGGTTGCGGTTAGTGATGTCAGGGACTCCATTAATCATGGGGCCACCACTAGTTCAACCACCAACGCACCCTCTCTCCACATATTGTAGGATCACTTGAATATTTAGAGGGTGGCAGTTCTTCCTAAACGGAAATGTTGTATATATGTATCATATGATGTAGATTTTATATTATTTTGACTTTGGGATCATTTTTATATTTATATTTACGAATCATGTAAGCCCATGTACATAAATTATTTTGATGTACCATGACAATTTTTTTATATATATGAGATGATATTATGTTGTGGTGATTCATATGATGATGATGTATATTCATGCAATGCTTATGGTATGGTTATTTTTTACTACATATGATGTATATGATTGTGTATGTGTATGTAGATGTTTATGATGTAGATAATGTATATGTGTGATGGATTTTTATAATGCTTTGATGTAATGATGTTATGTGTAGACACCCAAAATTGTCCATGTCATAAAATTACCTAGTCGATACATGACCTTGTAAAAGACATTTGTAATATTTTACCCTAGGTCATTGCATCATCCCAATCATCCCATTTAATCCACTTAATCACCTTCCCAATTAATTAAATAAATCTCATTTATTTAATTAATTCCCCCTTCACATGTCGAAAAATAATTCAAATTAAATATTTGAATTAAACCCTCACTTATTGTCACATTGCAACATGTGTCACATGACTACAACTCTTCACATGCACAAATAATTTAAATAATTTTATTATTTAAATTATGAGATTCCCACTCACATCCTATTTTTACCCCCATTCATTGTGCATCATAGGCATCTTTTCTCTCCAAATAAATAAAAGAATCCCATTTATTTCCTCACATCTTAATTTTATCCTCGTGTCATAACCCACTTAATGTGCGTCATAGGCACTAAAATAAACCTTTGATCCTAGCCATACATATCAAAAATTTCACTTTTAATCTTGGCCATCGAATCAAATCAGCCTTCTCCTATAATTCAAACATTTCACAGGTCATTTGGGGGGATCTTCTTCTAGCATCCTCACTCTGCCAAAATTTCTCTTAATATTCTTATCTATCTATCTATTTTTCTTCTATTATCTTCATCTCATCGTTATGTTGCGAAAATGAGCAATCGACAATCAAACCTTCAAAATCTTGCATTCTCATGCAGGTGGAGAAGAGTAATGGAGATAAATCAAATCTAGCTTGGAGATCGATTTTCTTTGCTTTCTTATTTTTATTTTCATGCTAGTTTGTGCTCTATTGTGCTTGTTAGGGTTTTTTATTATAATTTGTTTATGCATTTTGCTCTAATATTTTTACCCTAACTACATTGCTGAACCCGACGCGAATCCTTTGATCTAGCTTGCTTTTTTGCAGGTATCCTTAACTTTTTGTTGAAGATCTGCCATTTTTTGGACAAAACTTCAGGTGATCATAAGGACCTATAGTATCAACAATATCAGTCATACACAATAGATTGGAAAGCGAAAACTTCTGGGTGCACTCATTCTATTATCTTTATCTATCATTTAATCAATCAATCTTGTTTGCAAAACACTTCAATTTGGGGCTTTAAAATGAACATCTTGTTTGCAATCACACGTTTAAATTGGGATTAAAAAAAAAAAAAACCATTGTCTTCCCATCACACATTTTGGCTTTGGGTTAAATAGAACAAGTGTTTGAACTATTTTACACACATTGTGATTTTCTAAAGGGAAATTAACAACTGCGAGTGTGAATCAAATGTGTGTGATAAAAAACACATCACGTGGTTTGATTTTGTCAAACCCTTCATAGGAGGCCTGCTAGGGGATTTCATCACCCCTAGGGATGACCTCAATCAAGGTGTGAATCGAAAGACACACTTCTTTGGGAATTAAAATTTTGTCACTCTTAGCTAAGCCCCAAAGAACTTTATACCTTTGGGAAGTGAAGGTGAAGGGTGGGTTACCCCTTTCTCCCGGTTGTGTGGCAGGATTTTGTTTTCAAATCATCCCTAGTCAACCTCGTACATCCTATCTTAAGACCTAATTGGCCATACCCACTTGACTAACATTAGGCTTGTTGTTGTGTATTCAAATTTTTGTTTAATCATAAAATTTAATCTTGAAAGACAAATTTATCATTGTGTTTGGTGTGTGTGTTCATGAACTTACATGTGAGATCTTGTGTTTGATATTGCCCAAGTCAAACTTTCAATAAACATTTTCTATATCATCTAATATTTCCAAGCCAAATCATCCTAGTCATTCAAGCAATCACATCATAATCTTAATCAAATATTTTTCAAAAGTGACACCATTCCAACATTAGAAGGCATAGCACAAAATCTCATTCACATACTTCACATAGCTCAAACAAGCCAATCACCTCAAATACAACATATCATAGCACAAGCCCAATACCTCATAGCTACTTGTCAAACCCAACAAGCACATCATCCTCTATTCATTCAACACCAATCAATTTCACCTCATTCCTATGTGGCATCTCCCTCCATTCCATATCAATCTAATCCATCTACCTATCAAAACAATTCCACATCACCTTATCCCACCTCTTTCCATGTCAATGCCACATCATCATATCAATTCACTTCACAACAAGAAAATGTGACCCAAAGTCCACCTTCACAACAAGATCAAAAGCCTTTAAGTCTTAATGTCATCTTTGACAAGGGAAATACCAATCTAGCTCATGCATCCTATAAATATATTATGCCACCATCTAATAAAATTCCTCTCATAAAGCCACCAGGTTCTAGTCCAAATCCATTGGTCCCCATACATTCCAAACCATAAAACCCTTCATTACCCACACCATCATCTAATCCTCCATCAAATCCATGCCCTAAGTTCAAACATTTCAAAATTAAACCTATGGCATTACCCAAATTTAACCATCCACCTGCAAAGGATGTGACCCAAGGGCTACTAGAAAGGAATCAAACATCACCATGTCATCCAACCCATATGTTTCAACCTACCAAAGAGTCTTCAAACACCATGCTCATTCTTACAACCCCATCATGTAGTCTCCCCCATTGAGCCCAAGTCAACCTCCATCATGTCTCCATGTTGTTGACCATTTAGAACATATTGAGCTTATTCAAGATTCATCCCCTTCCACTTCCATTCAAGCAACCCAAGAGCTACATCAAGAGCCTAATCCTAAGCATGTGGAAACATCAAGCCCTAGTCCTAATCAAGATCAAATCACTTTCATCCAACCTATCCATAATCTATATCTTTTCTATGATCAAGATGATATCCATAATAATGAAGAGCTTATCCATGAGAAACTTGATCCTATACCCACCCATGAGAAAGATATCCCAAATACACCTTCACCGAGTCCTATCCATGATCCACCAACATCCACTTGCTTTGATGAGACATATGCCTCCCAAGTCAACATAGAAGATCAAACAAATATCTTGGATCTTAGTGAACGCAATGTTAATGAAAATCCCAATGATCCTTCCACATCCACCATCAACTCCATTTCAAATCCATCATATCCACTTGGTCTTTCCACCCCCATTCATGAATGTTCCTCCTTAGAACAACAACCATTATCTTTTGTTGCTTCATTTTCCCCATCCAATAAGGAACTCATGTTGAGTGTTCCACCTACACGTAGTCCCATTGTCCATCACATACTCCAAAACATGAACTACCAAGGTAAAGGTTTAGGTCTTCATGAACAAGGTATTTTGGAGCACATCCATGTCAAAGTCCCTCCATGCTCATTTGGCTTTGGATACTCACCCCAAGGAAAGCAAGCTAAAGATGTTGGTACTTCGTCCATCCATCCTAAGTCCTCTTTCCACCATAAATCCTATCATATGCCTAAAACATATGTTGCTATCCCTCCTCCATCATCCTACAAATGTCAAAAGACTATACACATTCCACCGTCAGCTTTGCTACCATTTCTTCCAAATCCTAATATCCCTCCATCTAATCTACCTTCATTACTCCCAACACCTAATATCCACCTATCCATAAATCCTCTAAAAATCCTAATCATGACCAACCAATGCACACATTGTCTAAACATGAAGCTTCCACTCATTCCACCATACCCATGGGATTCAAAAGTAAAAATTTTGATGTCTCTATCTATAAAACAAAAAATTTGAAGGGTCCTCATTCCTTAAGACACAAAAGCAAAGAATCAAAGAAAAATCCATCCAAAAAGCAATATAAGCCCATACCTTCAAAATAAAAGTCTAAAAACAAAATGGTTTGGGTACCTAAGAAAAATGAAAACAAGTCAAACAACGTATCTACATCTCAAAAATCCCAACCATCCACTTCCACCTCACATTCCCACTCTATTCAAGAATCTCATATTCCATCCCACAAGCAAAACAAAAGTCATAAAAATACTAAGTCTATGTGGGGACCTAAAGCACTTCATCACCCATCTCCTAAGCAAACATATCCATTACTTACTACACCCCCTCCATATCAAAATCTTCAACGTTTATCACAGTATGTGCAACCATTGGTCATGGTTCCCTTCCATTTCAAAACAATTCTACATACCTCCATCTCCTCACCCTTCACTCATTGTCATACATATATCGCCCATCACCTTCCTATGGTCCATGCTTTTGGCTAAGCCTCCTATTCATCTCCCCTACATAATCCCTATCATAATCCACTATTTCCCTCCATAATCCACATCATAGTCCATCATCTGCATACTCCATCTCCCTTTCATATAATCCTTTACCAACATCTATGAGCATAATGGCATTTGGTATGGTCCATGCAATGCAATCCATGTCTAGTGGGACTATCACCTTTCATGGAACTAGACACTTGAGTCCCTCCTATCCATATTCCCCTTCTCTTATCTAAAAAAAAAAAGGTGAAAAAAATAAAAAAGAAAAAAAATAGAGTAAAGAGAAATCCCTTCATCCAACGGTGAAAACCTGGTAAATAGGCACCTTGGTACCATTATGAAAACCTAGCAAATAGGCATCATGTGTAGGTTGATCTTCTATGTCACTTACACTTGGGGGCACTTTGTCTCATCTGCACTATCTATCCTATCATGTCATTTCTTATCATATCATTTCCATCCTACCTACCATCTTTAGCCATCATACCCATATACTTATCATATTGATTCCATTCATCCTATCTTCCTCCTTTTGATCTTGATAAACATATGGGGCAAAATGTTGAAACATGCTTTGGATATCTTTTGATATACCCCATCTTTCAAAATAAGCCTATCATTATCCTAGTGTCATAAGCCTTGTCATGAAAAATCCTAAGTATTGTACCTAGAATGGGGAATTTTATTCCTATGTGACGTAGTCTTTGGATATGATATCCTTTCTCTCCTATGATGCATACATCTATTCCATTCACTATGACCTATCCTTTTTATTGATCCATCTATCATGAGCCTTTTATCCCTTATCATATCACCCACCCTTTCATCCATCAATACCTCTATCTCCTTGCACCTAGACTTGGTTTTCTCTTGTTATTAATATCTAGCATAAAGGATACCCAAATTTTCATCCATTGACATCTCAAAACATTTCAAAAAATCCAAAAAAATTAAAAATTTTCAAAAAATCCAAAATAATAAAATCAAAACATAACAAAAATCCAAAAAATCAAACATCCAAAAAAATAAAATCCAAGCAATAAAACCAAATCTTCAAATTCCACAAATCAATTCATCACTTCTTCCAATCAAATCCCTTCTTCTAATCAAACCCATTCTTCTAATCAATCCAATCATTATCATCAAATCAAATCATTTCTTCATCAATCCAATCAATCAAAATCATTCCAAGTAAATCATTCTTCAATTTAATTCATCAATCATCATTCCAAATATTCAAATCAATCATCTTCACTCATTCCAAGCAATAATCCAAATGAAATTCAATCCTAAATCCATACCAACCAAGTTAATCAATCTTGCCAAATTATTCATTTACATCAATGGTCTTGATCCTAATCTTGTTGTAAACCCAATCAATCAATCAATCAATCATCCTCATGTTGATCTAGGGATATATCATTCCCCATAATGACAACACTATCATCATCATCAATCAATCAATTAATCATTAGTTTATAGCTTGACGGGGGAAATACCTTGTTTGTTTTTGTATCATTTGTGCATGCTTGCTATCTTGCTTGTGTGTGTTATCATTTTTATCTTGCATTTGTATCAAATCCGAGTCACTCCCAACTAATATTCATATCTTGTATCTAGACAAGGTTGTATTACGTTGGGGCACTTGACACATCATCACCTTGGTGCATAACGTCTAGTGCTATATCAAACATATGATTGCTCACTTTATTGCAGCATAACGTGTTATTCCTTTTTTTCATTCACTCCCTATCTTGTATCATTCATTTTATCCCTCCTTTATCGTTTCATTCATTTTGAGAGAACACCCATGTTTGTCCAACCTGCCTATCCTCTCGAGGGGGCATCATCATCATTATCATATCCTGCATCATCCCATTTCTTCATATCTTTTGCATCATCATATTCTTCTATAATCTTTTTTCTTCATTCATCTTACTTCTCACTTCCTCAAGTGGCTAGGGCATCATCTTTTTTTTCCTCTATCCATACCTTAGCTTCTTTGAAATGATGTTACTCAACATAAATCTCAAACATCATCTCAAAGAGGGGCAAAATGTAGACACCCAAAATTGTCCATGTTATAACATTACCTAGTCGATACATGACCTTGTAAAAGACATTTGTAATATTTTACCCTAGGTCATTACATCATCCCACTTATCTCATTTATTCCACTTAATCACCTTCCAAATTAATTAAATAAATCTCATTTATTTAATTAATTCCCCCTTCACATGTTGAAAAATAATTCAAATTAAATATTTGAATTAACCCCTCACTTATTGTCACATTGCAACATGTGTCACATGACTACAACTCTTTACATGCACAAATAATTTAAATAATTTTATTGTTTAAATTATGAGATTCCCACTCACATCCTATTTTTACCCCCATTCATTGTGCGTCATAGGCATCTTTTCTCTCCAAATAAATAAAAGAATCCCACTTATTTCCTCACATCTTAATTTTAGCCTCATGTCATAACCCTCTTAATGTGCGTCATAGGCACTAAAATAAACTTTTAATCCTAGCCATACATATCACAAATTTCACTTTTAATCTTGACCATCGAATCAAATCAGCCTTCTCCTATAAATCAAATCTTTCATAGGTCATTTTGGGGGATCTTCTTCTAGCATCCTCACTCTACCAAAATTTATCTCAATCTTCTTATCTATCTATCTATTTTTCTTCTATTATCTTCATCTTATCGTTATGCTGTGAAAATGAGCAATCAACAATCAAACCTTCAAAATCTTGCATTCTCATGTAGGTGGAGAAGAGCAATGGAGATAAATCAAATCTAGCTTGGAGATCGATTTTCTTTGCTTTCTTATTTTTATTTTCATGCTAGTTTGTGCTCTATTGTGTTTGTTAGGGTTTTTTATTATAATTTGTTTATGCATTTTGCTCTAATATTTTTACCCTAACTACATTATGACTTATGCTTATGGTTATGGATGTAGGAAATATGGTGGATATCATATGATTCTTATGTTATGAATTTGACATAATGATATTATGATTATGATGCTTATGCTATGGTTTTGATAATGATATGATGACCTATGCTTATGATTGTGTATGCAAGAAATGTATGGATGCAACAAGATATTTTTGGTGTTTCTATTTTTTTGTTAGGATATATAGATAGAATAGGTATTAAGATGGGATGGGGATGAGTTAGTATGGAAAAATAAATGCTCATTAGAATGTAGGATAATTAAGAATGAATGAATTATGTTCATCAAATAATGAAATTTATAAGTAGGTAATGGGGTGGATAGCGAATATGAGATGAAAAGGTAATTTGATTTTTAGGTTATACTTGAAAAATGTAAATATCAATGCTTATTTTGATATAGAAAAATAATATTAAGCACCAAGGTATCAGGAACCATGGTGACATTATATCTCTTGCATGGAATTTGACTATAAAAAGGGTTGTACTTATTCATACCTAGAACCTTTTTGGATCTATATGAGGAAGTAAGACCTAGAGAATATAGTCCTAGTGCATAAAAGGTATGAAATGACCTTATATGAAAAAGATTATTGTTCATGCAAGAAGCCACCTCAACACACACACGGTAAGTATTTTTCTTGGTCATATTACAAGAACGTCCCACAAACATGACATACAAAAATAATGACCATGCCTTAATTTATGCACTTTTGTAAACATCAACATATTGATAGATCAAGGCAATCTTAAGTAAGCATTAGAAGGAGAAAAAAATGATAAATACAAAAGAAAAAGATCAACTAATAAAATAAATCAACAACCATCATATCTCTTGCTAAATAAGGAACGTTGATAGTGGATTGTGCCTATTGTAGGCAAGATACATCAGATAAGGCATGGATTGGGATGATGAATCAAATGATATATGCAATAGGTATGTAGGAAGTAGGCTGAGTCAATGCAATTGTTGTGAAATATCAATGTTTTTGTGTGATGTGTAGTTTAATTTTTCTTGAGTGTCAATTCTAGGTGGTGATGGTTTACTATGGATGATATGGATTGAGTTATTGTGTATGGAAATTTTATTATGGGCTGTGATAGATGGGTTTGTTTAAGTGTGAATTTTTGGTAGTTTGAAGTTTTCCTCTTTTTTAAGGCAGTAACAAGGATCCAATATAATGATTAGGTTGAGGAATATTCCCCTAGTTAGGTATAGGATCATTTATTATGGGTGTGTGGATTGAATTATATTATGGTACTGGATAGGTTGGATAATGACATATACTAATAATTATCAATCCATGATAGGTAAATAGGTGAAATATGGTAGGTAGTACAATGCAGATGGAACATAATTAACTTTATTATGGATGACATGGATAAGAATCTGATAGAGGGTTGATGGTGCTTGCTACACATGGTTCCTGTAAACATGTTTTCACCATGGTACTTTCTTAAGGAACCATGGAAGTGGTTTTCACAATTGGATGGATAATTTCTCTTTACTTTTTTATTTTTATTTTTGAAATTATAAATACATACACACACATATATATTGTTGGGATACCCTTAGGGTTGTGAAAAAAACTTCTTGAGATGAATTGTATTGACGGGATTTCTAGAGGTTGACCTTCATGTGTTGCAAACTGGTAAGCTCTTGATCTATACCTTGTTTTGATGATAAAAGGTCCCAACTAGCTAGACTCAAATTTTCCCTTGTTGTCTTGGTCTTGCTAATTATTTTGATTTTCTTTCAAGACTAAGTACCCCACTTTAAATATTCAAGTTTTGATCATCTTGTTGTAACTACAAAAAACATGATTTTGATAATTTTTTTATGGTTTAGTGTACTGAGACACCTTTTCTCTAGCAACTCTAACTTATGTAGCTTGGAAACTCAATGCTCCTCATTGTCAATGAGATGTTGAAAGGATACCCTTAAGGATGCAAGTTCAACCTCGATAGAAAAAATGGATTTAGTTCCAAAGACTAGTGAATATGGAGTGGCCCTTGTGGTTTTCTGGATTCTATTATTGTAGGACCATAAGGAATGGTTGAGTTGACGATGCTAATCACAGTCAACTTAATTGACTATTTTCCTACACATTTTCAATATGGTTTTTTTAGAGGCCTCAACTTGGTCATTTCCCTATGGGTAAAATATGGAGTGGAAAATTGGTGTTGGATATGGAATTGTTTGCAAATGATATGGAAATTTTCATTTTTTAATGGTTTACTATTTTTTTTAAAAATGGAAAGGGGAACACCATACTGTAAAATAATGTAATTGAGGATAAACTTAGTTATTTTCTTTCCAGTGATGTAGATAAATGGAATGACTTCTATCCACTTCTTAAAATACTCAATGGAAGAGATAATGAACTAATGACTATTTTATGAGGTGGGATGGATTTTCCTATGAGGTTGAGTCCCTATTGTGATAAGGTTCAAAGAGTATTTTTCAGATGCAACTCTTGTGTTGGTGCATGAATCAAATCTTTGTGATATTGATATTAAAGGCATGTATTAGAAAACTATTGTGCATCCTAGTCCATGGTTGTCCAGTAGTATCCTATTTGTAACAAATTATTGGCAATGGGAAGACACTAGAATGTTCCCCACATACACCCTTGTGAACCTCATGTAAGGAAATTTTAGATTCTTTTGAGTTGAGACATCTAAGGCGGGCACACCAAGACTTATTTTCACTAAGGATAATGAAATAGGATGAATGATGGATGATTTTTTTCTTCTGGTTGCTAGTTAGGTTGGGTGGAAGGATATTTTTGTGTCGGTAAGTGTAAATATTATGATACCATGGGGAACCAGGACAAAACAAAATTGTACAAGTTATAAATCTAGGGCATTGAAAGATGAACCAAAATTTGTTCAACCAAAAATTTATAGTGTTGATTGTAATTAAGCATGTACAAGAGAGATCAAATGGTATCCATAACATTGCAAACTTTGTTGTTAAATCTTGGTATCTATTTAAAATAAATATCAGAGTATTGCTTGAAGCTATCAACTGTAGTTAGGGTAAAAATATTAGAGCAAAATACATAAACAAATTATAATAAAAAACCCTAACAAGCACAATAGAGCACAAACTAGCATGGAAATCAAAATAAGAAAGCAAAGCAAACCGATCTCCAAGCTAGATTTGATTTATCTCCATTGCTCTTCTCCACCTGCATGAGAATGCAAGATTTTGAAGTTTTAATTGTTGATTGCTCATTTTCGTAGCATAACGATAAGATGAAGATAATAGAAGAAAAATAGATAGATAGATAAGAAGATTGAGGATACTAGAAGAAGACCCTTTTCAAATGGCTTGTAAAGGCTTGATTTAAAAGAAAGAGTTGATATGAATCGATGGCCAAGATTAAAATTCAAATGTGTGATGTGTATGGCTAGGATTAAAAGTTGATTTTAGTGTCTATGACACACATTAAGTGGGTTATGACATGAGGCTAAAATTAGGATGTGACGAAATAAGTGAGATTCCTTTATTTATTTTGGAAGAAAAGATGCTTATGACGCACAATGAATGGGGCTAAATATAGGATGTGAGTGGGAATCTCATAATTTAAATAATTAAAGTGCATGTGAAGAGTTGTAGTCATGTGACACATGTTGCAATGTGGTAAAAGTGAGATTAATTCAAATATTTAATTTGAATTATTTTGAGACATGTGAAGGGGAATTAATTAAATAAATGAGATTTATTTAATTAATTGGGAAGGTGATTAAGTGGAATAAATGAGATAAGTGGGATAATGTAATGACCTAGGGTAAAACATTACAAGATGTTTTACAAGGTCATGTATCGACTAGGTAATGTTATGACATGGACAATTTTGGGTGTCTACATCAATCATTTTATTATAAGGTAGAAACTTGTCATATATTTTTGGTATTCAACATTGACCTATTTTATGACCAATTTTGAATCTCCATATACTTGAAGTTCTTTGATGTGCCATTGAATTGCCATTCTAATTCTTATTTTTAATGCTTCATATTTGACATTGTTGTTGGTAGATGGAAATGATAGTTGATATGACTTGGGGATACAATATACTTGAGGAGTGATAAAGAGGACTCCTCTTGAACCATTTTAGGTGTAGGATCCAACAATGTACAATTTCCACTAGTTTTTTGGAGTGATGTTGAAGATTGCTTCATCTAGGAAATTTGAAATAAGCAGATTATCATCATATATGGGTTCTTGTGCTAGTTGGTTGGAAATATTTTTTCCTTTGATGGCCTTGCAATCTACATATTCAATTTCAACTCTATTAGTATCATGACCCATTTATACATTCAACCTTTGAGTGTAGTTTTAGACAGGAGATATTTAAGTGAATCACTATTTGAGATGAGATTTGTTTGATGATTGAGAATATAGTATCATAGCTTCTATGATGTAAAGATGACAACTAAACATGATCATTCTATTGATGTGTAGTTAAGCTCATATCCTACTAATATTTTTCTGATGTAATATATTTCTCTTTCTCGATATTATCATTTTGTGCAAGAATAGATCCTAGGGCTATTGTTGTAGCAAAGATATATAATATTAAAGGTTTTGCTTGGATTAGTGACATTAAAACTAGTGATGAAGCAAGATAGTATTTCAATTTTTGGAAGGCTTGATAACATTTTTCATCCCATTTAAATGTGACATTTTTTGTAGGAGATAAGAGAATGGATGACACTTATCTACTAGTTGGGCGATGAATCACCGAATTGATTGGTTTTTTTCCTAGAGTCTACGCAATTGCTTAAAAAAAGTTGGTGGAGGCATCTGAATTATTGCTTTAAATTTTTCTAGGTCAACTTCAATACCTCTTCAAGAGATAATGTATCCCAACATTTTTTCCTAAAGTCACACCAAAGACATAATTTTTAGAATTTAGCTTCACTTGGTACTTTTCTAATTTATCAAATATTTGTTCAAGAACATCCAAGTGACCTTCTCTTGTGATTTATTTTCCTAGTAGGTCATCTACATAGTCTTCCATGAAGTTATGAAATATATCATCTCATTTCTCTTTCATAGGTTGCTCCAATATTATTTAGACCAAAGGGTATTACATTCCAATAGTATGTTCCCCAAGTAAAAGTGAAAGTTGTCTTGTGTTAATCATTGAGTGTGATGCAATCTAGTTATACCCTAAAAATTATCCATTAAGGAAAGCATTTCATGTCTATTTGTTAGGTAATAGAAAATCATCTTTCAAACAAGCCTTGTTTAAATCCTTGAAATCAATGCATATGTGGATTCCCCCAATGATTTTAGTAATAGGTACAATATTAGATATCCATTCTAGATAGTTAGTAGGTCAGATGAATTTGACATCTAATAGTTTCTAAAGATCAACTTTGACCAATAGTGTAATTTTAGGATGCATCCTACAAAGTTTCTATTTCATTTTTTTAGCAACTATATAACCTATCAAGTGGAAGACTACCAAAGAAGTATCTAGTCTAGTAATTTCTCCATAAGACCAAGAAAATTGTATGTTCTATATTTCAAGGAATTATGTGAAATCCTTATTCTCCTCAAGTGTCAAGGATGTGGAAAAAATGACACCTTAGGATTCTTTGTTGTGCTAATGTTTATTTCTTATGATTCTTTAACCAATACTAAGGATCTCTCTTGATACTTAGACATAGTAGTAAAGTGAAATCCTCCATCCTTAGGTTCCTTAGAGAGGTTTTCAACTCTGGATATGTCATTTCTTTTTACTTTTTCTTGATCCAATAACATCATGTTTTTGATTGGTTAACCAGGGAAAGGGCCCTAACCCGAATATCAGTATAAAATGAAAAGAACAATAGGTAGAAGGAAACAACAAAAAATAGGAATCCCACCAAAATTCCCCCCTCCCACAAACAAAATGCCTAGCCAATTCCCATACACTTATTCATAGCAGTTCTATCATAGTAATCAAAATACCTTAACCTAGCATCAATAACATCCATCCCTATCCAACTAAGATACCTATTAACATATATAATAGAGTCCACACTTAAATATAAAAAACATTACATAGATTTAAGTTCTGGCACCAATGGCCATAACTAGTAGTAACAGTTCTAGAACATAAAGCTAGAATAACCATCATAACGAAAAAGAAAAAATATCAAAATGAAGCAACCAAATTATGCTTCCTCTATTAGCTTCCATGCACTCATCAGGTCTTCAACCGTGTCATTCACTATTTCCTTCAGCTCCATCTTTCCATCCAGATCCGTGCCTTCACCTGTTGCACTTTTCCTTTGTTGCTTTTTTATTTTTCCCATGCTAGAAATAGTGGCCATAACTTCCTTCTTCATGATAGCATCAACCACCAACCACACACTCTTTACCGCACCTTCCAAGCTTTGAATTTTGTTATCATTTCCTTGTTCGTGCAAACCTTTCTCAAGAACTTGCAGTCTTTCCTCAATTATATTCTTCACCTTATTCTTGAGGGTCTAAAGCTTGCTATCCTTCTCTTTCTCTTGTATCCTTTTTTCTAGGATTTTCAACCTCTCCTTTAGCTTTTTAATCCTCTCATTCTCGTTATCCTCAGCCTTATCATCCTCTCTACCTTTTTTCTCTTCCTTCTCTTGGTTTTCTAGGGCATTTCTTTCGTCTTCCTCTTGAGCCATCTCATGTTGCAGCTCCTTAGCTATATCTTCATCACCATTACCACCCTCACTAACCGCATCTAAGTCATCCTCCTCATCTGAGTCACCACCCAAACAATCAGGAATCTCTTTAGTAGAGGAGTCATTATCTTCCTCCTCTTTCTTTTCCACAATATCTTGCAGACTATGGGTACTTTTCTCCTCTGGGATCTACAAATTCTTGTTGCTTTCCTAACCCTTCGAAGCTGCCATTGCCAATCTCTTTGACCTCCTTCCACCCGCGTTAGATCCTTCCATCTCATTATCATTAGGTATTGTGATTGTATCCACCTCTTCCCTGAGTTGATGTAGAAGTAACTTCCTCTTCTTTTTAGCCCCATCTCCATCGAGACGTCCCTTCTTTTCTCTAGCGTAACCATAAGAAGATTCTTCCATAAAGTAGTATCAGGGATTTGGAGTTTCTTACTAGATTTTTTAGGTGTAGGGTGGGGATGGTCTTCAAGAAGCTCAATTTTCACCGAGCTTTGGGGTTTTTGGGTCTTCAATTAGCTTGATAATGGGGTTTTTCTGAGGAGTCTTAAATAACACAAATTTGCAAATAGCTCTTACGAGGCCCTAGTGTAATGGTGGATTAGCCCATGATCAAGACTTTGGATGAGGGAAGAGAATAAAAAGAAAGACATATTGATTTTTTCCTAGTGTCTTATGTGGTTGAGGATTGGAAAGTGGTATCCATGGACAGAATAGTAGCGGCCTTTGAGGGTAAAATACTTCATGACCATAAAACAAGCGTTGTGATAAGGAGGCGACAATTTAACCCTAGAGTAACCATTTTGGAACCTTTCTAGTTTTTCTTTTCGTTCAAATTTTTTATCAAAATAGTCCTGATACTTACCATTGCTTATCTTAGCAACCTTCATTCCTTCATAAGCCAGACCCATCTCTTCCGTAATCAGCTTCGCATCAACCTTGAACTAGAGCTCGCCTAGATTCACTTTGCCATCTCTCCAAGTGTTAGTGAACTTATAGTTGAGTTTGTCATTATATCCCTTCATAGCAACGAAATACAGAGTGAAACCCGCCCGCTTGAATAAAACCCATAGCTCCTCATTATTGCAAAGTGAATCATATTTTTAACGTTCGGTTCATTTCCTAGGGCCTCACATGGTGCTATCTGGGATATTGCAGTTTCTAGGAATGAGAAGGAAATTAATTTTATTTCCTTCGGGGTCCTCAACACTAGCAATATGTAAATCCGCACTCTCTATTCTAATGGTGATTTTGTGACTATTCATTTGAAATGAAAATGACTTAGGGTTATTTTTTTATGGAAAGAAGAGCTTACACCTCGATTACCACATTTTCACTTATCATCATTTCTAACGATATCTCCACCTCCTTTTCTAGCAATGATTACACTTATTTTATTATTTCTTTTATTATTCTTACATATGCCAATCCATCTATCACATCGGAGATTGAACTCAATATTTTTCCCATGTGATTTAAATCCCCATTTAAATCAATCCTGTCAAGGTACAAACTTCTGCCATCCAATCGTCCTTTCCATCTTTGGCCTTTCCTTTTATCGAGATTTGGAAATCCTTTCACATTGTACCTTCACCACCAACCAGTCATCTTGCCATCTTATCTCCACATGGTACACATCCTTGTAAGCCTTCTCACCCTATCATTCAACTTGCTAGCTTTCATCTGTGGGTTCCACATCCTCATAAGCTTTCTCATCCCAGTACTTTTATTAATAATTAAGATTCCCATCCTCATAATCCTTTACTTGGGCATTTTTCTAGTTTATGTCCATAGAAAGGGCTTCTTTTATATGATTAGGAAGATTATAGAAGTCCCAATTTATTAAAGTTTCTTGATTAACACCAAGATTGGCCATCACATCTGCCATTTAATTACCTTCCCTCAAGGTGTGGTAAATTTTAACACATTGAATCTCTTGCAACATACTTCTGCAATCATCTAACAGATCTCTAATTTCCCAAGGAATATTCACCCCATTTTTGAGATGATCATCTATCAATTTTGAGTCTCCTTCTATTATTACCTTGATGTATCCCTCCTCTTTTAGAAGTCTAATTCCTATCCAAACAACTAACGCCTCAACAAAATTGTTCGTTGTCGTTCCTAAGCCTTTTTTGTATCCGATCAGATAAGCACCCTTATCATTCCTTATTACTCCACCTGCCACAACCCATCCAGGATTACCTTTTGAGTAGCCATCGAAGTTGCATTTAACCCATCTTGGTTCTAGGGAGATCCAAACAGTGTTCCTTCTAATAAGTTGTTTTTTCCAGTTTACATTATGTAAGTCATGAGAAATCGCCCATTTTTTTTTATGCTCATCTCTTGTTGTGTAGGTTGTTTCTTAGCCTGATTGTACATGCAGCTTTCCACATTTTCCTGAATTTGTATTTTAACAATTAAACAAAGCTCCTTAGTAGTTCTTGCAGTGTCCCTAAACACCCTATTATTTTGCTCTTTACATAGGCCCCAAATCAGGAACATGGGAATCTTTCCCCACATATCACATATAATATTATGGGAGAAAGGGAAAAATCTCCATCCTTCAACAAACATTTGGACATTGGCAGGAAAGACCCATTCCACTTTTAAAATATTGAGAAAGAACCCTAGACTTCATGAGCATAAGAACATTGAAAAAACAAATGCATAATAGATTCCTCTTCTTCATTACAAAGACTACATCTATTGACCAGGTGCTAACCTCTTTTCTTCAGGTTTTCTATAGTGAGGATCTTACCATGAATAACCATCCACCATAAGTAATTAATTTTTTGGATAAGATTCTTCTTCCAAACTTTGAGCCAGTCAAAAGATCCTAAAACCTATGATTGTTGAATCATGGAGTCATAGGCAGATTTAACTGAGAACCTACCATTGGCATTTTTTGTCCAGAACCACTCATCCTTTCTATTTCTTGAGAAGAGGTCAATATTTCCTATTTGTTTCATTAGCAGGTCAATAGCAAGATCCCAATTTTGTTGTCTACTTCCCCTGAGAACAACATTATTTAGGTAGTCTTTGAAGCTTTTCCATCTGGGTCAGAAACCTTCCCACTCTAAGTAATTAGAGACTTTTTTACCAATGTCTCTTTTCAATCTTATGTTGATTTTTTAGAGATCACCAGAGGCCAAAAGAGGGATTGGAGTAGACTAGGAATCATCCCAGAAATCCATGTTTAGCCCATTACCAATCCTCATTTTGACACCTCTAGTAAGCACTCCTCTAGTCTTAAGGAGATTATTCCAAAACATAGACCCATGCGGGAGCTACTTCTTCCTTAGAAAATAGCTAGCATCCTTATTCTTTATATACTTAGCCTTAAGGATAGTAGCCCAATATTTTTCTTTTTCATGTTATGGTTTCACTACGAGATTGTTTTATTATTTTTATTTTATCACTTTTATGATTGAAGGATTTGATTCTCTCCCCAAATTATTATTTCACACAAAGCTTTGTAACAAATCTATCTCTGTGATCGAATGGTGTATTTTCTCAAAGTCGCATAAGTTTTGCAATAGCTTCATCATTTTGAAATGTATTTAGAACTGTAGGTCCATGTTGGTCACAATTGATGAGTTAGGGATAAATTAGTGGAAGGTCATTGGTTTATGAAGTGGACATGAATGATATGGATGATAAAGTGTAAATGGATATATCTTAGAATAGATTAGTGATATACATGGAAGAGTCACCAATTGTATTTTCATTAGAATTTTCAATTGGGATAAAAGTTTTGACTACCTTCCTAAGGATGCACTCAAGTTCTAGAGACACAATTTTCAATGTCCCATACCAAAGCCCTTGATATTCTTGTCTCTATTATAAAACTATGGGTTCCTTTATTACTTGTTCATGGATTCCAAATTTTCCTTGACCTTTGCATCTTATTTTATTGATTATATGAAATCCCTTGGTATGTTTCTCAATTGGTAATGTAGCTTATTCTTCATCTTCCTTGTATAACCATTTGGAGAAATGACTTATTTATTTGGTTCTCCCCAACATGAGAATATTGTGACTTCATAATTGACAAATGTAGATGTAATTTGTATAGTTTTTGGTTTCCATATGATCTAGGTGAATATTAAAGTTGTCCCTCAGAGAAGGAACCTTTCATGTCATATTATCCACATTCCTTGTCATGTACTTGGACCTTGATCTCAAGAATGGCAATGTGTGGAGTGGATAATGAAGATAGGGTGGGTGGATTGAAATCAAATGATGAAGATGAGGTGGCATCTTTATTGGGTACTTGGTGACATTTATGATATTTTTCTTCTACATTTTTGCAATATTGGAAAGCACGAGTATCTCCATAAATAGTTACCTTAGTATCATTGTAGGTAAATTTTAGGCATTGGTGACAGCTGGATGGTATAGATTATATGGCATGGATGGTATATACTATATGGCATGTGACCTCAGAGACTGTTATATGAGAGATCAAGGTTCAAAACTTGACATGTGGTCTCTGTTATGGTAGGACCAACTTGAATAGGAAACTTGACTATTCCTTCAGATTCATGTTCAACATCATCATATACTTTTATTATGATATTTTTTTGTGCATCTATGACACCATTATAATATCCCAACTATTTTATCAATTTGGGGGTATAGATATTTAAGCTTGATCCACCATCTCTCAAGACTCTTTTGATTTTGTGTTTATGAATGAAGACTTCTAGGTATAGAGCTTGATTATGATAGGTGGTGGATGGAAGATCTTTTTCAATGAATATGAGGTGATGGAGTGAAGTTATATGCCCTACCATGGCCTATAATTTATCATTATCTATGTTAGTGGATACAAACAAGTCCTTAAGAGCCTTCTTAAGGATCTCTTTATGTGTATGAGATGTAAGAAGGATTTATAGGATGAATATTTGAGCTATTTTTTTCATTAGGTGCTCTAAGAGGTTATATTTAGATGAAGGACGAGGTGTTTTTTGGGCTCCTTGGAGAGGAAATTTACCATGACATGTAGACACTACAAATTTGAGAGTTTTATTTGTTATGAATATGGTGGAAAGTGGGTTATTATTTTCTTTAATATTAACCAAATGGAATCATATGAATAGTTGACATAAAAAAATTTCCCTTATTGAAGTCATTTTTCTTTCCACAGTCAAGGATTAGATTCTCATGAATTTCAAGATCATTATTGGATGAGTTGCTAGGACAATCTTCGATAGTGATGTCTCCTCGATCAATAAGATAATTAATGATATTTTTTAGTTTCATGCAATTAGGTGTATTATAAACTTTATCTCTATGGTACTCACAATATTCATCATCTTTGTGTCATGAGTGTTTAAACTGGGGTTTATCATATTATCTATTTTTTGGTAGCTTAATAATATTAGACTAGACCAATTTTTTCAATGCAGATTCAATTGTCTCCCCCAGGGGAGTGTAATTTCATCTTGGGTAGTTGTTCTATATAGGTGGTCCTCTTGGAAGAGTCACATTTTGGCTATTTGGATGCACTTTTGATGATGGTTGTGTATTTTGTACAAATTTTGTATCTACTAAACCATCATTAACAATGATTTTTTAGCCCATAGGTGAGGTTTTTCATTGAAATGTGAACTATTATCTTTTCTTTCCTTGTATATTTTAACAAGACCCTTAGTAATGGGATTTTTTCAATGGTTATCCATTTCTCTATGATTTTGTTAAAAGTGTTTGTGCATTGCATTTGTAAGTCAAAAGCCCATTTCTTGACACTAGCATAATTTGGCAAATAAATGAATAGGTGGCTAAAAAAATTTAGTCACAACAACTAAAAATGACAAAATTCTACTAATTTTTTGCAACTCAGCTATAAATGAGCAAATAAATGACTAATTTGGTCATTGACTAAAAAAATATTTAGTCACGGAGATAAAAATGACTAAATAGTTAGTCACCAAATACAAATTAGATAAAATATTAAAAGCACATTTTGGCCAATTATTGACACGATGTATTGGTACTTATTCACATTTATTCACATTCATTGCATAAATACTCCTCGCTTCATTCGTTAGCTGTAGGTTAGCCTAGAACTAAGGCATTTTGATTAGTTATAATAGCTACTTCCATAGGTGATAAAGATTCAGAGAGGACCTGGAGACTTCTAAAAAGGAGGGTAAGGGCAAGGAATTCAGAGGTTGTTGCAATGAATTTGAAGTTGGTGAGGCCCTCTGCAATGAAGTCGGATTTGGGGATGCCCTCTGCAGCGAATTCAAAGTTAATTCGAAACCCTCATTACATTGAACACAAAATCTATAGCTTTCTGATTGGCAACTTACAGTAGTTACAATTTATTTCTCTTAATAATTTTCTTGTACAATCTTGTCACTATTCTACTTCATAATGTATTCAAGCTAAATATAATAAAATTTGGGTGTTAGTGCCAAAATATAATTTCCTCAAATAATTTTGATACATTTTCACTGTAAGCACAAATTGTCCTTGTGAAAAGTAAACATGTACTAGATTTACCCACACATCAGACATCTGAACAAAGATGTTTCCTACTGTGGCTTCTTGTACCTGTATAAAAATTTCCTTTGCAATATTAAATTGACCCCTTTTAGCTAGCACAATAGCTGCCCCATTTATAGCATAAACATTTCCTAGTCTTTGTGCCAACACTTTACAATACAGTTCTCTAGCCTTCTCAATATGTGTAGCCTCGTTCTTTGGATCCCTCCTCTCATTGCGAAAAGATACAAAATAATTCCAATTTCCAAGTGAAATTTCAACATAAGAATTCTTTGCATCTGATTCAATTTGTGCAACTTTAATTGTTTCTTAGGAAATGGATAGTTTTTCTAAGTTCCCTTTGATAATACTTGTTGGCTCTATCACTTGACTGTATAAGAAGGAAATCTCACATGCTAGCAAGATCCAACTCAAATACCATTGTAATGTCCCCAATTCTAGAACTTTCTTATTTTTTGGTATTTTCCAATTTTATGCCCTCCCTTTTAGCATTTTTTATTACACAAATTAAGATTTTTCATAGATATAGTACAGTGCAGATAAACAACAATATGGACCCAATTTTTAGATTAGATAAGGTCTAAAAATGAAAAATACAGATGCAATAAATCAAATACTTGTATTGATAGTAAAACTGGTCTATGGAATAGTAAAACAAGGTTGTTATGAAGCATACAATATGGACTTATGTTCATCCCAACAATCCTAAAACCTCAACAATAATAGATCATATATTCTTGATATCTGGATCAAATATGAAGTCACCACAATGATCCCTAGATGTGACAATGATTTTAAAGAGGTACATGCCATAATTCAAAATCAGATTATTATTTCGATAATAGTACAAGAGTTGTACATACCATATAGATCCACCATATATATAAGTGCCCAACTTGCAACACTACCCTAGAAATAATGGTGTAATTTATATATGTGGAAGCTGGTGACTAGTTGTATGAAACCTTTTCAATAGTTGCACCTATGATGGAATGTATCAACAATAACCAGTGATCATAAGGAAACCATTATCATGCTCTAATGGAAGTGACTTATATGGTGGATCCTAACCACAAACTTGATATATTTCTTGCCAAAGAATGCAATATTACTCCAGCAGTCATAATACCCCTTCAAAACAAGTGTAATATTAATATGAATTTGAAATTTGAATAGTTTAGCTCAATGGTGTCTACTATATGAAATCACTCCAAGGAATTGTGGGTTTTCATCCTCCAATTCTAGTCCTAGATATTTTTTGTCACCAAATTAATTGAACCAAAGTCCAAAACTCCAACAAGGAGTAGAAATCAAAAAAATAACATGCTTGATCATTATGCCTCCTCCTCCTTGTTTGGCTTCTCTTAAATAGAGTTTTCCTCCAAAGACATAACTCTTCAAATTTCCTCCACGACCTTTGATTGATATTTGAGAGGAATTATTAAAAATAGATTTCAATTGTAAGAGACATCCTTTATTTATAATTTCAATTTACTTGAGGCCCTCTTTATTATAATTACATTCTATGATAACACTTAAGTGGCCACTTTTATGACATTAATATCCTCTTGAGTTATTAATATACTCATATTTTCCAAGAGAAAAATCCCCAAGGCCCATGGGAAATGAACAATGAGCATTTGAGTTTCAACTTGCTTTCATTTCGAAAAGGGGACATTACATTATACAAGATTTGTTTCACAACAGAATAATTTAATCCACCTATTTGGGACTGTAAAATAAAAATAGATGAATTAATCTATTTTCAATTATATTTCATATTAATCTAGAATATGATAGAAAGATAAAGCATAACACATTTAAGCAAACAAAAAATATTCTAAAATAAAGACTAAAATAGGTCGCCCATAAAAAATAAAGAGGAAAAATGAAAAGATAACATATAGATGATGCATTTGAGGTTTTCGATAAGATCTCATTTGACTATTTCAAATGGATTTGGAAGGGACAAAGCATATTGATTGACTAAAATTTTGAGGTAGCTTATCCATTGTCATTGTATGCATCATCTTCTCTTGGAATTTGTTTCTATAATGGTTAGGTTTGGTTAAAACTCGGGAATACTAGACATCATCATCATATGGATTATCTTCTCTTAGAATCTATTTCTATAATGGTTCATCATCTTCAGAATCAAAGTATGCATGTCTCCTTCATGATTTTTTTGAAATTGGAGAATTTGTCTTGCCATCATCAGAGTCTTCTAGACCTACGGCTGCAAGAAGATCTTGGGAATTTCCTAAATCATCTTGTGCCTTATCACTCATATAATTTTCCTAATATTCCATGGAAACATTAGGTTCCTCCATATAAGAATCATAAGTCTTGTGGTCCTTATCCTTCTTCTTTTTCTTCTTTTCCTTCTTTTGTTTCTTCTCATACTGACCAGCCTCATCATCGTCATCATCCATGTCCTTACACTTACTCTTCCATAATTCCTTCACACCTTCAAATTGCTCCTCTTGTTGCATCACCCACCAAATTTCTTCCTCTTGATTCCTCCTTTCCATCTGAATCCTTTGTTCTTTCATCAACTTTTCATTTTACTTCATCAGCCAAGAGAAGTTGACATGCAAACTCCCAGCTTTTAATGGCTTTGTTGCTCTTCATGTTCTATTGCTTCTCTATGAACTTTGGCAACATTAATCAAATGTTTACAGTAGTCAACATGCAACTCTATCTTCTTCTCATCAAATCCATGTGTATGAGGGCTTTCCATAGTTGACAGTTGGCTGAACACATGGAGTGCATTCATTAATTCTAACACTACTTGACGAACCTCATCAACAGTAAATTTTTCTTTTGAAGTGTTGAAGTTGAAAACTTCTATATTGCAACCCCAAAATCAAAGCATGACATGTAATTTGAGGGCACCAAATGTACTGATCTTAATCATTTTCTTTTACAATCTTGCGACTGATTTGCTTCATAATGTGTTTGAGCTAAATATAATAAAATTTGGGTGTCAGTGCCAAAATAGAATTTCCTCAAACAGTTTTGATATATTTTCATTGCAAGTGGAAACTATCCTTGTGCAAAGTAAACATGTGCTAGATTTACCCACACATTAGGCATCTAAACAAATATGTTTCCTGTAGCAGCTTCTTGTACCTATGTAAAAATTTCCTTTGCAATATCAAATTGACCCCTTTCAGCTAGCTTAATGGCTGCCCCATTTGTAGCACAAACATTTCCTAGTCTATGTGCCAAAACTTTAAAAGAAAATTCTATATCCTTCTCAAGATGTGTTGCCTCATTCTTTGGATCCCTCCTCTCATTGTGAAAAGCTGCAAATAATTCCAATTTCCAAGTGAAATGTCAACATAAGAATTCTTCGCATCCGATTCACTTTGTGCAACTTTAATTGTTTCTATTTCTTTAAGCCAGCCATCTATTTTCAGTTCCATGTTGCCAAGAATACATAAAGAATTTGATGAGTTTTATGCACCTTAAGTGCATCCCCAATAAATTCTAGGCTTAGTTGGATCTCATTTTGAGCCTGAGCCATGGCTGCAACACGTAGATATGCATCCACATAATCAAGAAACTTGAACAATATTAGCCTATATAAAAGATTTAATTTTTTAGTATCATGTAGTGGTTCAAACAACCTAACAAGATTAAATAGTGTTGTAACTTTATCCCATGGTAACTCAAGTGAAACACCACCTTCTTCTAGTCGATGGAAGAATTTCATATCCTTAAAGCACATAGAGAAAACCACAAAATTGGCATTGGGGCTTTTATTTATGAATTTAACCCAAATACTATTTCCTAATGCCTCCATAAAATTTTGTTGAGCCAAATCTATTTCATCACACTCAAAATGAAGAACCCCAATGTTGTTTAACAATTCAATGGGTACTTCTTCTCTACTCTTCTTTAGAAGAGACTTTGTTGTCTTAAGAGAATCTAAGGCTACATTAAGCTCTACCAATATTAATAGCTCACCCATCTTGATAAATGCATGGGAATCATGTGGATCTATGTGAGTATCCTTTCTTAAAATTTCCAAAGCATTCTATGTCTGCCCTTGTTGAGCATATATGGCTTACAAATTTTAAGCTCTCACAGTTCTCAGGGTGGACCTCCAAAACCTTTTCAAAATTTGAGAGAGAACTCTTAAGATCTCCCAGCTTCAACTGAACCTGTCCACAAAATCTTGTGGCCTTTGGCTTTCCTTAACTGATGCCATGTAGTAGTGGCCAGTGGTGTCATAATCACCTTTACTATGATAAGTTCATGGAAGATTATAATATGAATGAGATTTCATGAGAAGGTAGTCAGTTGAAACAAGATTTGTCTCAGTCAACTATTCCACAAGAAAATGCTACCCTATGAAGAAAAAATGGTTTGCTAAATGATTCAATGCAGTTGCATAATACAGGTATAATTCAAAGGCTCTACACATCTTTTCCATTCCTTCATGAACACTATTTTTTCACTAACTGTGAGAATCCTACAATTAACAAATGCAAAAAACTGACCACAAAGATTTTTCCCCATTTCAAATAGCAAAGTTGCCAAAAAAATGCATTTAAAACCTGCAAAGACATGTATGAAAAATGTGGTAGCATAGACAAGGCAATGAACTTTGGAAAAAATTCCTCAAAGAAATGTGGTCTCATGGTGATGGAATGCCATGACAAGAAACTTGTTATGGATTGGCATGACATTCCATCACCATGAGACCACATTTCTTTGAGGAATTTTTTCAACCAGTTCACTCCCTTGTCTATGCTATTTCTTACTATTGTTCTTTGATAGATTTTTCCAAGCATCCATAGCTTGTTCGAAAGAACTTGTTTTAGGCTTTTAGCCATAGCAACAAGGCAGTGAACTATTTGATGAAATACTTTGGTACACAATATGTATGAAAAATATGGTAGCATAGACAAGGCAGAGAACTGTTTGAAAAAATTCCTCAAAGAAATATGGTCTCATGGAACACCATGACAAGAAAATGCAATTGGCAGCAGCTCCTAGTTATCAATTATGCAATGTGAAATAATTGTATATCTTCTTAGGCTGAATTTGTAAAAACTATATTGTAATTGAAATTTTGTCATCTATCAACATTTGGTTATTAGTTATGCAATGTGAAGAAATGCTTTGAGTTTGAAAGATGTGCAATGCAATGAAATCAAAAGTTTGAATATAAACTACAAAAATCTATTTTTTACAATTCATTAGTTAAAATCTCTATTTTATTTGCTCTTTATAACTATTGCTATGGTCCTTTCAATTAAAAATAATAATGTTTTATCACCTTAAGAGGTTAGCTTGTCACCTAAACTTTGGTTATATGTATGGTGTAATTTATTATTGAATGCAATTCATTCTTCTTAGTTTTCTTACTTTGGTTGAAATTAATTTTGTTTAGTTAGAATATAATTTCTTGTATGTCCTATATGTTTTCTAGATGCTAGACTTTTCTTGTATGTCCTAGACGATAGATTTAGATTGTAATACAACTTCCAACCTCCACATGCATTCAATATTCTTGTGCGAAGGAAACAATAATGAACATCTATGATTTAATAATACATATAGATATCTTAACATTAGGTGAACTAAGCCTCCTCACTACAAACAAATAAATGATCTTTTAGGCATGATTGCAACTAAAAACTAAAACTAAGAGACTACAAAATTATAAAATTGTTCAATCTTTTCAATAAAATGATATCTAAAATAATGCATTCATAATATACCCCTATATTCCCACCTAAAATACATAAAAAATCCAATACCACAATTCGAGACCACAACTTTTTATAAAATACATAGTATTATAAGAAAATAATTGATACGAATTCATAATATACCCCTATATTCCCACCTAAAATACATAAAAAAATCCAATAATACATAGTATTATCAACAAATAATTGACACTAGAATTCGAGCACCAAAATAAATCTTCTTCTCCATTGATTGCTTCAAATAGATATTGAAATATAATAGACATCTCCTCATATATGTTTCTATAAATGCCTATGATGATGATATCAAAATTCAGTCTTGGTTTCTCTTTAATAAGAGAAGCAACAAGCTTTAGACTATTACAAAATATGGCATCTTTTCAAAATTCATGCTTCTTCGTATAAACCAAACATTAGTTTTTCTTAAAACATAATTAAGAGAAAATAGAGAAAGTAGATAACTAATGAAGTCCACAACACTTGTGACACCTTAGTCCACTAATCTCTGTAAGGCACCCGTGATCACTGAAGATCTGTTCAAGGTCCTTTCTCCATATTACTGTATCTGAATGTCCGGTTCTTCCACTGTGACAGCCCCAAGGCCTACTATTTGGGAGGACCCAAGTACTTCTACTCACACTCATATACTATATAATCATGTGGCCATTTGTATTCTTGAATTTTCAATATATTTGCGAGGTGAATCTTCCATTGGTTGTCTAGTAACGCCCTGCCATCCATGATAAACTTAGAATATCTAGCATCCAAGGCTATTACTCCATCCATGATTAAGTTAAACCCATCAAGACTCAAGTCACCATAATTTTGTATGTGAGTGATGCAATGTGGAACAATCTAGCCAAATTTACTCTTCCATTCATTAAGTTACTTCAATTGGTCATCATCTTTCAATATTTTTTGAACAAACCACTACTGCAGAGTATGAAACGAATCTATTCTTGTTCTAATCTTTTGGTCCTCTCCCTTTATATATTGGAATTCATCTATAACTATTTTGGCCATTTGCTCAGAAGGTTTTAATGTTGTAGGAGCCTTAGTACTCCTCTGTAAGATTTTGTACAAGGTTAACAATGTGTGGTGCATGTTGCAAGTATGGATGTGTTTGGTGGTGTTGTCATTAATGTTGTCATGATGTCAAAATAGTTCAATGTGATTGCAGATGGTACTTGTATAGTTGAGATACTGTAGAAGTGTTTAGAGTACATGGAGCTATATTTAAGAATTTGTAATTGTGTTTTTGCCAAGTGTTTTTGAGAAAATTTGAGAAATAATGAAGGCAGTGTTGAGTGTGTGTTCTAAGTGTGCTCTGGTATTGAGCTTTTTATTTCTTTTGTGTTGATCTTATGCCTATGCAAATTTGTATGTGTATTCATGAGCTTCAATGTACAATATATCTCGAGTTTTAGCTTTTGGATTGATGGAGAATGAAATATGTGTTCACCGGTGTGTGAACTGGTTTGACAGAACTCTTTGTTTGTCGAATGGGAGAAATGTTTTGGCTCCATAGTCTTTTGGTGTTTTGTCTCAGATCTTGTGGATTTGGAGATGATTCATAATGATGTTCTTTGTGTTCTCAAAAATGTGCTTGTGATTTGGCGCTCTAGAAGACTTGCTCTAGAGCTCCTATGTGTTGTTGGTTGGCCCGATTGGAAAGTTGAAGAATATTTTGTGTATGAAGATTGTTGTAGTTGTTGTGGATGTAAACACATGTTGAGTGATCCACATGTGATCATCTTGTTGGAGATGCACGTACTTCAAAAATCATTGGTGTTTTCATTAGGTTTGTTTCACCTAGTGTTTACACATTACATAAAGAGTTTGCATCGAATTAACGAAGCGTTTCACAATTCTGCTTCTACACTTTCAGGAGTGCACTTCAAGAATTTGTCTGGTGGACCCACTTTGGAGGCTTATAATTTCAAGCCTATTGATTTTCGAGCAAAATCCATTTGTATAAATATTCAGTAGACATATGTGAATGCGTGTGTCATTTTTCAGCTTCCCATGATAAGTTTTGACAGAGTTTCAAAAAGAGAAGCTGAAGGGTTTTGACACTATTTTGTTGTTTGCAGATTGTCAGTTTTGTGAAACAGCCTCCTGTTTGAACTTGGATTTCACAACCAGCTGACTGTCATGTCAAAATGAATAATGTTCTATGTTCTCCATACCTAAATGATCTTGTGTGTCAGTTTTCAGAGCCTCATGATCTGATTTGCTATTTTTAGCAATTCGTTCAGTTTCACATTTGCATTCCTGACAACCTTTCTGAGTAGTCAACTTTGATCGTTAATAACTTTTGATCAACGATGTTTCAAAGAAATTCCTTTGCACACGTGCTCAGGGTACCTAAATAATTTACTATGTCTGATGGCAACTCGTCAGGGGTTGATTTTCTATTTTTACAAATTGGCAGTTGGGTCAGTTTTAGTTGATTTTGAACAGGCTGTTGTTTCAGAAAGTGCAAACTGAGCAACTTTTCCGATTAATATCTTTCACCTCGAGACATTTTTTTTCCAGCTATTTGTTGTGTTGTATTCTTGGGTCAAATGACTACCTGCTTGCAAGTTTTGATGGCTCCAGGGGGTTGTTTGACTAGTTTCCCAGATTGATTCCTGAGACAACTTGACCAGTTTTCACCAATCTACATAAGGGACTGAAAATAGTTTCTAATGGTGACCTAGTTTATCATTTCACTTCCTAAACATTCTGAAGCTGCCCCAAGATGATTTGAGTATGAAACTTGTCTGAAAACAAAAAAAAAATTAGCCGGACCCACATGGGGCCCAACATGCTTTGCATAATTGTGAGGTTCGTTTCAAGTAAATGGCTGTAAATTCAAGGGCTTCTGTGTTATGGAAGCACAGGAATATGAGAAATTAGTGTTTAACTTCAATGACTATGGATCTTGCAGCTATGTTCCAGGCTCAAAATGGATCAAAACAAGGAAGAATTGAAACATAAAATGATAAGATCACTTCTTAGTAAATTGACAACTCAGAACTTTAAAGCACTCTTTTGTGAGTCAAAGGAGTGAATGTTCATTTTCCAATTTTCCTAACAAATTCAATAGCTTCAATATTTGACAAAAGTCATCACTGCCTCTCAATGAGTTTGACTATAGAATGTCTGCAAACTTATGAAAATAGCCTTGAATAACCCTTGAGAATAGTATGAGGCATGCGGCCTACACCACAGGGATACACACTAAACAAACATGTTGAAATATCTATAGAAACTAAAAGGCCAATGCAAATGGAACTGAAGAACAGAGGGCCACACATGGTGTTTGAGGGAGGATGGCACCATTGGTCTTGTTGAGAAGACTTTAGAAACTTTGAGGAAAATGTAATTAGCAAGGGACTGACCTGTTTGATGAGGTGCTTCAAAATAAAGGTGGTCTCATGCAATGCCACCAGTGTTGGGTACGCACAAAATGGGAGATTTGGAACAGGTACAAACATCCATTAGGAATTGAGGGGCACAACTAGACAAAGAATTGAGGGGCGTAGCCAGTAAGCAAGATGCAAATCCAAGGAATGTGATAATGTGATTTGAAATGGTTTGAGAACTGTATTGCCCTGTGAGTGTTGGCGCGGCAGATGTGAAATTTTTTGTTACTGTTGTGGCCGATGCTTTTGTTGATCTTCTTTTAGATCTAAAGTAGGGGACCGAACTCTCACATTGATTTTAACATGGGGCATGAAAATTAGCATGTTGTGGGGCACAGAAAAAGACAAGGCAAATGATTTTTTGAAAGAAACTAAGAATGCCTCCATGGAACGCCATCATTGCATGGTACGCACCGAATGGATTTGTTGAAGAGACCTCACAAGCTTTCAAGGTAATCCCGTGCCATGGTACGCATAAAATGCATTTGTTGAAAGGCTTTAGAAACTTTCAAGCAAATGATAAGCCTACACACTGTTGAGAGGCAATCAGTAGGAGGCTCACACAATGCAATTGGTAGGTGAGGAAGGAGGGTACATTACCTGTAGCAAATCTGAGGATGGGTGCATGAAAATTTGTAGTCGGGTGTGCACATTATAGCAAGGAGGAGGATGGAAATCCATCAAAGCATAAAGGAGAAAGCACGCGCTCTGGAACAGGTAAGGTTTCAAATAGAGCAGAAAATAGCCACCGAATGTATGAAGAGTATGGGGCACGACCAGTGAGAGGAGGCATGCGGCCTGTAGCAGGAAAAAGATTAAGGAATGGAGGGTATGGTTTGAAGCAATAGAGGGCTTGCACCATGGGAGGCTCGCACCAAACAAGGAGGTCTCTAGGTTGCAAGGACCTCAAGGGAGGAGCAAGGCCAAATGCAGAACACAGGAGCTCGTAAACACAAATGGATTAGCGCCAACCTCGCAAGCCTCATGGGATTTTGGTGACGCCATCAAAATCCTTGCGAGGTGCACGAGGTTGAGTAAGGGAGATTATGGTGGGTCTCGGGAAGTTTTTAAAGGCTTTCATTTTATTTGATGAGTAAAACTTTTAGATATATAATGAGGTTGATAAAAGGGCATGAATAAATTACCCAACAGTATTATTTTTAAAATGTCTTCACGTTAAATGAAATATTTTTATGAGTAAAGTAAAATTGGGGCCTTCACGGTAAAAGTTTTAAATGTTGTTGGGAAAATATTTCAACTGAAGTTAAAAGGTTCTCTTTGCTAGGAAGGATAATTTTCACGAGGAATTTATTTTTAAAAGTGGAGGCATTGGTATATATTTTACCCAAGGATAAATTTATGAGGAGCTTCATTTCATGTGAATTAAATATTCACTTTATAAAGGGGCTTTATTGTAAAACAGGTGAAATTTTATTTGTTGGGAATTAATATGAAGCAAAATATTAAGGTGAATAATATAACAGCATAGGCAAATAAAAGATGAGGTTAAAGCTCAAATATTAAAGTTGGAAAACTTTAAATAACTGGGGGTAAAGTATAAAGTGAATATGCAAATAAAGTGCAGCATTGTGAAAGAGAGCTGAAACAAAATTTTGCACGGGAAAGAGGTTTATCCAGTAGTTGGGTGAAATGATGAAATTCTCCACATGGGTAGATTTTCAGTTGCAAGGCAATGATGAGTAGAGGTAGTCTTGAGGGAATGTATTTGTTGCTGCTAAGGAAAGAAGAGGAGATATTCTTTTCAGATTGATCAACGGTAAATGGAGCTTCCAGATGGCATTTGCAGAACAAGTTTAGGGCTGCTCCTGCTTTCTTGTATTCTTCTATATCTTCTCTTCTTCTCTCATTGTAAAGGGTTCTGAGTTTTTGTATTGGGTTGGGTAGATAGAGAATTGTAATTTATGAGTCATTGTTTGAGTCTGTAAACTGTAATTTTCTAAATTTATGAGTAAATACAGCTAGTTTATGCAAATAACATCATGAAGGTGTTTGGACATTCATGAATGTCTTCATATTATCTCCATATTTGTACACTTTGAGTCATGTAAATTAAATAATACAAAGTGTCTTTGAGTTTATCATCTCAAGTTTCGTGAGATTGTTTTGTCTGTTCATTGTTCTGTTTCAAGGAAATGGTTAAAATGCTTTGAGCAAGTGATTGTGATTTCAGGTGTGCGGATGGGATTTGATAAGAAGAATCTGATTGATAACAAGAGAGGAATTTTTGGTGCAAGAAACTAACAGTTAATGCAAATCATTAACAATTCAATCCATTGGTTGAATTAAGTTTTTTGGGAATTCATTTTATGTGTTTGAATCCATGGCCCAGAATTGGCACTGATCTGTTTTCAGTTTTGTGCATCTCAAAAACATTTTATAAATGAAAAATCATTATAATCTTACTATTTGGTTAGTTGTGTTTCTTGCTTTCCAATGGATGAGAGAGGGTTGAGTTACTAAGAATTTAGCCAAGTTTAAAGTTGTCAATGCTTCCCTTAGTGTATTTTCATTGGGAATTATCTGCTTTATAAAGCAATGTTAGTGTATGAGTGATTTAAGTTTTGGGCATTGTATAGGTTTACCCACCTTGGTCCTGTAGAGCTAGAAGTGTAGGAGATGTCAGTCTTTGACTGAATCTTGTTAGTTGGCCACTAGCCTTTCTGGTTCTTTAATATAGAGGTTGGCTACCTTTTAGAGAATCTTAAATCCTAGCTGGGTTGCATTTTAAAACACCAACAGAATGGTGACTCCGCTGGGGAAAATTTGTGAAAATTCTAATTGCAAAATCTAGCCTTCAGAGTCATTGCATAGAATCAAATAATTTTTCATTTTGAATTAGTTCAAATTTTGAAGGATTTCAACCCTGTAGAAGAATTTGTTGTAGTGAACCTGAACAGTTTTGTAATCTATGGTGCTCTACTGGTGGAAGGAACTCATAAGAAAATTTATATGTGAAGGAAATTAGTAATGCTTGAAGTTCAGTCCTCTTTGAAAAGAGGCGACGACTCTATTAATAGAACCTGTTGAAAATTTAAAGAAAGTTCCAGATCTACAAATACTACCAGTCAGGAAGACAATTTGTTGTAGCTGCAAAGTTTCCAGGTATTCTTCACTGTTGGTTTTCAAGAAAATTTTATATGAAAACCATACTTGAACATAGACAAAATTTGGTTCCCTATTGAGTGATTAGCACTAAGAAAGGGAAAGAATAATAATACTTCGTTGCATACTTCTGAACTGTAATTTCCAACCTATGTATTTTGTTGGAGAAGTATGTATGTTCTTGAAATTTTCCCAATAAATAGATATTATGTATAAATGCATTTGAATCATGCATTATGGTATTCTAAGATTGTTATGAAAGGTAGAAATAGGGCAATGAATGATCAACTATAGAGTTGATATGTAAAATTTGAAAAGGGCATATCAAGATGCCTCAATACATGCACCCTAGTATGGTTCTAGATGGAACTGTGGTTTGTGATCAGTCCCAACCAGATTGTCAAAGAGGTTTCAACATTAGAAGGTACAGAGCTATCAATTTCAGCAGCCTTAGTGGTTACCCAAATGACATTCTAACTAAAGTCAGAAATAAGTTACCAAGGTTCATTGGTGATAAGGTTGAATCAGAAAACAAGCATCTACAAGAGTTCAGTAATGTGATGGATGATTATGAGATTGATCACAAAGATGTGATCATGAGGTTATTTGTTCAGTCCTTGAGAGGAGATGCAAAAGAGTGGTTCTCTTATTTATCAACCTCTTTCGTTCAATCATGGGAAGAGCTCAAGGCAGTGTTCATGGAACAATTTGGAGAAAGGATTAACCCTATTTTGATAAGGAAAAGGTTCATGAACATGGAGAAAGGAAAAGATGAGTTAGTCCCATGTTTTAATCTCAAATTTTCAATGATCATTAGAGAGATCCCGAAGAACATAAGGCCAAATGATGTTGAATGTTTGGTCATGTACTTAGGAGCATTTGACAAAAAGATAAGTTATTTGTTGAGGCATAAAGAGCCTACAACCTTGCACCAAGCATATCAAATGGCTTTTGATATTGAGAACAATTTGAGGTTTTCAATGATGAAAGGACATAAGGTTATGAGTGTTGGTCATCTTAACACATCTCAGGCAAATAGAACTCATAGATTAGATAATAAAAGTGTTTGTCAAGAGGGTAGTGATGTTGTTGATCCAAGTTCTACATCATTACAATCTGTAGATCCTAATGAACCCTATGTTAAATGTCATCAAATTGTGGTGTCTCAAAATGAAGGTAATAGCTATTTGTTTCAAGAAAGTCAGAACATGATACACAAGAATGCAAAGAGTGTGTCATAAAATGAAGATATTTATGGTCTGAATGAGGACACTAATTGTAATCAGCTTACGATCAGCACAGGTGCAGATCCTTGCAGCAGTAATGAAGAGGAAGGTACATGGTATGATGAACAAATGAATATGCATGAAATTTTTTCTTGCAATATCTTGTGTGATGAAGAAATGGAAGAGGTACAAGACATCTTTCCATGTCTTGTTTTGGTTTGTGAAGATAATGCAAATGTTGATAACATCTCCTCACAAATCAGTGATCGAGATATTCAAGATGCAAATGCAAGCATTCATTCTGAAGATTTTGAGCATGGTCTGTATGGTGATAATTCTTTTTATGATAAGGATCATGGTGACAACTTAATTGATTACTTTTCCACTAATTATGAATGCTCTAATGATGATGATATCGAGGAAATTTCTTCGCCTCAAGAATGTAAACACATGATTGCTCATAAAATCACATGTCCACAAGTAAAGGATCCAATTGCATTTGATGCAAACTTGGAATGTAATTCAGATTTTTTTTTAATGGAGTATGTTGATTCTATCAATGATGAAGAATCTGAGGATGACCATATATGTGTTCAATTTTCTGATCATGAGCATAGTAGTGATGGGAATGGTGAGGAAGGTGATGAACTTGTTTATGCTTCTACTGCTCATGACCGTTTATGTGATTCAGAGATGGAAGTGTCAACTCTACATAAGAAGGATGATCAATGTGTAGTGCAGCTATATGACTCAAATGATTATGTGAGTGAGGAAGACTTGTTCCAAGTTGTGAATACTCCTCATGTTGATGGGAAACAGTTTAGTAAGCATCCAAATAATGGGATGTATGCACCTATGGATTGCAGTCATGAAGTTTTGAATGTACTACAAAACACAGCTAATAAAGAGATGGAAACAGTTTCAAATGCTTGGCACATCACACCATGGAATGAAACTCCCAGTTGTTCTAGTTATGAGATCACAGAGAGGGTTCATCTGTAGTCCTATGGTTCTGATGAATTTGGTAATTTGTTTGAAGATAAGAATGATAGAAGGACAATGTTAGCATGCAAGATGTGGAGGACATGATTTCACTCTCAAGTGATCAGATTATGCATTATGATGAAAATGTGAGTAAAAGGATGTCACCACTTTTGGGTAATTTTTCTATGGAGCTTGAAGAGTTTTCCAACCATGATATTTTAGATTATGTGGATATGGCAAAAATGTCAAATGTGTGTACTAAACAATCTGAGAATGGGAACGCTATTGACAGTGTGTCTATTTGCTTTTCTAGTGATTGCAGTGAGTTTGAGTGCAATGAAAACTTGAAGGATTTAGACATTCATGTTAAGGATGATGAGGCTCTTATGTCAAAAATGAATATAATGGAAAATACATTGTTTGATGAGCCTCCATCTTCACTAGAGACACGAAATGATGAAACCTATTGGTGGAGAAATAATCCACTCTTTGTGGAGAGTTCTAATGATGCATTTCACAAATGGTTGGAATGTAGCCTTAAGCAAGCAATTGAACAATTTGATGAATTCCTTGAGGGAATTTCCTATGACTGTTTTACATTTGAAACATGTGTTGCAGGTAAGGTTGAACATCATGATGCCAGCTACTTGGAGGAGTTTGAATATTTTCAGTTTCCAGTTCAGCTGGAAGGCTTACAATCTATGATTGATTATACAATGAAGAATGATAGAGATTGTATTAACAGTGGTATGCTCATAAAATTTGTGAAGAATGTCAGTGGTAGTGTTTGTAATCAGGCAAATTTTAGGGTCGCCACATTTTCTAACTTGTAAGAAGAAGGTCACCTATATTGTTATGGTTTGCCAGAGGCAAGCATGATTTGAGGGAGATCAACTCTTTTTATAGATTGGTGTTTGACAGAGGTAAATGTTGATCCCCATTTTTCATTTGGTGGCTTGGGGTCACTAGATGAAGTTGAAAAATAAAGTTGAATAGGGGAGCAGTTTGAGGGCACTTGATAGACTCAACTTTTGGTCTACTCTCCAGAGACCTGGAATCTTGCTATACCCACAGGGGGCATACATCCCCAGTTGGAGCCACTGATGGCACTCTCAAATTTTGAAAATTTGAAATGCCCATTTCAAAATTTTGCTTCTGCACTTTCAGGAGTGCACTTGAAGAATTTGTCTGGGGGACCCGATTTGGAGGCTTATAATTTGAAGCTTGTTGATTGTCATGAAAAACCCATTTGTATACATATTCAATAGACATATGTGAATGTGTGTGTCAGTTTTCAGCTTCCCACGATAAGTTTTGATAGAGTTTCAAAAAGCGAAGCTGAAGGGTTTTGACACTGTTCTACTGTTTGCAAATTGTCAGTTTTGCGAAACAGCCTCCTGTTTGAGCTTGGATTTCGCAACCAGTTGACTGTCATGTCAAAATGAATGTTGTTTTGTGCTCTCCATACCTAAATGATCTCGGGTGTCAGTTTTCATAGCCTCATGATTTGATTTGCTATTTTTAGCAGATCAAAACCAAATGCAGTTTGTTTAGTTTCACATCTGCATTCCTGACAGCCTTTCTGAGTGGTCAACTTTGATCATTAATAACTTTTGATCAATTATGTTTCAAAGAAATTAATTTTGCACACATGCTCAGGGTACCTAAATGATTTACTATGTTTGATGGCAACTCGTCAGGGGTTGATTTGCTATTTTTACAAATTTGCAATTGGGTAAGTTTTAGTTGATTCTGAACAGGTTGTTTCAGAAAGTGCAAACTGAGCAAATTTCCTGATTAATATCTTTCACCTCGTGAAATTTTTTTTTGAGTCATTTATTGTGTTGTATTCTTGGGTCAAATGACTACCTGCTTGCAAGTTTTGATGGCTCCAGGGGGTTGTTTGACTAGTTTCCCAGATTGATTCCTGAGACAACTTGACCAGTTTTCACCATTCTGCAAAAGGGACTGAAAACAGTTTCTAATGGCGACCCAGTTTATCATTTCACTTCCTAAACATTCTGAAGCTGTCCCGGGATGATTTTAGTATGAAACTTGTCTTAAAACGAAAAAAAAAAAAATTAGTCGGTCCCACATGGGGCCCAACATGCTTTGCATAATTGTGAGGTTCGTTTCAAGTAAATGCTAGTAAATTCAAGGGCTTTTGTGTTATGGAAGCACAGGAATATGAGAAAGTAGTGTTTCACTTCAATGACTATGGATCTTGCAACTATGTTCTAGGCTCAAAATGGATCAAAACAAGGAAGACTTGAAACATAAAATGATAAGATCACTTCTTAGTAAATTGACAACTCATAACTTTAAAGCACTCTTTTGTGAGTCAAAGGAGTGAAGGTTCATTTTCCAATTTTCCTAACAAATGCAATTGCTCTAATATTTTTCAAAAGTCATCATTGCCTCTCAATGAGTTTGACTATAGAATGTTTGCAAACTTATGAAAATAGCCTTGAATAACCCTTGAGAATAGTATGAGGCATACGGCCTACACCACAGGGATACACACTAAAAAAACATGTTGAAATATCTATAGAAACTAAAAGTCCAATGCATATGGAACTGAAGAACAGAGGGCCACACATGGTGTTTGAGGGAGGATGGCACCATCAGTCTTGTTGAGAAGACTTTAGAAACTTTGAGGCAAATGTAATCAGCAAGGGAGTGACCTGTTTGATCAAGTGCTTCAAAATAAATCTGGTCTCATGCAACGCAACCAGTGCTAGGTATGCACAAAATGGGAGATTTGGAATAGGTACAAACATCCATTAGGAATTGAGGGGCACAACCAGACAAAGAATTGAGGGGCGCAGCCAGTAAGCAAGATGCGAATCCAAGGAATGTGATAATGTGATTTGAAATGGTTTGATAATTGTATTGCCCTGTGAGTGTTGGCGCGACAGATGGGAAAATGTTTGTTACTGTTGTGGTCGATGCTTTTGTTGATCTTCTTTTAGATCTAAAGCAGGGGACCGAACTCTCACATTGATTTTAACATGGGGCATGAAAATCAGCATGTTGTGGGGCACAGAAAAAGACAAGGCAAATGAACTTTTGAAAATAACTCAGAATGCCTCCATGTAATGCCATCATTGCATGGTACGCACCGAATGGATTTGTTGAAGAGACCTCACAAGCTTTCAAGGTAAGCCCAGGCCATGGTACACATAAAATGCATTTGTTGAAAGGCTTTAGAAACTATTAAGCAAACGATAAACTTGTGCACTACTAAGAGGCAATCAGTAGGGGGCTCACACAATGCAACTGGCAAGTGAGGAAGGAGGGTATGTGACCTGCAGAAAATCTAAGGATGGGTGCATGAAGATTTTGTAGTGGGGCACGCACATTACAACAAGGAGGAGGATGGAAATCCATCAAAGCATAAAGGAGAAAGCATGCGCTCTGGAACAGGTAAGGTTTCAAATCAAAGAAGAAAATAGCCACCGAATGTATGAAGAGTATGGGGCATGACCAGTGAGAGGAGGCCTATGGCTTGTAGCAAGAAAAAGCATAAGGAATGGAGGGTGCAATTTGAAGTAGCAGAGGGCTCACACCATGGGAGTCCTGCACCAAACAAGGGGGTCTCTAGGTTCCAGGGAGCTCGAAGGAGGAGAAATGCCAAATGCAGACCACGGGAGCTCGTAAACACAAACGAATTAGGGCCAACCTCGCAAGCCTCATGGGATTTTGGTGACACCATCAAAATCCTTGCGAGGTGCGCGAGGTTGAGTAAGGGAGATTATGGTGGGTCTCGGGAAGTTTTTAAAGGCTTTCATTTTATTTGATGAGTAAAACTTTTAGATATATAATGAAGTTGATAAAAGGGCACGAATAAATGACCCAGCAGTATTATTTTTAAAATGTCTTCACGTTAAATGAAATATTTTTGTGAGTAAAGTAAAACTGGGGCCTTCACAGTCAAAGCTTTAAATGTTGTTGGGAAAATATTTCAACTGAAGTTAAAAGGTTCTCTTTGCTAGGAAGGATAATTTTCATGGGGAATTTATTTTTAAAAGTGGAGGCATGGGTATATATTTTACCCAAGGATAAATTTATGAGGAGCTTCATTTCATGTGAATTAAATATTCACTTTATAAAGGGGCTTTATTGTAAAACAGGTGAAATTTTATTTGTTGGGAATTAATATGAAGCAAAATATTAAAGGTGAATAATATAACAGCATAGGCAAATAAAAGATGAGGTCAAAGCTCAAATATTAAAGTTGGAAAAATTTAAATAATTGGGGGTAAAGTATAAAGTGAATATGCAAATAAAGTGCAGCATTGTGAAAGAGAGCTGAAACATAATTTTGCATGGGAAAGAGGTTTTTCCAGCAGCTGGGTGAAATGATGAAATTATCCACATGGGCAGATTTTCAGTTGCAAGGCAATGATGAGTAGAGGCAGTCTTGAGGGAATGAGTTTTTTGTTGCTAAGGAAAGAAGAGGAGATATTATTTTCAGATTGATCAACGATAAATGGAGCTTCTAGATGGCATTTGCAAAACAAGTTTAGGGTTGCTCCTACTTGCTTCTCTTCTTCTATATCTTCTCTTCTTCTCTCATTGTAAAGGGTTCTGAGTTTTTGTATTGGGCTAGGTAGATAGAGAATTATAATTTATGAGTCATTATTTGAGTCTGTAAGCTGTAATTTTCTGAATTTATGAGTAAATACATCCAATTTATGCAAATAACATCATGAAGGTGTTTTCACATCCATGAATGTCTTCATATTGTCTCCATATTTGTACACTTTGACTCATGTGAATTCAATAATACAAAGTGTTTGATTTTATCATCTCAAGTTTCATGAGATTGTTTTGTCTATTCATTGTTCTGTTTCAAGGAAATGGTTAAAATGCTTTGAGCAGGTGATTGTGATTTCAGGTGTGCGGATGGGATTTGATAATAAGATTATGATTGATAAAAATAGAGGGATTGTTGGTGCAAGACACTAATAGTTGATTTAAAGCATTAACAATTCAATCCATTGGTTGAAGTCTATTTGATGGGAATTCATTTTATGTGTTTGACTCCATGGCCCAGAATTGGCACTGATTTGCTTTAAGTTTTGTGCATCTCAAAAACATTTTATAAATGCAAAATCATTATAATCTTACTATTTGATTGGTTGTGTGTCTTTCTTTCCAATGGTTGAGAGAGTGTTGAGTTACTGAGAATTTAGCCAAGTTTAAAGTTGTCAATGCTTCCCTTAGTGTATTTTCATTGGAAATTATTTGCTTTATAAAGCAATGTCAGTGTATGAGTGATTTAAGTTTTGGGCATTGTATAGGTTTACCCACCTTGGTCCTGCAAAGCCATAAGTGTAGGAGATTTCAGTCTTTGACTAAATCTTGTCAGTTGGCCACTAGCCTTTGTGGTTCTTTAATATAGAGGTTGGCTACCTCTTAGAGAATTGTAAATCCTAGCTAGGTTGCATTTTAAAACACCAACAAATCAAAGATGTTGTTTGGATCCTAATTAAATGTGTAATTCGTCCTCTCTCATTCTTATCCACCACGATAATGTTGAGTAGCCGGACTAATTCGAATTTATAAATTAAAGGATGTATAGTTGACCTTGGAAAATGCTTCTAGGGTTGAAGATGGTATAAAAAAAAATCAAGATGTGAATTTTACATCAAGCGAGTGAAGTGTGTGAACAAGTGCGAACAGAAAAGTGTGTAAGATCGAATCAAGGTAGTAGTAATTTGATGTGTTATATTCCTGAAAGCAGTGAGCTAATGGTGTCTACAATCTTCTGATCAAGTTGCGAATGTGTGGAACCTTTGTGGTGGATCTTTATTTATCTTTTCTTTCTTTGTAGGCAGTTTTCCTCCTTTTGAAAATTCAGTCCTATTGTAGGTAGTGAGCCTTTGTATCTGGACAGTGAGCCCTCTAACAGTGAACCTTTGTATCTGGTATTGCATGATTACTATATTGTGAGCTAGTCCTCACCATTGTTTTTCCCTCATTGGGTTTTCCACATAAATCTGGTGTCTTTGGTGTTTGCTTTCTATTATTTGCATTTTATTTTTACACTTCATAACAGATTGAGTTAAAGTGGAATTGATTAAGGTTAGAAGTAAAGGAATTTGATACAACTGATTCACCCCCCCTTTCAGTTGTCTTGTGCATTTCAACAATGTATGGGCTTCAAGTTCTTGAAAAGGGGATCTAGTATGGGTACATGTGTTTTCATTTGATCAATTTCTCGTGTTAGTGAATTGTAGCAATCATACATACTTTCTGACTTATCAATAATTAACTTTATCCTATGCTCGAGGACCTTCTCTAAAACATTGTATATTTTCTTTTTCACTCCTTCCTTACCCTTGTTGTTGGCTTTCTTTAACTCTTCAATATCCTATCTAAGAATGCTCACTTGTTCAGTGGAAGCACTTTCTCTATCAAATAGTGGAGTAGGAGGAGGTCGGTATAACATTAATTCCTTGTTCTATGAGGGGCCTGCTCCTTTAAATTTTTCCTTCAACTTCACATTTTCCATGAATAATTTATTGACTTCATCATTTAAAAAAAATTGTTCCTTTTCATACTCTCCCAATCTAGCTTCCATCTCCTTAACTGCAGCTCAGGTGAACATAGCTAAATGCATTGTCATAGTTACAACTTATAGAGGAGATATATCCTTTAATTTTTTCACCATATTTTTCCCTTTCATTTCCTTCACTACATCTAGTAACCTTGGTTTTTGTGTACTCTTTTGTTTGGCCTAGAATGCCAAGGTTTCAATCTTAGGGTTATACCCTATGCCACTTACCCCTTCATCTAATTCAAACTCAACAATCAGCATTGGTTCTTCCTACATTCTCACTTGATCAAGTAAAAAAATATTATTTAATTCCATACCAAGGACAATAAGTATATTACTTTTCAAAATCATCTCTTTAGCCTCTTGTGGGTTGAAATCAATATTATCAATCCTTAATTCATTAAAATTTTGGGCTACTATTTGGTCATGCTGGGATTCCTTAGCTCCCATCTTATTTATTTCAACCCTCACTTCAAACTCTCTCATTTTCATCTTAATCCAATTTTTTTTAAATTCATGGGTTTTGATAAATTCATCATCTTCCAAGAGCTTGAGAGCTACATCTACCCTGTCATCCTCATGCATTTCACTTTCTCCTTGTACCTCAATATCGGCTCTATCTTCAAGAATGTGGTCTTTAGTTGCAAGTATAGGTTGGTGCACTTCAAAATCATCCTTGAAATGTCTTAACATATTAACTTCTTCTTATATATCTCCAACCTCCTCACTTATTTCATAGGAAACAAGTGGGTCTATCTCTTGTGTCTTTTGTTTTTTAGACGGTGGTTGTTCAAGATGTGATCCTAGAGAAACATGACATACTGAAATAGTTCTCGGAGTTATTTTTTTAATTACAATACCACTCGACCTTTTGGGATACAATTTGCCAGGTCTCCCCATATTTGATACAAGCTTATCATATAATTCATGAAACTTATCAATCATCATATTAATACTCTTGAGAGGATCTTCTTCCTCTAAAAAATACCCCAAGAAATAATTGTGCTTCTTTCTTTCTTCCTCAAGCCTTTTCATAATTTCCCATTTTCTCCACCTCTCATATACCTCTTGAGGAGTGAAACAATTTTTGATTACATATTCTTCATAATCAATATGGTGAATAAACATATCCTTGGTAAGGATGGTTTGTCTTGCAAAATTCATCTGACCCTCAATTCAAAAGCTCTTTCCTTTCCGGACTCTAAAGAGTACCTTGATTTTAAATAATTTTGCAACTCTTCAAGTGTATCAAATCCCACTGATAGTTCCCCACATGTTGTCAAATTGGTTAGAAATTTACCCTTCCTTTGTTTATGCATGACATCCTCTTCCATCCATAGAATCTACCACATGAACTCTAAAAAGGCTAATCAAAGGGGGTCATACTTTGGCAATATATGTGGGGCATGTGGGCATCCAAAAATCCTAATTATTGTGATATCTGGAAGAAAAACCCAATCACAAAGTTATGAGTATGGCCTTGCTTAGGTTTAAAATCTGAATCTCTCAATAGTTGTAGCACAAGTGAGTGTAGTCTTTGTGGTGGGTGGCCAAGAACTCTCATAATTTTGTACATAAATTCATCATGGAATATCACATAATTTTAATTCTTACATCTACTATCTGATATATAACATCATCGTTGCACTGGCAGCAAATTCCCCTACTTGTAAATCTTACCCAAACACATCATTTTGGTCCATCTATCTTTATTTTGGAATAATATCAAGTGGCACATCAAAGAATATTTCATGAATTTTATGGGGGCTCTATTTTCCTTGACTTATAAAAATCCTTCATGCAATGCTTTCTCAAGATATGAGGCAAAATCATATTCAATGTTTGGCTCAGGGTTTTGGATCCTCATAGCCATCATCATTAAACTAATTGGCATTTTCTCTTATGCATCTATCCTAAGTACTTGAAAGAGATAAAATTAGGTTTTCTTGAAATAGAATTGGAAATCTGAGACATCAAATGGTTCAGTAACAAAAGGGGATAGAGGAATCACCCTATTGTTCACTCCCCTTTTCATGTAAATGGGGAGTTCATCACTTCTATGGGTTCTCCTCAATCTAGTATATTCTTATTCACTTCCTTGGAAATCAATTTTAGTCAGGGCTTGTTTGTTTAGGTCAAAACATTCAATTATGGCCACTTTAGTCAATACAACTAATGGTGAACCATCTAGCAATCTCCTAGTCCTAGTAGAAAGATGATAACTCTGAGCCAATACTCTAGTGAACTTTACATCTGTAAAAACATTTGGGACAATTAACTTGGCCAAATCTAATTCCCATGGATTTGACATCAAAATCTTTCCCTCCCTTTTATCATAAAATTACCAAAACAGTTCCCACCCAGAGATAGGGATAAGAGCATCTCTACAACTATGAGCCACATCTTTAAAAACTTTCTTAAATCCTCTCTCAATTGATTCAGGGAGTATATCCAAGATAAACTATTGTAAGGACCTCTTTTTAACCTTAGATTCTTCATTTTTAGTTTCAGGTTCTTTCTTCTTGGGCAGCATGATTTTTAACTATCTTACTTCTCCTATACTTCTGAAATGAAGAATTCCAAACAATTTGTTACTCGTAAAACTTATTTCACAATGGGTTATGTGCACTTACCCGGGTTACGATGGTTGCAGAGCTTAACCTCCTCAAACTCCTAGATCCCCACATGATAATTTTAACAAATGAGTGCAAAGAGAATGTTGAATTATTGGTTTAATGACTTTTGAGCTCAGTCATGTCGACATTAATATCAACCTTTTTTTCCTCAAATCATTAATATCAACCTTACGCCAAATATTTTGCTTGTATTTCAAGTTTGAATATGCATCATTGATTTTACAAGATTAGAGGGTTGATGTGATTTGTACATTTAATATTGTTATATCGCTACCACTTTCTATAAATACCACGAGATAGAGGGGTATACACTGCTATAATGTATGCTTCTTTTCATTTCACCACAAGGTAGCGGGATCCTTACCACTATACTGCAAGTTTGACTTGTTTAACCCACAATACTATGGTTTACATTAATGATCACATATGGCTAACCACCATACTAAATGCTTTGTCACATCCTTATGTGGTATAGCGGTTCATACCTCCCTACCGCATGCCCTTATGAACTTCCTCATGGGATGGCAAGTTATTCCCCACTATACCACACCCTTCATTTTTCCTTCTCACGGTATGGTGATTTATGATGTATTTAAATTCTCTCATACCACCCAACCATGTCCTCATCATAATACTTCCACAGTATGGTTGTAAATATCTTCATGTTGTCAGTTATACACTGCCAGCCTACCAAGGGTTCAAATTACTATTGAGGGATCACGGTAAGGGATTGTTAAGGGATTTGGAATTTTTTTAGCTAGACATGCTTTTTCTTAAGTATATATGATGAATTTTTGGCTTTGTATAGGTCTTTCAGTGTAAGTCAAACCTAAAAAATTTATATGTTTGTTTACAGTGGGGAGGCTCAGTCAAAAATAAAAAGTAATATAAGGATCAAGGCTCAGGTCATGGAGCTCAAGGCTAATTGTGATGATGGAACTACACAAAATTTTATTATTCTAACACACCTCATGATGAACTAGACAATATTTTTCCTTCATCTTGCTTGTGTTATTTTTTTATGAGTTATTTTCTTGTGAATATATCCCTAAGGAAAAAATTTCCGATACCTATAATTATAAAGCTCTTGTTTTTTTACTACAAATTATTTTTTAATCTATAAACTGAATTCTATTTTAAGTTTTCATTTGTAGTTATCAGTGGATTCAAAAGTCAACAATTGTCAACTTATGAACTCAATAAAGTTTTATTGATTCAAGTTGTTGATTTATACATTATTGTTTATTTGGACTTTAGGAAATGAAGAGAAGGACTATAAGATGCAAATTAGATGATAGTGATCATAATGTTGAAATTCCATTGACAGAATATAAGTGCATGTGTAGTGAAAAAGTGATCAAGAATAATGAATATTTATTGCGTCTTGGTTTGACAAGTGGGAATGTTACAAATCCACTAAGTAGTATATTATTTGTTTAACAATGTAATAAAATTTTATAGGCAAGAGCTTTATGTATATAAGACATAATATGATATTTTTTTATTTTATAGGCAACAAAAAGAGTGTAAAGAAAATGTGGAGAAAAAACAAAAGGAAAGAAAAGATATAGTGTTTCCATCTCGTAGAAGTCAACGCTTTTTTGATTCAACAAATACAGTTGGTGAAAAAAATAGTTGTGATGATGTGTAGCCTGGTATAGCACATAGTGATGTGCAACCTGATATAGCACATGGTGATGTGCAACCTAATAGAGCACATGGTGATGTGTAGCCTGATATAGCACATGGTGATGTGCAGCCTAATATAGCACATGATGGTGTGCAACATTATGATCATATCTTAGCACAAAGGTTAAGAGAGATTATTGAACAACATCAAAGAAAAGGAACATTACGTCTACAGAAGATTTATTCAACATTAAAGGATGTGTTTGAAGTGAAATCTATGCAGAACAATACTAATCTACCTACTCATGACGCACCTAATGTGGCCAAGGAGCATGAAGTTTTGGTTAATGAAATTCATGAAGGGATACCGCTAGTTGCATTTGTTGTGCCTCAAAGTGCACCTGTTGCATCTAGAAATTTTGATGGAACTAGTGGATCTGCCAAAAATACTAGTAGTGGTAATTTAATAGAAAATTTGGATGCTTTTGTCAAAAGACAAAGATTGAGTCAAGATTTGTACATATGTACAGAGAGGAATGCCAAGGAAATAAAATTAGAAGGCAAGAATCCATTCTTTCTTGAGGTATCAAGAGATGGTGAGCCCATTGGTCCAAATGCTAAAAAGTGGATTGGGTGTAAGATGTAGGGCCCATTTGGATATTTGCAAATCAAGTTTTGTAGAGAGAGATCAATGAGCTGTGGAGAATGCTATACAAAAAATGGTAAATTATTTTGAGACTACTGGTGGATAAATCTCTGGAAAATATTACAAGAAAAACATGAGAATTTTAACGAACAATTATAGATACAATTGCAGAAAAAGAAGCATGGAGGGAAAAGAGAGTTTAGACTCCACTCTATCTCCCAAATAGTGGGAGGCATTGAGAGAAAGTATGCATTCTGAAGAATATTTGGAAAAGAGTAACAAAGGCAACATAGTGAGAGATAATGTGAGGGTTGGATATACATTTGGCCAAGGCGGGTTGCACACCAAAATCAATAAGTTTGCAGTAAGTGTATGAATTTTTGGTTTAATTTACATTGTGTTATTTATTTTTATTTTTTATTGAACTAAATATATGTTGAAATTTATATTGTATTTTAGGTGGAAAAAAATACTAGAGAAGCAGGTGTAGAAGATATTGTCAATTATATGGTAGCACTAGATCCTAGTAAATCTAAGAGTAGGATGAAGTGGAAATCTAGCTTGTCAATAGAGATTTCAAAGCCATCTGTTCAATGCCCAATAGGAGTGTCTATAGACCATTTCAACTCAAATGAACTAGGGTACCAAAAGGTGATGAGCTGCATATTCAGTCTCACTCAACACGTTTTGAAGTTGGTTGCCTTCGTTAACCTTATAGTTTATGCATGGAATGAGCATAAATCCATGGTTTCATATGAGGTAAGAGGCTCTATTGATCTCATTTCTTCTTGTTTGGAAATTCTATATACAAATGCCTCTTAATATGTATATTATTGAAATCTGAGCGTAGGAGAATCCAACTTAGTTTCTTTATTGTTGGAATGATCCAAAAAATGTTCTTTTCGACAAATTTATAGCTTGCATTCTTTACTTTACTATTGAATTTTTTGTATGTTTTTTTGCATGATGGTTAAACCACATGCAAAGAAATTTTATCAAAGCAATAGGAAAACAAAAATTCCTTCATGATGTCAACAGATCTTTGGATATTGATAGTGATGAAGTGGACAATAATGTGTAGCATAGTCATCATAGTTGTCTTGAACTTGAGGGAATTAATATAATATTTGTTAGTTATATGTCCCAATATTTTGTCATTCTTCATGCTTAAAATGTTCTTTTGGAAAAAAATTTACAGCTTTTGCATTCTTTAATTGAATTATATTAACTTTTGCATGATGATTAAACCACATGATGCAAAGCAATTATATGAAAGCAGAAAAAAAAGGCACTGTCAATAGAACTCTACAAAGATGTACAACTTCATGTTTGCAATGACGTTGATAGTGATTATGATGATGAACTCGGCGAGCATGCACATGATATGTATAGTGGTAGTCATGTTGAAATTGAGGTGAGTGTTATGAAACCACATGCAAGTAAGTAATGGTTGTTTATTATGTAAATAAGGGTAATTATTACCTATTTGATAGAAGTTGATGTGTATTTTTTTGCTTTTGCAGACATCTATTGATAAACTCCAAGAAGGGGATAAAGTTGAGGTGTTGGATCTATTTGATGGTGTTGATGTGGGCATTGGGAGGATTCACTCACTATCTATTGTACATGAAGTCAAATTGAAAAGAACGAGAGATGAAAATGTAATTATTTTAAAGGTCACAAGTAACATACCCTTTGCTTATCCATAAAAAATAGATGGAGTTGTCCATCTGAAAGAGAAAGAAGGGACCTTCATACGGTTGCCACTAAAATATTTGAAAAAATTGGCATAGTTGATGTTTATGATATTGTAATACTAGTGGTCAGACAGCTTGGTCCACTACTTTATGCAATAGTTTGAATGTGTTGTTCAGGGATCTTAATGTTTTTGTCAAGTTGTAAGTGCAGAAGAGAAAAAGAAGGGTTAGCAGTAGCAGAGTGTGGAGAGTGAAGTTGCAGACAGAGAATGTACTGAGCTTGAATAAGTTGAACACAAATAAAAACTAGAGAAAATCTAATTTGGGTGTACATTTTGTGAGTAGAACAAATAATGTTCTATCTTACTTCACTTGTAATGTAAAAACCCTTGATTATGATTCTCTTTTTGTTTGGGTTTTGCTCATTCAAAAAGGTGCATTATAGAAAAGGGGATATGTTGTTGTGTAAGCAATAGATGCAGAGAATAGGGGTGAAAAAAAGAAGTAAATACATAGTAGATAAATAGGTTAAGAGAAGAGGAAAAGTTACAGAGAGTGTAACATACATGTATGTTCAGTTACAAATAAGTTGCAACATAGAATTGTCATCAAAATTGTAATATCTTGCATAAGAAAAAACGGCATCGTAACTCAGTTTTCTCAGTCACAACACTGAGAAACACACTTTGTAACAGTACATTTGTCAAAGAAAAGACACATTTCTATCTTGTATCTGCTATAAGAACACGTTTTCTAATAAAATGTTGGTATTTTTCCTTCTTAATAGTTGTTTCATTATGTGCAAATGAATGATTGATTATTTTTTTTTATGTTTTATATGTTTAAACCTCAATCAAAGCATTGTCTCATTTCCAACACTTATAGGCAGAAATCAGTGAACAAAAATAATTAAATAAACTACCAATTGACTAAATATACTACCAACTGATAGAAATCAATGAATAAATATGACTAAATTTAATGATTATGAAATTAATAAACAACGTATCAATATACCTACCAGTTGATAGAAATCAATGAACCAAAAAAATTAAATAAACTACCAAATTGAACAAAATGATGATTAAAATTAATAACCAAATACACTACCAATGGACAAAAATCAGAGATAAAAATGACTAAATAAGTGACCAGTTAACAATAATCAATGACTAAATTAACAAATAAATATATCAATGAATAAAAAATGACTAAATAAGTGACCAGTTTAAAAAAATCAATGACTAAATTAACAACTAAACCCACTACCAAATCGATCAAATTAATGACCAACTCGATCAATCAAACGGCCAAATCAATCAATCAAATGACTAAATTAATGACCAAATCGATCAATCAGGTGGCTAAATTAACGTCCAAATCGATCAATCAAATGACTAAAATGGTTTACTCATCAATTCGGTCATGTTATAAATGAATGGAAATAAACTACTACTCATCATGCGACCATGTTCAGTTGTGTATAAGCAATTTTTAGTAGTTTTTTAGTTATATATTGTTGTTTTTGTACTAGTGTGATTTAAATTTTAAAAAAATATGCTCACATGATGTTTCAAGAATAGGCCATGGGAATTTTATTTCCATATTCCTTCATCATTATAGGAAGGTATAAAATTATTATATATTTCATTTTTGTGTGTTACATAGATCATTCATGGATATTTCATGTTCAAAATTATATGAGAAATGACTAATAATTTTTTTGCCAACTCATGAAAGATTTTGATCCCATGAGGTAAATGAAAGAACCATTCAATTGCTTGACCTCCTAAACTTAAGGGAAAAAGGTGCATTAAGTATGTTTCATTGTAAGAAATATTTAGGAAAGCTATGTAAAATTCCTATATATGTTAATGTGGATCACCTCCTCCCTTATACTTTCCAAATTTGGGCATTTAAAAATTGTGATAGAAAGGTATAATAGGGATTGATCTATCAAATGGATAAGGACATATGTCTTAAAGCATGTAATTTTTCTTTGTGTGTCCAAGTTCAATATAAGTTATTTTCTTCTGCATGATTTGGGATTTTTGTGCCAAGTCATTTATAGGTGTAATGGTGGACATGTTGGTAGGAGGTTGAATGGTAAAATTTGAGGGGATATATGATTGATGTTGTTGGATGTTGGGTGTATTGCAAGTATGTAGGTGTTGTCATTAATTTCAACTAGTTAACTAGTTCTCAATTGGTTCTTATTTTCATTAATACCATGGATAATGGTTATTGGTTGTATATGTCGAGGATATTGAGAAAATTGTAATGAAGAAAGGTTGCAGGTGTTCAGTGGTTGCATTGGGATTTTCTCCTATGTTTTTGTGATTTAGATATGTTGATAATGCTTGTTGGAAGTTTCTATATCTATATTTTGGGGTTCTAGATCATTGTACAGTGTGAGTTATGTTCACTAGTTGTGAACTGTGTTTTTTAGTGTATTTGGCCGAGGTCTGAGAGTAATGTAGCTGCTCTGGATTTCTTCTTGTTTGAGTCTTATGACTTGAGATTTTTTATTAAAAGTTCTTGAGAATGTTTTCAATTTAATTTTTTCATTTGGGAAGATTGGTTCGTGGTAAGGTCGTGTGTGCCTAATTAATTTATGTGTTTTACATTGGTTTGGTCAACCTTGTGTTTAACACTACTTTTGAAGCTTATGCAAGAATTTTAAAGTGTGTGTTTAGGTTGCCCTCATTCTAATTTTGCCATAGAATATTTTGGTGCCGACCTAATTTGAATTTGAAAGTGCAAATGATGTGTGGTCGACTTTGGATATGGTTCAAATTTGAAGATGGTATAAATACAAGTCAAGTTGTTTGTGAAAGAAGTGAATGCAAGAAATATAGATGCAAGATAGATATGAATCGGTGTATATGTGATGTGATTTTGTTCATATCAGTGCAATATCTAATTGTTGAGTTTTTGAAAGTAGTGAGGTGAAGGTGTACTCTATCATTCATGTATGTCTACAAGTGTTTGAGCGAATTGTGGTGGAAATATCTATTGCATTGAGATTTTTTTTTCTCTCTATAATAAATCTATTATATCTTCTTTATAATTTTGTGGTAGTGAGCCCTCCATGTGGTTAACCCTTGTTGGATAGTGAGTCTTGATCTGGACATTGATTCTTGTTTTGGCAGTAAGCCTTCTCTAGCAATGAGCCTTTGTAATCGGTTTTTATATTCTCTATATTGTGGGCTAATCCTCACTGCAGTTTTTCCCTTATTGAGTTTTCCACTTAAATCTGGTGTTATTGTGTATGTATGGTGTTTTTCTATTCTTTCCTTTGCACTTAATGATTAATCATATTAGCAGAGTAAAGGATTTGTGAGTGATCTGATTTTTAGTGGAAGTTTTAAAGGTTAATTTTTTTCATAACTGATTCACCCCCCTCTTAGCTATATTTTTCAACAATTGGTATCAAAGCTTGATTCCTTGGAGAAGAGCTTAATTGCTTAAGGAAGGTCTGAGATGGCAGGAAAGATCACTTTTGAGTACCTCATGTTCAATGGAACTAATTATGCTATTTGGAAAATATAGATGGAAGGATATCTGGAGTATTGTGGATATGATTTTGAGAAAGCTTATAAGACTGCTTACACTCTTGCTAATGGTTAGAGTACAGCTGATGAAATCAAGGCGCATGAAGCAAACAATAAGGTGAAGTTAATTATGAAGAATAGTTTTTCACATTCTGGGCTGATTAAAGTTCAAAATTTGAAGATTGCTAAAGAAGTCTAGGATGCTTTAGAAAAGATGCACGAAGGAGATCTTGCATATGTTTGAATATGAAAACATTAAATCCTATGTATAGAGAGTGGATGAGCTGGTAGGTGGAATGTGAGGACTTGGTGCTACAACAGATGAATCCAGGATTGTGAAGAAGATTCTTAGAACTCTCCCTAATGCATATAGTAAAAAGGTGTCCACTATTAAAGAATATGTGGATTACAAAACTTATACTAAATATTAGTTATTGGGAACTTTAACATCTTATGAGATGAGAAAATTAAATTTGAGAAATGGATCCAAATCAGAAACTTCTTTCAAGGCTACAAGAGTTGATGATCCAGATGAAGAGAATCTTGATGAAGTAGAAGCTAACTTTGTGAGAAGGATGCGGAAAGGCTCTAGTAAGTATGAAGGTAAGTTACCCTTTAAATGCTTTAGTTGTGGAGACATAGGTCATTATGCTTTGAGATGTATGGAAAGAGCTAAGAAGAATAAACAAAGATTTAGCAAAGAAAACAAAGGTAAGAAGATCAACAGAGCATATTATGTGAATGAGGATGCTAGTATTTCTGATGAAAAATCTAATTATGGATATTTTGATGACAATGAATTCTTGTTCTTGGATATAAAATATGAACCTACATTTGCTAACTTTGAAAGACGGGTGAAGGAGTGTCCTCTGGAGAAATTTGAATATACTGTAATCTCTGCCCTACATGCTAAACAAGAAAAGAACTATTGGGTTTTTGACAGTGGTTGTTCACACCACATGATTGGTGATAAGAGTAAATTTGTTAAACTTGAAAAATATGATGGGGGCTCCATTATGTTTTGAGATGATACTGATGCTAAGATTTGTGGGATAGGTTTAGTAGTTTTTGATGGAAAGCATAATATTGATGATGTCTACTATGTTAGGGGTTTAAGGCATAATCTCTTTATTTTTAGAAAGATGTGTAGTAAAGAATATAATATTCTTTTCAAGGATGAGATATGTGAAATCAGGAAAGGATCTAGAACAATAATTATTGCAGGAAAGAAGTCTGAAGGAAATATACATCAACTTAAGGGTGTTGATGGGCATTGCTTTATGACTCATATTAATGATAGATTGTTATGGCACTAGAGAATGTGTCATATGAATTTTGATAACTTGGTGAGGATCGGTGTAGTACAAAACATGAGAGATTTACCAAGGATTACAAATCCTATTAATTCTATGTGTAGGAATTGTTAGTTTGAAAAGAAAGTGAGAAATAACTTCAGATCAAAAGAACAATCTACTACTAGACTACTATATTTGATTCACACAAATCTTTGTGGTCCTACCAGAGTGAGAAGTCGACAAGGTGAAAGGTACTTTATGCTTTTGATTAATGACTACTCTAGGTATGCATGGGTTACTTTTCTTAGACACAAACTTGAATATGTACCTACGAAGGATAAAGTTGCTAACATATTTATGAAGGCTCTTCCTAAAGATACTTTTGAGTATCTCCAGGAGAATTTAGGGGTCATTACCCCTCCTTTCTTGAACTAGATGCATATGAAGATGCATCATTCTAGTGGGTCTATGGATCTATCTTTCTTCTGGACTGATGTTTTGGTGGCTACCTCTCAGGGGGAGTAGGTAGTGTCATGCATTGTCATGTGTTGTCATTGAAAGATTATTTTGTTCTTGATGATAAAGGGGAAATAAATGTAATACATTATTTTTCCTTTGCCAGTGATGTCAAAGGGGGAGATAAAGATGTGAAGAGAGAGAGTGTACCATGTGAAAAATATTATCTACTAAGGGGGAGAAACAAAAATTAAAATCATGAGGAAGTGTGTTCAAATCTGTTGTGTTGTCTTTGATGATTTTTCACATAATGTATTGACATCAATGACAAAGGGGGAGATTTTTGCAAGTATGAAGGTGTTATCATTGATGTCAACTGGTTAAATAGCTCTCAAGGTTGATGTTTTCATTGATGTCATGGATATTGAGAAAATTATTTGGGATATATGTGTTTGTGGAATATTGTGAATTATTTGGGATGTATGTATTTGTGGAAGATTTTGGATTATTTAGGATATATGTGTTTGTAGGTATGTTGAATGTGGAAGATTGAGAAGTATGTGGGATTTTTGTGTTTGTAGCTGTCTTGACTGTTAAAGATTGAGATGTATATGGAACATGTGTGTTTATAGGAATGTTGAATGTGGAATATTCAGAGGTATATGGAATATTTTTGTTTGAAGGTATATTGAATGTGGAAAATTAAGAGGTATATGGGATGTTTGTATTTGTAGGTATGGTGAATGTGGAATATTGAGAGTTGTATGGGATGTTTTAATTTGTAGGTATGGTGAATGTGGAAGACTTAGAGTTATTTTGAATGTATGTTTTTCTAGGTATGTTGAATGTGGAAGATTGAGAGTTGTATGGTATAGATGCAGATATTTGATGGTTAATAATGGATGTAGTGATATTACTATATGGGATGGGTCCTTGATAAACTAGATTGATGTATTATTTAGCAAATGTTGTTGAGTGGGTGTCAATTGAAGGTATGGAAGGTTGGATTGAAGCAATTGGAATGAAAATTTTGGGTATGGAGACGTCTGATTGTGGCATGGGGATTTTTTCATTAGTATATTGGATGAATTTTTTCCCTCTAAGTTATGTGATGATTTTTTTCCCTCTAAGTTATGTGATGATACAATGGTTGTAGGGACCTATTACCTAAGTATGGAAATATAAAAATCAGAAGATATCTTCGTACATTTTTGAGCTAGCATAAGAAAATATCTATTAGGATCTAAAACAAGAATACTATCAATTTATTTCATTACATCGGGGTCTTAATAAATTTCTTCTAATTTCATTAGTGATAATCCAAAGACATCTTATGTTTTGTCTCCTAAAGTATGAATTTCCCTTGAATAAGATGGTTGTTGTGTTCGGTAAGTGTTTGGGTTGCATATACAATGAAGCATGTCAAACTCATATTGATTATCACCCATGGCTATTGTTATGTTTGACTCGGATTGGTTAGATTTAACAAGTTTCTCTTGTTGAGACCTTGTGATGGGCATACAAGTTTCAATACCTTGGTAAATGATGTGTGAGATGAAAAGTGGGTTGTTGGTATGGATGTGGGGTTGTGGAATTTTTAAGGAAATAATTGAACTTGGAGAAATATATGGTGATTTGGATTTTTTTATTATTTTTTATTAATAAAGGATCATGTTGGGTAAAATCACAATAAACCAATGTTAATTCAGATCTTCTAGTGATGATAATTGCTAAGATATTGATATTTTACTTGAACAAAACTTGTGAGTCCAAGAAAAAGGATAAGGAATGGATTTGACCAAATCAAGAATAGTCAACACTCCTAAGCTAGTTTATACACTAATGATATGTACTAACTCAGATAGAATTGATGATTAGGGATATGTTGAAAATATTGTTGTACAAGTCAAGGATAATAGTTATAAATTCAAAAAAATGAGATGGAATGTTAGATGGATGGGGTTTGAATAATTTTTTTTCTAATGGATGAAGATGATAGGATCAACTGGGATGTTTAAGGTCTCATCCTACGTATATGTAGTGAAAAATCTAAAATTCATATTTTTGTGATGTTCTTGAAAATCGAGGATTTGTTAAAAACATATAAATATTGATCAAATGCACAACAAAATAACTCAAAATATTAATACAATGACTCAAAAGTGCAACTTTATAAAAGAGGTGCACAAGATAATAGGTCAAAAATTCCCAAATATATATCAAAGGTGTAGGTATATAACTCAAAAGTGCAACTCTGATAGGTATATATCAAGGTATAAGGTGCAGGTATATAACTCAAAAGTGCAACTCTGTTAGATAGATGTGCAAGAGGATAGGTCAAAATAACCACACAATATATCAAGGTATAATTATTAGAAGTGCAACTTTCTTAGACATATTCACAAGATGATACATCAAGTATGTAGCTTAGGAGCATAGGTATATGTTTCAAAAGCTGAGGTTTATGAATCAAAAGTGCAACACTATGTAAAAGTGTTTCTGCAAGTGGATGATTATTTAGATAGTTAATTTTTGGAAAGAGATTAAACAAAAAACAAGATGAATGATGACTTTTCAAGTTATTAAGGCTAAATATATTTTATTGGTTTTTCATAAGAATACATACCAAGAACATTAACAACCCTAGAATTATTCAAATAGGTGTGTCTTTATATTGTTGGCCCACATAATAAAATACCTCATGGAGTTGATAGGTAGGGATCTAGTGGCAAAAAATCGGCTCACCTTTTCCCTTCCCTTGGAGACTTTGGCACCTTTATCCCAAATATTTTCTATCTCTACTCAAGAAGGTATATGGCGAGTAACTTCAAGATTGATACTAAAATTTTCACCACACTATAAGATGATTGATGGTCTTACAATTTATAAAATAAGGCATGCTAGGGATTCTCTAAATTGAGTGTCTATCTACAAATTATTGAGTCTAGGAGGGTCTCTCCTATCCTCTTCACCAAAAAAGACTTAGTGGACCAAGGGTCTTGCGGCTCAACCAAACACAACAATAGCTCACTCTTGAGGCAAAAAAATTTCTCTCCCCCTTTATATACCCCTCTAGAAATGTGGTTGAGGTCATCCATTAGGCTAATGAAATCCAACAATCAAGCCCCTAATTAGGCATCTTAAAGGGAAATATTGAAGCTAGTGCTTTTGATCTCCAAGATCACATGAAGCATAAGGGGAGAGCATACATAAGGTAGCTCAACATTGGGTTTTGAACATAAGAGAATAAGTAAACTAGAAGGTTTTTTTTATCTCTAGGTTTGCACATAGCACAAGCAAGGAGGATAAACACAAATTAGCTTACACAAGCATGAAAAGAAATTCCATCATCCCTTAAGAAATTGAAATGTGAAACTAATATAGTGAAAAAAGATATAAAATTTGACAAGTGTCCTACACTAAATTATGTCAATAGTCTACAATTTTCGTTCTTCTCCCAATGATACCCAAGTTGCACCATTTAGTTAGTTTCCAATTTCATGAAAGATTAATTGAAAAATAAATAAAAATTCTCATAAACATAAGCACAAAATAAAATATCCAAAGCGTAGTAAAATAAATGAAAAACACTAATATAACAATCATATACACCAAATAAGTTATAATATGTGACATAGTATTAATCAAAAGCACACATATACCTATTAGATTCATAACAATACCTCTTAGATGTGCAAATATTTTTTTCAAAAGTGCCACATTATCTCTAGTTCCAAAAATACCTACAAACAAAGAAAAAATAGATGCATCCAAGAATGGATTAGAATCATTGAAGTATTGATGTGTCATTGTATTGACTAAATACATTGTTTGATAGCTCATAAGCATCAATCTACACATATATGTTTCAAAATCATACTTCTCAAATAAAACAAAATTCAGGGACGTGGGTCCCATTGAGCATGCCATAAATGTGAGTGTACTAAAATGCTAAAATTGAAAAATAAGGATAATTTAATGTTAAATAAATAATTCAACATTCAACAATAACCTTTAATAGAGTGTGATCATAAATGAATAAAATATAATAAAAATAATAAATTAAATGATACCTCTACAAAGGCTCAATATTACTTTGTTATTTATGATATGCTACAAAAGTAATATACCCTAGCCTTATAATTGCAAACGAATATAATGATAGCTGAATATTATGATAATTATGGATTTTTTGATAGCTTGGAATGATGGTGGATTTATAGCTTTCACTTGATATTGATCAAAAATGGAGGATGATTAGAAGGATTGGTGGATGAGATTTATATTGAGAGATCATGGTGAACATGTAGGTGATTGTTATCTTTGTAAAAATCTCTATTGGTGAATTAATTGATTGCATGGATGAGTTGACTGAATGCGTGAATAAGTGAACTGAAAGTGAGCATGAGTGAACAAAAGGTGAGAGTGAGTGAGAGTGAATAATTTATTTTTAGTTGACTCACTTAGAAGAATATAAATAGAACCAAATAAATAATTTATTTAATTCATGTGCATGAATAAATATATTATTAGAAAATCAATAAAATATTAATTCTATTTATTTTTAGAGGAATTAAAAATAGTTTAAAATCAATTAGATAAATTAAATTAATTTACTTAATTGTAGAGGAAATGGTACCTAATTAAATAATTAAAATTATTTAATTATAAGGGATAATAATAATTAATGCATGGATTGGAAGACAATACTTGGATGCAATATTTTTACTACCATGAGATAGTGATTCATGGTGAAATTGAAAGCTTATGGAGAGATGGTGACAACTGTTGGGAGGAGTTACGTGGGCTTTGCAGTCCATGACCTATAGTAGGTCAAGGATGCATGCCCCCATTTTCTTTTGTCTGGTCTTCTTTCATTGTTGATCATTGTTGGTTGTTTTCTCATTCATATGAGGGGTGTTGGTGTTTATCGGAGGGGGGGATTTTTCCAAAATTTTATTCCTTCTTGTGTTTTTTGTTGGTTTTTTACATTATCTTGGTTGCTTCTATATAGTTTTGGTTGTCTAGGTATGTGCTTCTATCTTCTAGAGGATGACACTGCATGCATCTCCTAGCAGGACATATTTCACCTCTTTTTTTCCTAGTGATAGTGTGTTTCCTTCAAACATGGCTAATCCTAGTGAGGGTTCATCAATGAATGGTGGATTTTTCCTGCAAAAGGTGAATGGGTGTTTGGAAAGGTCGTGAGAGCAGCCAGTGTTGGTAATACAACTAGAATTTGTTGTTGAGAATGTGGAATATTATAGCAACCATGTGTTGATTTGAAATGTTATGGGGATGTGGGTGTCGCTTTCATTTCTTGATTCATGGATTCGTAACACTTGGAAACTTGAAGGTAATTTTGATATAATGCTCGCGGCCAATAGTTTCTTCATGGTGGATTTCCCCTATGTGGCTAATAGGAATCATGCTTTCAAAGGCGAGCCCTACTTCGACAATTAAGTGGTCCTTTTCATCAAACCTTGGCATGTGGGTTTCAACTCCATGGAGGATCTCCCTTCTAGGGTTTCAATTTGGGTGGGTTTTCCTTGAAAGCCTCTAGAATGTTGGCAAAGTTATATATTGAATATGATTGCTCTTTTTCTTGGTAAGCCTATTGGGCCTTCTCAACAAACTCTAACTAAAAAAGTTTTATCCTTTGCTCAAGAATGTCTTGAAATTGATTTTAATAATCCACTACTAGATTCAGTTGAAATGATCCTTGGAGCAGCTTCTTGGACCCAACAACTAGACTATGAGGCATTTCCTTTTCGATGTCGCTTATGCCATGAATATGGTAACCTCTAGCAGGAGTGTCCCAAAGTTGTTAATGTTGTTGATAGGGATTTTTCTCAGCCTACTCTAAATGTCAACAAAGGTAAGGCTCCCATGCAGGAGGTGGTGGTGGACAAGGAAGGTTTTGAGCTGGTTAAGCCTCACAACAGAAGTATTGACCAAAAGAGGACCCTTAGAGATAGGTAGGAAGAGGAAAGTTTTAATAGGTCTAAATGCCTTAGAGGACTTGGTTGAGGAGGATGGTGTTCCCCTTGACATGAAAGTAGTTGATGAATCCTCTACTAAGAATCATTTTGAGAATTAGCCAGATACTATCTCCATCTTAGCTCTAGTGGAGGGCCAAGTAGCTTAGATGGACATGGATCTCACCTCGTCAGTCCCTATTCTTGGGGGAGTCAGTACATTGCCAATGGTTATTATGGAGTCTGTTATTCCTATTTTTAAACTCATAAATGAGAAAGGTGTTGAGGAGTCAAGTAAAATAAAGTCATCCTCTCTTGTTTTGGGCCTACAACAAAAACTCCCTAAAAGGGCACTCCTGAGTAGCCAACTAAAGTGGGTAGGAAGAAGGATCAGGAAAAGGTAAAGCTAATTGGTGAGACATTGGTGGAGTCTGGTTCAGTGAGTACTATTGATTCTTACTTCTCCCATTCCCAATTATGATTATTATATCTTGGAATGTTAGGGGTATGAATAGCATCCCTATAAAAAATGTTATTCGTGAGTTAATTCATGTTCATTCTCCTAATATGGTTTTCCTCCAAGAGACTAAGTTATCTATTGAAAGTATGTTGAATTTGGCTTCTAAGATCTAGGGTAGAGGTCTATGTTAGTGTATGGGAGTGCATGGCAACTCTAGAGGACTTGCATATTTATGGGATTTGTGTACATTTATTCCTATTTGGTGGCTCTCCTATAGGTACTCAATTTCTTTTGTTGCTTTTAGTTTGGAATTAGGTGAGAGAATTCTTCTCTCTAACATATATGCTCCTTATGATTCCTTGGAAAGACACATATGTGGTCACATGTTAAATACTTGCATTCCTTGGATCCTTTTCTTCCTTGGATTCTAGCATGAGATTTCAATGTTATTTCCTCTCTAGAGGAGAAAAGGGGAGGTATTGCCCATTTGGACCCCTCCTTTGACCTCCTTAGGGATAGTGTGGCCCTTTTGAACTTGGTGGATATCAAACCCTTGAATGAGATGTTTACCTTGAATAATAGGAGGATTGGTGATGCTATCATTTTGGAAAGGTTGGACATGTTCCATGTGTCCATCTTTTGGATTGGTGACAGATGGATGACTAACTTTGAGATTTTGGATTGGTGGGGTTTTGATCGTTGGTCATTCAAATTCTTTGGTAGAATGTCTAGATACTCTAAAAAAAAAATCACTCTAAAGAAACAATCTTTTAGATTTCAACTCATGTGGCTTTGGGACAAGTCTCTTCATGATCTTGTTCCTGGTTGGTGGAGGCTGGGAAGCCGAAATTTGGCACTGCTATGTACTACTTTGCAAAGATGCTGCAATATATCAAGTATATGTCAAAAAGATGGAATAGAAACCATTTCGACAATGTTATCTAGGCTAAAAGGGTTTTTCATGAACATTTGGATTCCATTACTCAAAAAATCTGAGCCCAAGGGATTTCTAAGGAATTGAGTATGTTGGAAGTTGCAATGATTAACGATGTGGAGGAATGGGAACTTCATGAAGAAATTTTCAAGAAGCAAAAGTCTTGCATTGATTGGCTCCATGAAGGTGACAGGAATAATTTACTTTTTCACAATTCAGTCAAGGATGGAAGGAAAGGTAATATCATCTCTTCTCGTAGGTCCCTTGAGGGAGAGCTTTTGTATTCCTCTGTTGAGATTTCAAAAGAGTCCATCTAGTTTTTTTTTCTTTGTTTTCCAAAGATTCCCCCTACCAGTGAGGATGAATCTTCAATAATAGCCTGCATCCCTCCTTTAGTGACTAGGGAAATGAATGATTCTCTTCTCAAATTGATCTCCTTGACAGAGCTAGTGGATATCTTGTTTAAAATGAAGAAAGGATAGGCTCCAAGACCTGATGTGTTTCTGGTAGAGTTCTTCCAAGAATTTTGGGAGGTTATTAAGCTTGATCATCTTGAGGTTATCTAGGAGTCTCAAAAGAATAAGAAAATTCTAAGAGCCACGAATGCCACTTTTTTGTCTCTTGTCCCTAAGAGGGAGGGAGCTAATTCTCTAGATATTTTTAGATCAATTTCCCTTTGTAATTTTGTGTATAAAATTATTACTAATATTATTGTGGAATGCCTAAAGCCGTGGTTAAATAGGTTGAATTTTTAGGAGCAAGGTGGTTTTGTGGCTAGCAGGTATATTCTTGATGGTGTTGTTATTGAGGCTAAGACTATGCACTCCATGGCCTCCTCTAGAGAAAAGGCTATATTTATTAAGTTGGACATGGCCAAAACTTATGATCATGTCAAATGGGATTTTCTATCCAAGATCATGAGCACTTTTTGGTTTGGAAATGCTTGGATTCAGTGGGTTATGAGTTGTGTCACCTCCTCTTCCTCTTTGTGCTCGTCAATGGTGAGTCTTATGAGATTTTTGAAGCATCCAATGGCCTTCAATAAGGGGATCCCTTATCCCCAATATTTATTTATTTTGATAGATGAGGGGCTTGGGAGATTTATTAAGCCTTGTGTGGAGCTTGGTCTCATTCAGGTTTGGCATTGGGGAAATAATTTTCCCTCCCAATCCCATCTTCAATTTGTGGATGACACGAATCTGATGGGCTTGGCTAGAGTGGATGAAGTAGTAAATTTGAGGAAGGTCCTATATTGTTATTTGGCTTCTTCGAGACAAAGCATTAATGAAGGTAAGTCTTTCATTTATTTGTTTAACACGCCTAAGCTCATTCATCGAAGAATTGCTAGGATTCTTAGTTTTCAAATTGGTTCACTTCCCTTTGTCTATCTTGGTATTCCTCTTGCCATTCACATGCTTCCAAGATTATTTTGGTAGGATGTTATTGAGAAGTTCCATAAAAATGTTAGTCATTGGACTTGCAGGTGGCTATCTACTACTAGTAGAGTGACCCTTTTGAATTCTTTGGTTTGAGCTCTCCCACTATACATTGCTTCATGTTGTCTTCCCCTGTCAGCTTTATCAAAGACTTTGAGAGCCTTTTTCATCAATTTCTTTGGTTTGGTAACCTCTTCTTAAGGAAATGGAGCCTCGTTAAGTGGGATGATGTGTGTCAACAAAGTGGGAAGGTGGAATTGGGTTGTGTTGGGTTTAATTGAATGGGCAAGCTTTGGTGGGTAAAATTTATTGGAGATGGTGCTCTCAGTAGCAGCAATCTTGGGCTAAGATCCTCACCTAAAAATACCTTGGGGATGTGGAGGGTGTGGACGTGCCTAGATTTAGCCTTATGGGAAAAGGATCTATGATTTAGGGTACCCTCAAAAGGGGAACCAAGATGTTCAAACCAGGGTTGTTTTGGATTTTCAATAGACGCTCAGAAGCCCTCTTCTAGTTTGATTCTTGGGATGGTCACCCTCCTATTATGTCAACACACCCTCACTTGTAGGATTTATGTAGGAATTTTTTAGACATTGGATGGAGTTGTGTGGTGGATTTCAAAATCCCTTAGGTTTTGGTTCAAGCTATTGTGTACAGGTGGAAGGACTCATAGGAGTGACCTCCTAGGGGATCGATGGAGGAACATCAAGAGATGGTATGTATTTTGGCTGGTAGGGTTTGCAACTCTCTTTTGGAGAGGGATGTTCTAGCCTAGGTTTGTGACCAGAAAGGAAAATTCCATTTTTCCTTTGTGTATTAGGTGCTTGATAAATAGATTTATGGGAGTGTGGGAGTGCCCTGGTGGAAATAGATCTAGAATAAGTTCTCTTGGCCCAAGTGCAATTTATTTCTTGGCTAGTGATTTATAATAGATGCATGACCTGGGAAAATCTTTGGAAGTAGGGATTTCAAGGTCCCTTTATGTGTGTTTTGTGTTTCAATAGTGATGAGAGCACTTCACATCTCTCTTTTCAGTGTTCTTTTGCTAGGGTGATTTGGCATATCTAGTGGGAAGTCTAGAAGCAATTGTGTAGGCACGCTTCTTCTTTGCAAGACTTCTAAATTTGATTGGGGAATTCTCTAGCTAAGACTTATTTCCTCTATCTAGCTTGGACCATTGGTACTAGCTTGATTATCTTGTATATTTTCTTGGAACGCAACCGCGAGATCTTTTTGGATAAGAAGCTTCAAGTGCAATAGGTCTGGATGAGAATATTGGGTGTCCTTCAAGAGACTTTGGCAGCCAAGTGATCTTTGGGCCTTGGTGGATCTTGGAGATCTGGGAATGGTTTGTTCTTTGGGGCTCTCTATTTGTGACAGGGGTAGGCCTAGGACTAGCCTATGTTGGAATGCTGGAGAGAAGGTTCTAAGAGCTGGTCATTGGAAACCCCCCCTCTTGGGGTGTTGAGGATTAATACTGATGGGTCCTCTAGAGGCAATCATAGTCATGCTAGGATCAGTGGTGTTGGTAGGGATAGTTCTAGAGTGATTGAGTTTTTATTCTTAGAGTATAGAGGTCAGCACTCTAACAATTTCATGGAGGATTTGGCTATTCTCTTGGAATTGTAAAGGGCTTGTGCCCTTGGTTGGAGAAGGAGTATTTGTGAGGTTGATTCTCATATTTGGATTAACTTGTTGAATAAGTTTCAATTAGAGGATGTGAATTAGTAGTTGGATGTGGTGGTTAGACAAATCATCTCTCTAAGCGGGGTTCTGGATTCCATCACCTTTTTCCATATCCCATGGAAGTGGAATAAGGTGGTTGTTGGCTTGGCTAAATGAGAGTTGGAGTAGAGAGGTACCTAGAATGTGGAGGACTGGGACTATCTTCCCGAGGATCCTTCTTAGAAGTTGGAGGATCTGGTTATGGAAGATATGTGATATTTCTTGGGAGTTTCTCGATGGCTTTGTTGTTGGTTTTTAAACCCAAGTGGGTTGGTTGTACTTTCTTTCTTTGTACTGTGTTCTTGATTCAATAAAAAATTTACCCTTTTTTTTAAATAATTAATGTATGGATTAATAAAATAATTAAAAAATAATTTAATTAATATGGAGATGAATATTAATGAATTGATTAAATAACTAAAAATTAGCTATTTAATATGAAGAGGAAAATTTGATGAATTAATTAAATAATTTTTAATTATTTAATTAATGTGGATGATGAAAAATGATGGATTAATTAAATAATTAAATCATTTTTAATCAATGTTGGTGATGGAAAAATGATGAAGTAATTAAATAATTAAAAAATATTTTAATTAATGAATGATGTGTTAGCTTAATTAAATAATTAAAATTATTTTATTAATATTGATAGAGGAATTGATAAGAAATGATGATAGATGAAAGATAATGCGTTAGTCATTTTTAGGTGCTTACAATTTGAAATGGTGTCAAAGTTCTAAAATTCTCAAAATCACTACTAAGTAATAATTTAAAAGGTTATCAGGCACTTACAACCTCGTTAGTGTTGATGAATAGAAAAAGATAAAGTTCCATAGGTTAACAAGTTCCTAAAACCTTTGAATCATTGTTCAAGGTTCTAAAATGCCTAGAATGACTAGAAATTATTTGGACAACTTAAAAATCCCCATAAACATCCAAGGGCATAAAGGAATAGAAAAATTACATGTCACAATGAAAGTCACATGTCACTTGGATATTGTGCATGCAAGATTTGATAGTTGAAGGATGATCTCATTTCTTACATGCATGTGGACTAGGCGAATAGTTAAGCTATGCATTTATCCTATAGGTGTGTTATAAATCAAATTGGTTCAATTTTCCTTTTACTCAACTCAAAATAGAATAAGACTCTTTGGTCATGATGCCTCCAATTTTTAGAGAGGAGCATAAAGGATCAAAAACATTGGAATGAATAATATTTTGTTTTTCAATATTTCTCACGGCTCTTGTTTTCCCGCATTGTTCTCTTATAGAAGCTAGAGTTTTAATTATCATAGGAGTATTTTCTTATGAAAGAGAAAAGGTAAATCCTTTTTTCCCCAAGTAGGTGAAAGGTAAAAGGTACTTTTCTACCTTTTACATGAGGTTTTTGCATGTACGATTCAGCTATAATGGACATTTCAAGAAATTTCCTTCATTCCTCTTATAATCATGAAAAATTAAGGAGCTTCAATATGCCACAAGAATATTCCATTGTTACTTACAAATCAAAGAACTAGTTGGCATCATGTTTTTGTAGTTGCTTCCATATTTTTCTTGCTTCTTTTATATATACTAGTTCATTGGGAAATTGAAAAGGTTGGTCTTTGTTCATTCTTTCAAGCATGGTTTGAGGTGTTGAGGCTAATCTAATTCATCCTCTATACTTACATTATATTTGGCATATGATTAACATAGAAAATTTTTGTTTGTGTCTAATTTCTATAATGGCTTTCTAATTCCTTTAAGAGTATCAATATAAGATTCACGTCTATTATAATTTTATATTTTGTATCCACTTCTTTTTGAGTTATTCAGGGGATTCAAAGAGTTCCCATAGTTACATTTTTTTTTCTTTCTTTTAGATCTTAGTTAGTTTGTATTCAAGGAGTGAAGTAAAATTATTCTATTTGTATACTTATATGCCAAAGTAGAATCCCTTTTAAGATATATGTGGAGAATTTATATTTATTGTGGATCACTAAGAATGGGTGTATTTTTGATAATATGAGGGTGATTGAGGGTCTAAGATCTATAAGAAAAGGCCAAGTATTTTAGGCTTAGCTAAATATTATGATTTACTTTCATTATGGTTTTTATTTAGATTTGATTCTATAGAAATAGAATTAGACTCTATTCATATAGTTAAAAAATATTTTACATCTTCAAAATGAAAATTATACTTCTTGTGCTAAATAAATTATTTATAATTTAATATCCTTTCATTGTACACAATCTAGTATTATAAAACCTTGTAAATCCTTTGTGAACTTTCATTTCATGAAAACTATTAGAGGATTTGTATATGATGCATATTGGCTTGGATTAATGATGTTGTGAGTGACCATGAATGAATGTATCTATATGAATTAGTAATTAGTCTTCTATCTTGTGATGCGTCATATATTTTAGTTGTCATAAATAGAGATATATGACTTGCAAGTGCAAGAAACCTACATAAAATAAGTATTGTCATGACTAGTTTCAAGGATGTATTTATGTATAGAGTTATATTTTATATGTAGTCTACTATATTAAATTATCTAGTAAATATATCTTGGGAACACTCTCCCAAATTTGGTAGGGCTCAAAGTATAAAAGAGGCTTATCCAATTCTAGTTCATTGGAATTTTTTAACCCTTTATTTGAGCATAGGTTTTCTCCCTTTATTTAAAATAGTTAAGTCCTTGTTTCTAGATATTGTGGTAAGTTCCTTTGAATTGAGGTTTTTGTAGAAAAAATACCAACATATCAAAAAATATACTAGGGATATGATATTGAATAAATTTGATGAAGCATTTAAAGATTTATTGTTATGATTGTGAAGTTCTAAGGCTCTATTAGTGGATTCAACTTAGAATTTATTTTTATCTTTGAAGAGATTTAATTGTGTTCAAGGGTTATATCCTATTTTAAGAGGTGGTAAATTTATTGTTATAAGAATATAAAATGTGATACTATTGTTATACCCACTATTGCAGATTTAGAATGCATTTCAAGGAGGTATGAAAAATTTTCAAGTATTTTTTGATTTTATGGAGTGGTGTAATATTATGGGTTAGGATATGTGGATGTAATATTTTTCTATACCTTTGTGTAGTGAAGTTAGGAAGAAGTTTCTTAGTTTTCTTAACAAAAATTTCTCGATGTGGGATGACCTTTTCTCTACCTTTGATCACCAATATTCATGTGTTGATGAAACCACATATGTTATTAAATAATTTATTAATATTTTTATTGAAGATGGTGAGTCTACCCTCAATTTCATGATAGATTCATAAAGTGTATAAAGTAGATTCAAAAAATATAGAAATTAATGAATCAACATTCTCTATGTCTATATGGCTTAGATTTTGGCCCTAAATTATCTATTAGTTTTCGTGAACTAAGACCAAAAAACAAAAATTATTATTATTGAGTATTCCATATTGATAAGAATTATAAATATTCAATGATTGGAAATTCCTTAGCAAAGGATATAAAAATTGTAGAGCATGCATATATGAGTATTCAAACTAATGGTTTCATTTTATTTTATTTTATGTTAAGGATCAAACATAAAAATAGAAAGTGTTCTCTCCTAAACATCAATAATGTGATATGCCAGATGGTGATAGTAAAATGGCTTGCAATGAGAAAATAATTTAGGGAAACATGGATGAAGTACCTAGTGTTTTTTGTGTACATAAAAAGGGAAAGGATAAAGCACTTTATGATGAAAGAACTGAAGAAGGGAATCAACTTGAGAATATTATTTATGATAATTAATATGGGAGCCTAATTTTGAGGAGTTAGAAGTATATATTCCTTCCCATTATGATGAATCTAGTAATGAAGAGTAAAATGGGTGTGCAAGTTTTCATGACAATGGCCTAGGTCATATGGATCTATTATATAACATAGATGATATGTATGTAGAAATTCAACTTGAAGTTCCTAAGCATGATTTCATACATAATGTGATTCCTAATTTCATTGACCTTGATTGTGTTGATGCTAATGATACCTCTACTAATAAGCCCCAATATTGCCCTCATTTTATTCTCATTTTCCCTATTTTTATTTTTTATTTCCTGGAACATTAACATCCTTTGAAAAAAAAATTAAATAATATTTTAATGAAGCATTATTTTTAAATGTATGATTTTTATTGTATAATTATATCAAAGTAGTTATTTTCAAAATAATATATCATTTCTCATCTTAGTTGTCATAATTGACGTGTATGAGTATTTAAAGTGTAACAAAAATATTTGAGTGGAGTTAACTAATTCCTATATCAATGACATATATATCAGACAACCATGGTTGTAACTTACCCTCAATTATGATTGTATTATTCTTGCAATAATGTTTATACCATATATGTAGCTATGTCAGTAGCTTTCATGCAACCAAGGAATTGTAAAAAACCCACAATAAAGAAAATGATAAATATTTATTATCCATTGATGTAGGAGCATCTAGTGGTTTAAGGGCAATCTTGTATCACCCAAAAATATTGTATTTTCATTTTTTTGTAGTTTCCTTAGTTGTTTTGGGTCCCATGGTGACTCATATAGTCTTTTGGATAGTTAGAAGTTTGAAACAACCAAAAATGGTCACCTACTATTTTTAGTAAATTGACCTATTCCAGTTCCTATGGACACAAAAATTTACCTCAAGGAGTGAAATTGGAAAATAAGATTTTTGGTGAAAGATCATCTCAAAATCTTGTACCGTTTGGAAGATATTAAATTTTCATCTTGAGGAATTTCTCCAATGAAGTTTAAAATTGAAAATTTAGGCCCTTCAAAGCCCCGAAAAAGGCTACAAAATCTTTGATATTTTAAATCTAGAAATATGGTTGTAGATCTCTTCACAAGCTTTCCAACAATATATTACAATTGAAAATTTGACAGTTGGATCGAAAGTTATGACCCTGAGAAGTTGTAAATACATAAAATTAAAATTAAAAAAAATCTTCTAGAACGCAAAATAGACAGTGGAATTTTTAGTACCAAAATGGGGTTACACCTTCTAGAATATTCTATAGAAGTTATGCTTCTTGGATAAAGAGGGAGAACATGGGTTACTGAAGAGAGCTCTGGTAGTGTAGATCATGGTTTTTGGCTTATTTTTGTAATGAGAAGGCCCATGTGGATGTAGTATGTTATTTTCTGAGTATTGCAATTTCAGTTCATCAATATAATAGAAAAAAAGTGTTTCTTTCTATATTTTTTATTTATCTCTCTTGTTTAGTTGTGTGTGTGTGGTTTTGTAATGGGATTATCATCATCAAGCGAGAAGGCACATGTGGTTGTAGTATGTTATTTTATGAGTATTGTAATTTAAGTTCATCAAGATAATAGAAAGCAAGTGTTTATTTCTGCATTTTTAGTTTATCTCTCTTGTTTAGTTTTGTGTGTGTGTGGTTTTGTAAGGGGAGTATCCTCATGAAGTGGTATCAGAGTAGGAGTTCCTGAGTCTGTAGAAAAATTGTCGAACGTGAGGCAGTTTACACTAGGACTTGTGGTTGTGGGTTTCTGATAAAAGATGCCTCCACAAAGAAAAAATTGTGGGAGAAATGTTGGGGTAATAGAAGAGGGTTTTAGAACCCTCTAGAGACAAGTTCAATCACTACAAGAGGAGCAACATAGAGGAGTTGGTGATAGAAGAAGAGATGAAAGTGAAGTTGAGGATGAAAATGAAGAGTAATTTGAAGAAGAAGCATCAGATGTAATAGATCCTTGAGAAGTCAAACTGCTTAGGGCCATTTCCAAGATTAGAAAGAGGCCAAAGATATAAGTTTCTATTTTTTTGGAAACCTGAACCTAGAGGAGTTGATCAATTGGGTCAATGACATGGAAGAGTATTTTGATTATGAGGAAATAGAAGATTCAGAGAGGGTCAAATTTGTAAAGACCAAGTTGAAAGGCCATGCTAGCATATGGTGGAAATAATTCCAGTTGGAGAGAAATTGAAGAGGTAAAGAGAAGATAACTAGATGGGATTAGACGGTGGAGAAACTAAAGAGGCAATTCATTCCTATAGATTATGAATTCAATTTGCTAAAGAAGATGTAAGGATTGAAGCAAGAAAGGAGGTTTGTCAAAGAGTAAAAAGAATTCTACGAGGTTTTGATCAAAACACGCCATTTTGAGGCCAACAAGGAGAATTTTTTCCATTAAATTAGTGGGTTGAAACCAAGAATCCAAGATGAGTTGAGTTTGGTAAGGATGTCTACCATTGAAGATGCATATCAATTTGCCTTGAAGGTAGAAGAAAATCTAAATCAAAGGTTTGAAATCAGGAAAAGGGGTGGAGGTCATGGTGGAAAGGCTAGTGGACAATCATATGGAGGTCAAAGTGAAGATCAAAAGAAGACTGAAGGATCCAATAGCAGTCAAAACCAGAAGGGAGAAAATACCTACCATCTTTGAGACAAAATAATGGAGACCAAAGAGGAAGATGAAGATCTAGATGAGGACCAGGAAGAGGAGGCTTTTGTGGAACCTATTTTCAATGCAGAGAAGGAAATAGAGCCTACGATTTTCCTCAACATCAAGAGAGAACAAATAGAAGACATGAATGAAATACACAATTTGTGCATGTAAATGAAGATTTCAAGTCTTTACATTCTGAAGACATTGAAAGAGGAGAGGCCCTTGTTGTATGAGGATAAGGAACCAAATCAAAGAAAGGACTTGTTTCACACTTGATGTAAGTGTGAAGGTAAAGTTTGTAATTTTATCATTGGTGGAGGTAGCACTGATAATATTGTTTTAGAGGAAATAGTTACTAAGCTGCAATTGGAGAGGAGAAGGCACCCAAATCCATATCAAATCGCATGGTTGCAGAAGGACCTAGGGATTTGGTCTATGAGAAATTTTTGGTAAATTTTAAGATTGGTAACTATCAAGATGAGGTTTTGTGTGATATTATACCTATGGATATTAGTCACATGTTGTTAGGTAGACCATGGCAGTTTGATCATCAAGTGTTGCATGATGAACATGCCAATGCCTATTCCTTGACAAAACATGGCATTCTTCATAAGTTAAAACCCCTGAAGGAGGCAGAAGAAAAGGTATGCAATAATGCAAGGATTTGTTTGGCTAATGGAAGAAAGTTCCTAGGTGTGAGACACAAGCATATGTGTTTCACATTGATCCCTAGAGTTGATAAAGAATATACTAATGTTTTACCAATACAAGTTTCATATTTATTGAATGAGTTTCAAGATATTATTTTTGATAATGTGCCTAAAGGTTTTCCTCTAGTAAGGAAGATTAGCCACCAAATGGACTTGATTCTTGGAGCCAATTTTTTGAATAAGGTAGCTCATCGTATGAATCCAATGGAGAGTGAAGAGTTGAATAGAAAAGTGCAAGAGTTTTTATGAAATGGATTGATCAGAGAGAGTTTGAGTCCGTGCACTACTTGTAGTACTAGAACCAAAGAAGGATGGTGAATGGCATATTTGTATAGATTTCAAAGCCATCAACAAGATCACCATAAAGTATAGATTTCCCTTGCCAAGGATGGATGGCATCATGGATTGTTTGAGTGGAGCTGAGTACTTCATGAAGATAGATCTAAAGAGTGGTTTATCATCATATTTGATTAGAGAAGGATATGAATGGAAGAAAACCTTCAAGACCAAATAGGGCTTGCATGAGTGGTTAGTTATACCCTTTGGGCTAACCAATGGACTGAGCACCTTCATATGGCTCATGAATAAGGTACTGAAAGAGTTTTTCGGTAAATTTTTCATTGTTTATTTAGATGATATTTTAATTTTTAGTAAGACATTGGAGGATCATTTGATGCATATCAGAATTTTTTTTGAGAAGCTAAGAGAGGAGAAGTTGTTGATAAATTTGAAGAAGTGCAGTTTTGTGAAAAGAGAGTTGGTATACTTGGGATTTGTTGTCTTAGCATAAGGTCTTAAGATGGACCCATAGAAGGTAAAATATATCATTTAATTTCATAGACCAAGGAGTTCTACGAAGATGAGATCTTTTCATGGTTTAGCTAGTTTTTATAGAAATTTTATCAAAGGTTTCAATAGTATTTGTGCACCTCTAACTGAAACAATGAGAGGGGATAGAAAATAATTTAAGTGGACTATAAGAGCAACACAAAAAATTGATATGTTGAAGAAGAAATTTAGAGAGTGACCCATTTTGACACTTCCAGATTTTAACAAGGTATTTCAAGTAAATTATGATGCTAGTGGCAATTCCATTGGAGCTATTTTGAGTCAAGAAGGTAAACCCATTTCCTATTTTAGTGAAAATTTGAATGATGCAAAGAAGTATTTTGTTTATGATTAGGAATTTTATGCTATAGTTCAGGCTTTGAAGAAATGGAGACACTATTTTTTTCCAAAAGAGTTTTTTCTTCATTTACTAATCATCAAGCTTTACAATATTTAAATAGTCAAGGGAAGTTGAATCAAAGAAATTTGAAATGGGTTGAATTTTTGCAAAGTTATACACTTTTTTTTAAGCATAGGAGTGGAAGATCTAATAGATTTGTATATGCCTTAAGTAGGAGGCAAGGTTTGTTAATGAAAATGCAAATTGAATTTGTTGGGTTCAATGAACTCAAGAGCTTGTATCCTAAGGAACCTGATTTTGTAGAGGCTTGGAGAGCTTGTATGAAGCCTATCGCCTTGGATAGGAAGAGATGGTTGTATTTTACAATCCAAGATGGTATGTTGTTTTGAGGGACAATTTGTGCATTCCAAGGAGCTCCATGAGAGAGAACCTAATCAAGGATAAACATAATGGAGGATTAGTTGGACACTTTGGTCAAGATAAGACCATTGCTATTGTTGGTGAGTGTTCCTATTGGCCATAGTTACAACAATATGTGAAGAATATTTTGCAAAGCTGTAGGGTATGTTAGATGGTGAAAGGGGCAAGTCAGAATATTAGATTGTATCAACCATTACTTGTACCTAAGAGGCCATGGGAGGACATTAGTTTGGATTTTTTCCTTGCATTGTTGAGGACATAGAGAGGGAACGATTCCATATTTGTGGTGGTGGATAGATTTTTGAATATGGCACACTTAATTCCATGTCATAAGACTAGTGATGTTATTCATGTTGCAGAGTTATTTTTCAAAGAGGTGGTGAGACTACATGGTCTACCCAAGAGTATAGTTTTAGATCTAGATACCATTTGTTTGGGTATTTGTGGATGACACTATGGAAGAAGTTGAAGATTAATTTGAAGTTTATTTTTGCACACCATCCACAGAATAATAGACAAACAGAGGTGGTGAATACGAGTTTGGATAACCTATTAAGATGCTTAGTAGGAGATAAACCCAAGTGATGGATTTGATTTTACCATAGTTTTCTTATAATAATTCTATCAATAGGAGAAATGGTAAATTACCATTCCAAATTGTGTATGGGAGTATTCCAAGAACTACTTCTAAACTGAGAAAGTTAGATAAGGGAGAGAAGAGTAGTGTCAAGGTTGAAGATTTTGTTGAGCACCTAAAGAATTTGCATGAAGAGGTGAAGAAACATATCAATAAGATGAACTCTCAATATAAGGCTAAGGCAGATTATAAAAGGAGGTATAAGGATTTCCAAGTAGGAGATGAATTCATGGTTCATTTGTGAAAGGAGAGGTTTCTAACTGGCACATACAATAAGTTAAAGATGAAGAATTTTGGACCATGCAAGATCCTAAAGAAATGTGATTTAGGAAATTCTTATGAGGTGGAGTTGTCAAGTGAGATTCATGTTTCACCTATGTTTAACATTGTTGATTTGATAAAATATCATGGAGTTAAGGATAATGAATTGACAAAGACACAGTGGAACATTCTGAAACCTATGTCAAGAAAGGAAGAGATAGAAGAAATTTTGGATAGTCATGTGGGTAGAAGCACAAGAAATAGCCAATATGTAGAGTACTTGATGAAATGGAGAGGAAGGCTTGTTGAAGATTCGTCATGGTTATTTGAAGCTAAGGTTAACCATCTTGGTTTCCCTCTAGCACCTAAGAAGTGACAAGGTCACTTTTCAAATTACCTTGGATGTTTGATGCAAGAGCATCCAGTAGTGTAAGAGCAATCTTGCATCAAACAAAAATATTATATTTTCATTTTGTTTGTATTTTCCTTAGTTGTTTTGGGGCTCATTCCAACTCATGCAGTCTTTGGGATAGTTAGAAGTTTGAAACAACCAAAAATAGTCACCTACTATTTTTAGCAAGTTGGCCTATTTGGGTTCCTATGGACACAAAAATTGACCCCAAGGAGTGAAATTGGAAAATAATATTCTTGGTGAAAGAATCATCTCAAAATATTGTACTGTTTGGAAGATACTAAATTTTCATCTTGGGGATTTTCTCAGATGAAGTTTAAAACTAAAAATTTAGGCCCTTCAGAGCCCGAAATAGGGTGCAAAGTCCTTGATCATTTAGATTTGGTGAATATGGTTGTAGATCTCTTCACAAGCTTTCCAATAATATATTACAATTGAAAATATGACAATTGGATCAAAAGTTATGACCCCGAGAAGTTGTAAATATATAAATTTAAAATTTAAAAAAAATCTTCTAGAGTGGGAAATATATGGTGGAATTTCTAGTGCCAAAATGGGGTTACACCTTCTAGAATATTCTAAGGCAGTTACACTTCTTGGATAAAGAGAGAGAACATGGGTTACTAAAGAGAGCTTTGATAGTGTAGATTGTGGTTTTTGACTTATTTTTGTAATGAGAAGGCCCATGTGGTTGTAGGATGTTATTTTATGAGTATTGTAATTTTAGTTCATCAAGATAATAGAAAACAAGTGTTTCTTTCTATATTTTTTGTTTATCTCTCTTGTTTAGTTTTGTGTGTGTGGTTTTGTAAGGGGAGTATCTTCATCAAGTGAGAAGGCCTATGTGGTTGCAACATGTTATTTTCTATGTTGTAATTTCAGTTCATCAAGATAATAGAAAGCAATTATTTTTTTCTACATTTTATGTTTATCTCTCTTGTTTAGTTTTGTGTGTGTGGTTTTGCAATGGGAGTATCCTCATCATGCATATGGCTATAATTGACTCTTCAATTTCATAGATGGAACATACATTAATAATGAATTAATCTACTCATCCTTGATTTTCTCAACAAACTTCTTATGATCATGTAGTATTATCCTAATGGCATTGTTCTTTCTACTCATCTAAGAGTCAATTTCCTAATCTTATTATTATTTATAAATAAATGCATCCTCCTATAAAATTATGAGTGGTAGGATGGATGTGACAATATGTATATAATAAATGTAATATAGAATGATACAATAATTAGTAGATATAGAAGCATATATAATTGTAGATTATATTGAGTTAATAAAAGATTTTTTTTTATATAATATATTTCATCTCCAATATGTCATGAGAATTCTAATCATATTGATTTAGTTAGCAATGTTTTTTAGAGGAGGAGAGAAAGGTGTGGTTTTACCCAAGCAAGGGCCCATTTGAGGTGGACCACAATTGGGTCTCTATTTTGGTTGGAGTATATTCTTGTTTCTTTTTATTTTAAGCATATTTTATCATAGCATCTTAGTGAATTCTATCAACATGTAGCATTTACATCAACTTGCATCTTCTAATATTTAATTTTAAGTTTTTTTATAGAGGTTTTCATCTATAGAGTAGGTTATATTTTTGTGAGTATCATTTACTTTCCTATTTTATAAGCTTTATTTATTTCCCCTATACATGAAATTGAATTCTCAATCCCCTAAGAATATAATACTATACATATAGTATCATCACCATGCCAAAATATATGTCTCTTGGTTGACATATAAATGGAGTAGCAACAAAAAAGAAATGGATGCTTGATTAGTGCATAATTATTCGGCAAGTTGTGTGTGAACCTTAGCTAAACCAATTTTAATTGGGAATTGATTTTTTTCACCATTTTTAGTGTTATTATTGGGGATAGTGTGAAGATTTATAATTTTTTAGCTTTGAGATATATTTTACTGCTTTCCCTAGATTATAATTTATATTTTGCAATCTAGAATTAGTTACCAAAAATGAAAAACACCAAAAATATCTACTAAAATTATATAAAAAAATAGGATCTTTCAAATTTTGTACATTGAATAAAATTAAGAAGAGATCAATTAGGAATATTTCTCGCAAAAGATAGTGATATTCCAACAACAACTACTCAAGTTGAAGCATTTGTGGCAACATAGGAAGCTACAATCAAAGAATTTAAAATTGAATAAATAAAATAAATAAGTGAATCTATTACACCAAAGGAGAAGTCCCCAGAAATTTCATCAACTAGTATTCAAATTCACACTCAATCCATAATCTATTTTCTAAATTACATTTTTGGACTATTCAATTTGACTAAATCCTCATTTGAAAAAACTTCATCAAAGGCCTCCCTAATAAGCAAATTTTCTGCAAGAAAATCTCTAGGATTTTTTTCTTTGGAACATAATGATTGACAAAGCAAATAAAAATAAAAATAATGAGTCATCCACTTTTGAGTTCCATATTTTTTCAAGAAGGGAAATTTTTAGTGAAAATCATTCAACCCTTTCCCCCACCAAATTTATATGGTATAAGAATAAATTATCCATATTTTTTTATGTTTGAGTTTGATGTCCTCTTTAGAAGCTATGGACATACCATTGATACCCATTTTCTAAAACTATTTCTAACAAATATTAAGGATGTTGCCCTAATATGGTTCATGGGATTAGGTAGAGATGTCATAATTTACTAGAATACCATGAGAGAAACATTAATTCTAAATTACCAAGATTATTATAGAACTAGAGATATGAATGGGGTGACATATTTCACACACAAAATGATAATGAAATTTTGTAGGATTATGTGAAGATTTTTTTATTTTTTTTTGTAGAATTCCAAGAAAAACTGGTTATTTCTTAAGCCAATTAAACTTATATTATTGAGAGGAGTCGACGAATAATGCATATATGCTTTGGACCTAATTGGAAAGGATGTCATATCTTAATTTTCACATCTATACTATTTTTTGGAACTACTCAAGTTCTACCATGAAGAATACCCACAACCATAGAGCTCTATCTTCCACAAATCATACTATAGGAGAGTGTAACTTAGCAACCTACTCAAGGATATGAAGCAAGATATCATAAATCAAAAGACAACCCAACTAGAAACACTGCATACAATAAAGAAATGAGAAGAAATATAGGTGACACTAATTAATCATTGATCACATTTTGGAAAAATAAAATTGATTGTAAGTGTAAATAGGTAGCAATCATTATAGAAGAAAGGAAAGAGAAGAAATAATTCAAAGTAGTGGAGGATGAATATGGGAAAGTTTTCTACATGGTGCAAAGGAGATTATAGTTGCTAAGATAATGGATTCCTTAAGATCCCTTGTACTTTAATGCTCAATTTTCTAATTCATTTACAAATTCTAGCAACTGGTATAATATACCATTAAACTAAATTCCACCACAAACGTAGAAATATCCAATGCCACCTAAACAAGGAGCATGACAATAATAACCATATCAATCAAATGTCCACAATCAACAGTTGAAATAATATCCTAATAAATGGCAAGAATAATGGAGGACAAACCAATAATTTTTTAACCCCAAAATTATCTTTCAACGATAGCTAAAACCTCCATAGAAATAACTAACTCTTATGCTAAATATTTCTACTCCTAACCCACCTAGAGCCATACAAATACCTCCTTATCCTATACCTACACCAAATAAAAATTTGTTTTAGCTAGTATAAATAATTAAATACATGAATACCCACCCTATGTGGTTGAGTTGGGTGATGCATACCTTTTCTTGATAAATGTACTTTCCATTCTTACAACCCCATAATCATGGAGCTCCCTATCAAAATTTTGACTATGCAAACTAGCTTGTAGCAATTTACAAACCATAACCCTCCAATTCTAGAGAGGTTGAATACACAAAATTTAGGACTTGAACCTAAGTTTTATTTTTTAAGTAAATTAAAAAATATTTGTGTCAAAATTCCCCTATTCCAAGAAATCAAGGATATCCCCATCTAAAGAAACTAGGGTGGAAATAGAAGCACCCACAAACTATCCAAGTTATTGGGTAGCTTGTTGATATCATGCTTGGTAATTTTTACCTCCCAAGTATATTGATCTAGGGTAATCCCATCATAGGTTTCTATATCAGTAGTACTCCCGTAAAAACACTTTCATTAATTTGGGAGTAACCATTAATGTTATGACCAAAAAAATCATTCAATCCTTAAAAATCATTAATATTTTTCCTAATTATATAGTGCTACAATTAGAAAATTTATCATATATTAAACTTAAGGGAGTGGTTTAAGGCATGGTCATAAGCCATGATTCATGGGAGTATCTAGCTAATTTTGTGGTCTTGTAGCCAAAATCTAACTAAGGAGGGTATCCCCTTATCTAAGAAGACCATGGTTGGCTATAGCCAATGCATTTATTTGCTAGAGGTTGTTGATTATCTAAAATACTGAGAGGGGGGGTGAATAATTATTCCATAAAACCATTCAATTGTAAACCAACCAATTATTAAAGCACATATAGTTGCAAACAAGAATGGAGACATTAAAATGAACATGACACCACAAAACACATCAACACCAGATTTTTATGTGGAAAACCCAAAATGAGAAAAACCACGGTGATGATTAGCTCACAATATATTATATCTAGATACGGTATGTTGCAGGGCTCGCTGCTAGGACTCACTGTCCTTGAAAGGCTCATAGTTAGAATACCAAATGATATGGCTAACCGCCAAGATAAAAAATGATATGGCTCACTACTAAAAGTATGAACTAACGAAATACACGGCTCTAAATATGAAGTATTGATTTGCTTAGTAGTCACATAATAATTCTTCTATGATCCTTAACTTCTACCACTATACACCACTTGCATCTAATAGATCATTCAATCTCACATATAAATTTATCTCTCATGCTTCTCCACACACTTTTTCACACACTTAACTCCAAAATGTCTCATGTATATATACAAGTATATTTCATACATCAATGAGGTCGGCTTAATTAGATGAAAACAAAATAGCTCTTGTTGGCACCATACAAAATTTAAAACATCTTTTCACCCATGCAATAATTAATTTCAAGTCAGCGTAGATCTGTTAAAGGATTCAACTAACATCCACAAGGTATAATTAATCTTCTAAATAAATATCATATATTAGATCAGCCAGGAATAGGACCTAATCAAAAAAAATCCAATCCAACACACACTTCTAAAAGTAAACACCTTCCAGATCCTATATTACTTTAGTTTCTCTTCACTTTAACATAAAAGTGGCTACCATTAGAACCGCGGAATTAGAGCATCCTTCTCAAGAAAATGTGGAGTCTCCTGCATAGGTATACTGAATAGAGAAATGACTGAAGTATACAAAGTTGAACTTTTTCATTGATAACACATTGTACACAACACAAAACTTCTCAAGATCTTGAATATAGATGCATGAGTGAGTCATAATAATATGATTAAGAGAGCAAAGTCACATCTCTTCTTGCGGAGAATTCTGGACCCAAAAACCAATGCATTGGATCATAATATTAATAGAAAATAATACTTAACCAAACCTCTAATAGATCAACTTCTAGTATAGATGGTATTATACACCAAGTATGCTTCCCACAATGTTGACATCAATGAAAACATTGGATCAGCCAAATCATCCTATGTATGTACACTTCATTTTCATGTTACTACACTTCCAATAATCTCCCGCTTTAGAATTTATGGAAACATGCATATCAAAAACATTTTTATACCAATACAAAACAACTGAACACTCCCCCTTACAAAATTGTTCTTGACAAAAAAAAATCTTCTTAATATATGTCTCTCCCCTTTTGACATCAATGGCAAAGGTCATGCAAGGGTCTGGTATATTTCCCTTGAATATATCTATGCATCAAAAATTGATCAAAAAGGAATATGAAAAATGTTAACCTAAAGAAGAAGAACCTTTGAGGTTCTTCAAGATATCCTATCATGTAGCTTTGCCTTCTTCCCACAATCCTTTTGCACTTGCAAGAGTCTTGTATAGTAATTAAATCTATGTTAAAGACTCTCTACCTTCTTTCATACTGTTGGGACTGAGATTTATCTCTGATAGACTGCAAACACTATCAAGGGCACTGGATACATGAATGTGCCCAATTTTTACCAAATCTCTAAGTGCCACATACTACTTGATCACTTTTGTTCTCTGATTTTGTAGGTGAAAGAATTTATCCTATAGTTGCACAATGTAGGACCATCTCTAATTGTCTCTATCATTTTCCAAGCTATAAACATTTGCTTGAGTTCTCAACTGAATTTCATTCTATTTTATTTCCTCTCTTGCATTTAATGTCTTATCAAACTAATTCAGGCAGAAAGATACTAACTCCTGAGCTTATTTTTCACAATCTTGAACATTCTTTAATTCCTTCATGACTCTATGGTGTGCATCTACACAATTCTTCTTGATGTCTTCTATATTTTCTTTTGTAGATCTTGGTTCTAACCCATTTCCTATTTTCTCCTCCAATCCGGAGATGTATGATTTTAGTGAGTTAATCATATTCCTGAGATTTTCCAAAGTGGATATAGATGAATTAAAGTTGGAACCAAGAATCACTTTCTGTAAATCTTTTAATGTTTCATCCAAGTCATGAATTTTTTCACTTTCATGCTCATGTTGAGCTATCTCAAATTCACGTCCTTCTTTGATAACACTTTTTATCTTCTTTCTTATTCTTTTTGTACTATCAGAGGCTTCAGTCATAGATATTTCTTCTATATCTGCTTTGTCAAAGGGTTCTTGATGCTTTGCAGAAGTACTTTTGCATAATGATCAACTTCTTCTTCAATTACTTCATAATTCAATTCAGAAATCTACATAAGTCTGGATTCAACTACTTCCATGTGACAAAAATTAGTAGAGACAAGAAAATTGGTGTCTCCAGAGTATTTTTCCACCACACTTTCTGGAATTCTTGTTCCCTTATTCATCCTCATCTGAAACGTTCCAAAGAATGTTGTGAAATCAATTTCTTGAGCATCTGAACCACCAAGATTTTCCATGAGATTATTTATCTAGTGTGCAATCGGTTATGTGTTTATCCATTCAACCTTTCAAATTACCAGTAACTCCTTCATAAAGTAAAAGAGTAGACAAATTGTTAGTGCCATACCGAAATGTACTCTTTTTATTCTTTTTTATTTCTTTCAAATTCTTCAATAGGTGCTATCGAAGTAGCTCACAAAGATCATAGTATGTACCATTCTTAATCATATCAAATGTAATTTATGTAGCAGCAATAGAAACTATATAGTCATTACTAGCTATGCAATTTTTATGTCCAATAAGCATTGTAGCATACCAGATGACTGGATCTTCAATTGTACTCAAGACAAGTTCTTTTCCTTCAAGAGTCGCTCCAGTCATCTCTATTATCTCTTGATCAATGACAATCTTCCATCTCAAAATTGATTCGAAGGACCACAAACTAATCACATCCATTATAGCTTCTCTAGTTATCATATGTGCACCATCATTCCAAATAGATTCATCATGAATCCTACTTAATGTCATTTGTATGTACTTCTTGTCAAATTCAAATAAATGGAATTTATGCCATATATCCAGTTTCTTTTCAACTAGGGTTTTATATACATCATGATTTTCTTTCAATTCATTCTTCCACAAAATACTTAATCGAACTAGTAAAATTTCCTCAATTTTTCCATAAATGTATGCATAAATATCTTCAGAAGGCAATACTCTATAGTGAATGCCGAAAAATGCACCCATCGAATCTTCTGATTTTTTTTTCAAAGAATACTTCCTAAATTTTATTTGCAATTTTTCAAAAACATTCACAACCTTCGAATTGTCCATCGCATAAAAATGAAAATTCTAGAAAAGAATTGTTTAAGTAGAATACCTCTATAATTTTCTCTAGCGAAGAATAGGGTTTTTATGTTCTTCTTCTAGATCACATCTCGAGTCCACTTCCTCTTTTTTTCACAAATTCTTTTTCTTGAATGGATCTTTCTTAATATATCTAAATTTATTTCTTTCATCCCAAATGCTCTTGCAATAAATGCTTCAAATCGTAACTCGATGACCTCAAAATTAGTGTACACTTCGATCCTTTCAAATTATACAAAATTCATTCTTCACACATGTGTGTCTGAAAATTCATTTCGCATGAAATCTTGAGTTCATAACATTAATAAATGCACTTTTGTCATGATATGACATCATATATCGAAAGAGGGGTTAATAAATTTTCTGATTATTGCTCCCCCTTAGCCACTACCTCAATTAATTTTTGATTGGATTATCTACACCGGAGAATGAAACAAAAAACAATGCTTCTAATTTTGCTTGTATTCCAAATTTTTCTTCCTTTATCTAGATCCTTTCCATTTCCTTCTTCACTTTTGTCAGATCAATCTTAATGACTGGTTCATATCTGTATACTGGATTGTACTTCTCTTATTTTTTCTTCTACAATCTCTTGCCAAATGTCCCAGATTATTGAAATTGTAGCAAACAACATTCTTCCATCCAAATTTTCTTTTATTCAAACTATATTTGCACTGTTTATCCTTATGTCCAAATGAATTGCAGTGATAATAGAAGCCATTGAATGGATAAACCATCTTATTCAACTTCTATTTTTTGAATTCTTTAGGTTTTTTTTCAATCCTCTTACATTCAAAACATTGACCAGAGAATGATAAAGTATTTTCATTCATTCTATCATTCTTTTTTTCTTTCTTTTTCAGAATCTTTTACCTTATGTCCAAACTTATTGTAAGAATAACAGACACCATTAAAAGATAAATACCTTTGAGCATTAGGTTGTATGATAGGAGTCCTTCTGGTATGTCCACCATTGCTTTGATTCCTCATATTAGGAGATTGGTTCACCTTTGAAATTTTTCCTTCTTCAAATCCCAAACCACTTTTATCCATAGAGGACCTATGTCTTGTAATTTTTTCCAGCATTGTAGAGCTTGTCCCAAATCTATCCTCATATCTTTTTTCCTTTTCTAGATTTTATTTCAGAATTAACACTTCTTGCTCAAGCTTTTCACATTCATCCATCCTTCTTTGAATTTTAGCTTTCTGATATTCTTCGATTTTTCTTTTTCTTCTAGTTTTTCTTTTAGTCTGATGATGTCCTCATTTTCCTTTTTTAATAGATCACTGATGTCACATTAATTTTCTTTCATCTTCTCAATGTACTCATTTTCTTTCTTTAGTTTAACCTTCAAATCTTTATTTTCTTTTGTATGCTCAGCAAAGATCTCTTTCAAAGGAATGATAAATATTTTATCTTCCATGTATTCAAATTTTAGGACCTTCCCCAAGCTGTTAGACTTCTTTAGAGGAACCAAGCTCTAATACCATTTGTTGATTATCTGGAATATTGAGAGGGGGGGTGAATTAGTATTCCATAAAACCATTCAGCTATAAAATAATCAATTATTAAAGCACATATAACTACAAATAATAATGAAGACATTGAAATGAACATGTCACCACAAAAGACATCAACACTAGATTTTTACATGGAAAACCCAAAATGGGAAAACCATTGTGAGGATTAGCTCACAATATATTATATCCAGATACAGTATATTACAAGGCTCACTACCAAGACTTACTGTCCATGAAAGGCTCATAACCAGAATACAAAATGATATGGCTAACCACGAGGATACAAAATGATATGGCTCACTACCAAAAGTATGAACTGATGGAATACACTTTCTATGTGCAGAGTTTAGTTCCAATGAGGCTCTACATATGAAGTGCTTCTTTTCTTAGCAGTTGCATAACAAATCTGTTATGATCCTTAACTTCGACCACTATAAACCACTCACATTTGATAGATCATTAAAGCTCACATATTCATTTATCTCACATGTTTCTCAACATACCTTTTCACACACTTGACTCCAAAATGTCTCATGTATATATACAGTTATATTTTATACATCAATTAGGTCAGCCTAATTAGATGTAAACAAAATAGCTCTTGTTGGCACCATACAAAATTTAAAAAATATTTTCACCCATGCAATACTTAATTTCAAGTCGACGTAGATCCATTAAAGGATTCAACTAACATCTGCAAGGTATAATTAATCTTCTAAATACATATCATATATTAGGTCGGTCAGGAATAAGACCTAATCACAAAAACTCCAATCCAACACACACTTCTCAAAGTAAACACCTTCTAGATCTGATATTACTTTAGTTTCTCTTCACATTAATATCAAAGATGCTACCATTAGAATAATAGCATCAGAACATCCTTCTCAATAAAATGTGAAGTCTCCCACACAGGTATAATGAACAAAGAAACTAATGAAGTATACAATGTTGAACTCTTTCATTGATAACTCTATATACACAACACAAAAATTCTTGAGATATTGAATATAGTTGTATGAGTGAGTCATAATAATATGATTAAGAGAGAAAAGTCGCACCTCTTCTTGCGATGAATTTCAGACCCAAAAACCAGTGCATTGGATCATAACATTAACAACAAAGAATACTTAACCAAACCTCTAATAGATCAGCTTTTGGTATAGATGGTATTGTACACCAAGTATGCTTCCCATAATGTTGACATCAATGATAGAACTGGATCAGCCAAATCATCCTATGTATGTACACTTCATGCTCATGTTTCTACACTTCCAATAGAGGCTAGGGAATATGATCACTTCTAATGGGAATGTGACTAAAAAAATGGTCTTGTACCCACCAGCTCAACCTTTCATAGATCAAGAACAACCTTTATGGATGGAATTATATGATCATAATCAATATTTAATACAAAAATTGATGACCATAGGATGTAGCCTAATAATAGAAACCCAAGATGAGGATACCATTATTTTCAATATTTTATTAAACACATATATCATTAAACCAAAATTTAATGTTCACCTAAGATGTGTGCCTTATCATCTTAAAAATATCTTTCCTTCAATAGATGCTTCAAAATTTATATAATTTTTTTATATTTTTCACCAATTACCACCTCATAGTTGCATCGTTAATATATTATGTAGAAATAATGCTTAAATGATAAAATGTTATTTACAAAATTAGGAATCCAATAAGTCACTTAACATCAAAAATAGGTTGGACATGCAACAACAAAATTAGGTAATAAATATGCTTCAATGCAATAAAATAGCATTTGCATGAGATTATAAGTATATGAAAGGGATCAAACCAAACCTCATACCCATCATATTTGCATCAAAGAGGATTGTAAACCTATAAGACATTGATAATGAAGTATGAGCCTTTTAGTTTGAGACATTGTCAAAATCATAATTATATTTTCTTAGAAGGCTACATCTACCCCATATCAGATAGACAATAGGTTTCACCTCTACTAAGTTTAAACAATAAATGATGAAAGTGGCATATTTTTATGGATTACAAGGAAATTAATGTTGCCACATAGAAGGATAATTTATCCCTTCCATTTATTCACTAGGTCTTAGATACATTATGATTAAAATGATATTTTCCTTTTTGGATATTTTTATTGGATATAACCAAACTATAAACACTCCTAAATATTACCATTTAGGTTATGTAATTCCACTACTACTTTCTAGTAGGTTATTTTAAGAATTTTTTAATCCCATACATGAATATTTGGAAATATATATGGATGACTTCATAACCTATAGAAATTCCTATGATGAATCCTTTGCAAATATAACATGATGATGGAGGAAGGAATAGTGTTAGGACATTACATATTAAAAGTAGGAATTAAAGTAGATCCTACCAAAATTGAGGTTATTAGAAAATTTTCATTACCACAAAAATTAAAAGATGTTAGGATTTTCCTTGAACATGCTAGATATTACCATAGATTTAACACCTTTTTTTTTAATTTCCAAATATGCTAACTTTTTTTGGGTAAATGTATGCCAAGAATCATCATAAGTTCTAAAATATTTGGTAACCACAACCCTAGTGTTATGTGGATTGGATTGTAAAATTCTATTTCATATTCATACTGATGCATTTGATTCAACTATAGGTGTTGTCCTCAAATAGAGAGATGGCCCATTGGAATATGCAATCTACTTTATCATAAAAAAATTTACAAGGAGCTACAATTAACTACATAGTAACCAAAAAATATTTTTTTGTAGTAGTGTATGCAATCAACAAATTTTTCCACTATATCATTGGTTATCCTTTTTCTTCATATTGAACATGAAATGATATATTATTTGATAAACAAACTAGTGATTAGGTGTAGACTCTAGCGCATTGGTTGTTGTTACTAGAAGAATTTGATAAAAATATAAAATTTTCCAATCCATCATTTATGAATGATTTTAACTTATTAAATATTACAAAATTAAAAAAAAAACATACCCCTTTTGTTTAAATTATTACCTAATTTCTTAGAAAAATTTCTATAACTTAGCCTCAAAAGGCCCGTTTTTAATAATTAAAAAATATAAATTAAAGCTGCAAGTTGAAGATAATTTATATTTCTAATACGAAGGCCATATACCTCCACCTAATGTGGGCATAACAATTGAAAAAAATCCATATAAAATACAATTAAAATTAAGAACTTACACATCTTCAAGCTTGCAACCATGGATAAAATCTCCTCTTGAGTGAGCATACACACAAACCCATACTCCACACAATTGCAAACAATCCCAAGAAATTCAAACTTCAAGCCAATCCATTTATAATTCCTTTCAAGTTTAAATTACATAAGTGAGGAAAATAGCCTTATAATTTCCTATTATGCCTTTTTCTATTTTACCTATTGCAATTATTGACATGTCCAATGATATATTTGGATAATAATAATAAATAATTAAATAAATTATATGCTAATTTAATTCTAATTGACATTGTTGATGTGAATAGGGTAGATTACCTAACGGGTTCATCACTGAGGTCCTTATTCACCCTAGTTTCTTAAGTTTACTTAGGGTACACATAGGATACTTATCCCTTTATGTATCAAGTCATAATATTAAGACAAATTTCATAATCTTAGACAATCCCATGTCTCACCTTGGTCTATATAACCAAGGGGTTATCTTTGTAATCTTGTATTCATTATCACGTATCAATTGCATCATTTGACATAACAACATTATTTATCATTTTGTATCTCTCTTGTGATTTCACATAAGATATTAGATCTCGGGTGGCTGCATATTTAGCCAAATATTTCATGGTATATAAAATTCTATACCAACTCTTACATGGTATTAGAGCTTGTGGGATGGCTTATTGCTAGTCTTTATTGAGAGATCTAGGTTGAAAATCTTGGTAGATCTTGGAAATTTGAGTATGATCTTCTCTTACATGATACGATGACTTAGAGAATAAAAGACTTGATATAAATACTAGATTTGGGGGATTTCTCTTTATGGATTTGTATTGCAAGTTTATATTAGAGCATAATGATATAAATATGAGCTCACCATTGAGTTCAATGTGTCCAATAAATTTAATTTATAATTTTGATTGTCTAAATTGGGCATGTGAGGCCAAATTTATGAAGGTTTGAAGTTGAGAGGTGATTGTCAAATCCAAAAGGTAGCTACAATTTTGGGGCATTTTGGGTCAAATATGACTTTGCTATGATGTTTAGAAGGCCAAAGAACCTAAGAATTGGCTATCAATTCATCAAATTTGGACTTTTTTACCCTAGGACCTTACGGAATTTTGACCCCCTTTGTCATATGGTCATCTATATAATTATACAAATTATACATTGCCTATGCAAGCACACATTACTATTATGGTTCAGTAAAAAAAATCTTTTATTTTAATTTTTTAGATTTATTAAAAAATGTTGAATATTTACACAAAATTTCATAGTTTCTATCACATGATGTACATATGTTTGAACAAGTTACTCACTAGGGCCCCAATATCGATTAGATACATTGTCAGTGATGAGTTATTGTTGAAAATAATCCCTAAACAACTTAACAACCCACCATAAACCAGTAGTTCCTACCAAAATAGGTTTCCTCTACCAATAAGTTATTTTTTGCTAAAACAAGGTGGTTTCTATACTTATTATGGCAGTTTCATGTGTATGGAGGTGGTTTTCCAAAATTTACAATTATTTTTTTGCTTCAAGTGATTATGTCAGCAAAAAATGGTGTATTCAAATAGCTTTTATGTTGAAATCAACATGGTGTTAGCATAAAATCATCAAACCCTTCCAACCTACCCTCCTCATAGTTGATGATTTTTATTTTGCACTTAGACTTTGCAAGCTCCTCTCTCAGTCATTTTGAATCCTTTTTATAAGAATTATTGTATGATTTGTGGTATAATTTCATGAGATCCATAGTGGTGTATATATTTTTTTACTTTTATGTTTAGTTTCATTAGAAATTATGGATTCTCATAGGTGTTGTTGAGTAGTTCTCATTTTGGGAACTTTTGAGACTATTTGGGATTGTATAGTAACACTTTCTGGTGTATTTTTTAAAAAGTGCATAATTTTTTATGTATCTTATAGTGATGTGATCATATCAATCTCATTTTTTCAAAAACTTGTAGTGTCATAAATAGTCAACCTTAACAATTTCACACTATGTTTGCTACCCTCTTAAGTGCATGTGTCTAATTATTCTTATAAATTACCCATTTAGTTGTTGTTTTGAATTAAATATGGGAAATTGGATTAAATATTTATGTAATGGACTTAAGAAAAGATAAAAAAGGGTTGGACTAGAGCACCTATCACCCCTATCTCACCTAATTAGGCCCAAAATTTAAAATTTTATTGTTAGCCTCAAATATGTTTATGAATCCAAAATCCTTTGTTGGTTTATCATAATGGTTAATGTGAAACATGTTGAAACTCATATAAATATAAGTCTTTACCTCAATTTGAACACCTAATGAAATTTTGATCTCTCAAGCAATTGTAAGGGAAATCAATGCAATTTCAAGAGCAAGAATAAGAAGAATATTTGCAATACTATTTCAGTCAATTGCAAGTCTGCAACACATCCACAAATTCATGTTTATGCATTGTATGATTTTTCATATTTATGTTTATTTATTATTATGATAACTAACACTAGCAAGATCTCCAAGCATCCTCCAATTTCTCCTTGTGTGTGATGATAAAAGTGACCTCAATCCAACAAAGAATACAAACCCGAATGGTAAGTTACAACTATAATGTTATTTATCATTCATTTTTATCCATTTGCCTCTACTCTCCCTAGAGCACGCAATTTGTATCATTGCCATCATATTCATTTATTAAGGTTGAAACACCAAAATGGGGTTTGACCAAGGCAAGCCCCTATATGGCACAACCATTCTCCTCTTTTCCTTATTGTAGGCTATAAGTCTAGAGTTGATTCAAGTGGATTGGATATCTCAAGGCATCAAAATCATAACTCAAGTATTCAAGAATATTTCATCATCAAATTAAACAAGTTGATTATTCACAAATCTATCAGACTTTAGAACTTGATCTTGGTTGTCAGAGACCCTTAGGTTGTGATGCATCTATGTAGGTTCTGAAAACTTGGAAACTGACATTTTTGGATTAGGGTTCCCAATGCCCCTATCTTGTCAATTCTACCTCATATTCATATGAAAAGTTCCTCTTTGTCTGCACTTTCTAATTCTGCTCTCTATATTTGTCTTTCTACTCTAAATTTTCTAGATTTTGTAATAGTTAATCTCTTTAGTCTTAATTCACTTAGTCTTCAACATTTCATAATCAATCATCACATCTCAACCACATCCAAACAAAAATGGGATCATAACCCTAACCAATTTTCTGGCTCTCCCTTGAGGACAATAGCCAAATAATTTCTCTTGGTTACTTTTGTGTCCACTAATGTTTTATGGTGGAACGAGTGATTTGCATGAGGAACTTGGCTTATATCTCATCTCACCACCTCACATTTTGGTGAACCTAACATCTCCTACACTTACAATTTTTTTGATTCATGCAATATTATTATTTAATATGATTAGGTTATTTAAGTGTCTTGTTTCTCATATGTATTCATATTATTTCTAAAGTTTTAAAAAGTAAAGCATTTAAATTTATTGTTATTTGCAAAAAACACAAACATAAAACATTATCTTTTAGCATTTCAACAATTTATCTAATTTTTTATCATTTTATGTCATATTTTTCCTTCTAGGAACATTCATGTATGAAGTGGATTGAACATATTAGCTCCTTAAAATGCTTTAAATTCCTAATTTATGCATTTATGTACTTCCCATAAATAAATTAGGACATCTTGAATTTTATTTGTTCTATTAGGCTTCAAATTTGAGTGTTCATAGTCTAAAATTTGTAGATTATTCCATATTTGTTTATATTTTAAAATTTTCAAATCCTACACTTCTAGACTAAGGCACATAACACTCCTATCTTACCAATTTTGACCCATATTTTAGTGGCAGTTTCTTCTTTGTACCTTTTGTTCATATTTTCTCTTTGTCTCTTCCAATCTTTTTTATAACAACTACAATATGTTCATCTAACATTATGCAGTTTTTGAATCTAATTTAGATAGTATCTTGCAAACATTTCTAGATTTAAAGATCTTATTTGTTTGATTAAGAAAATGCATGTATTAAATGTCTAATTTTTCATATGCAAAATTTTCAATATTTACATGAAATAAATAATTTGAATATTTTTTATCCTTCAACTTACAAAACATAAAAATACCTAAAATATAATCAACATTTCCAATTTTCTTGTCAAAATATTTTCTTCTCTTAAATCATCGGTAGATGTTTCCTTTCTTTTCCTTTGGTAACCCTTCTTCAAATGATGATGAGGCTCATGCATGTTCCTCTCCCAATATATCTCCTATTAGTGAGGATATCTTGGTGTAAGAGGATGCAATTGTTAATATTTTTAACACCACTTTACCTATTCTTTATTTACCTAACTTCATATGAGCAACATGACAAGTATAAATGATGAATTTGAATACAAATCCCACCCACCAAGATTAGAAATAAATCATAATCTGCTCCACAAAACTTACATCCCCAATTCCCACAAAGCACCTATAACATATATAACGCCATCACTCAATAATAGCATGTCTTCTTCCTTTAACACTAGGGGCTCTTTACCTTCATTCCTTGACCATTGATTATATCTAAAATTGATTCACCTTAACCGCATATCTCAACGCTTAACAAGGATTTGCATTATTGCAAAATAATTGATCATTTTTTTCATACCACTATATTGCTTCTTCTTCAAAAAGTAATTATTTAGATAATATTAGTAATACGGCTTTACTTCTATCTGATTTGGAGGCATAATATGGGCTTGGTTTCAAGCTTATCTCTAAACAAGGGTACAAGGGAAAAAAATTATGATGTATGGAACAAGAAATTAAGGTCCCTATGAATCCTACACCACACTTTTCCACAAAGGGTTTAGGCTACCAAACTCCTCTCCCTCTGCCTTTGTCTGAAACATTTATACCTTCATCTTGCATGCAACCAAAATTTCCTTCGCAAGAAAAATGATTACTTCCTACTCCTCATCCTATAGCTAAGAATGATAATTTTTTTGAGTCTCCTCAAATCCTACTTGATTACTCTTCTTCCAATATGTAAACAAAAGAAACCAAATTTACCTTTTTGTGCATATCATCAAATGTTTTCCCATTCCACTTATGATTGTCATATCCTAAGAAGTAAAATACAACTTATTGAATCTAGTGCCCTCATTCTCCTTTGTATTAAATATTTTAAATGATATACTCCATTCTATTGTGTTGATCCTCACTATGTGGCATTTGTAGCTCTATGTATGCACTCATTGTCATTCATGTGGGTACAATCTTATGTGCAACACAATAGTTTCTTTCATGGTTTTCCTTTCCCGTACACTTGAGGGAAAGGTAACTATTTTTGGAGGTGTGCATCCTCCTTAAGGATTCCCTCTATTATCCTTTCACTCTACTTTCCTTTCCTTAAAATATTGGTAGAGAAGTTATGCCAAAATTTTAAGGGGGGGCGTATCACCTATCCATTTTATAAATCCACACATTCACGTGTCTTGAGCTTTGACTTATTGATGTGACTCATCCATTGCAGTTTTGTTTATAATACCCACTAAGGCACGGTTATCAATTTTCCCTCTAACATTAAACCATCCCCCAAGATGTTAAATTATCCCCCAAGACATTAGACTTTCCCTCGTGATTTTAAACATTTATGTATTATACATAGTCACCTAGCATAACATAGCTTGCTATCCTATGAATTTGTGTACCCTATAAGCCACTTAGAATAACACAACTTGCTAGCCTATGGTCCATGGGGGATTTTCAATTTTCATAACCCCTAATGACAAAGAAAGCTAGTGCCAAATTTGTGCACCCTCATTTGTTTGTATTGATTGTTTTTAGTTCCTTTATGTTTTTTTGCATTTAAGGAATGATCCTTGGTATTGAGAAAAATGTTCATACTAAGGTCTTCTTTCCCTACTAATGTGGATTTTAGATACTAACATTGTTGTTCTTTTCTTAATGTATGTTTTCTTAATGTTTTCTTTGTGTGTCCTTCATGTTTTCTTCATGTTTGCATCATGTTAGCTTCATGTTTTATTTGTGTATTCATCATGTTTTATTTGTTTCTTCCTCACGTATGCTTTGTGTATGTTTGGATTACTATATGATTTTCTGCATCATATCTTATATGTGTATATGCTCATTTTATCTTAACATCAGTGTTTGATAGGATCCTTAACTTGGGGGACATTGCATCTCCTAGCTTAATGTCATTTTAGCTCCTTGATGTTTGACAAAATGACTCTTTGGAATCTCCATAATATAGTGTGAGTATGAGCATAAATTCATACACTCACTAAATTTGGGGACAAATGCAGCATCATAAATTATCACCCTTGACAATTTCATAGTATGTTTGGCACCCTCCCAAATGTATGTGCCTAATTATTTTTATAAATTACTTGTTTAATTACCGTTTTGAGAATTTCAATTAAATCTAGGAAATTGAACTAAATATTTATGTAACAAACTTAAGAAGAGATAAAAAGGGTTGGACTAGGGTTCCTAGTGCCCTTGTCCCACCTAATTAGGCCCAAAATTTTAAATTTTATTATGGACCTCAATATGTTTATGAATCCAAAATCCTTTGTCGACTTATCATAAGGGTTAATGCAAAATATGTCAAAACTCATATAAAGATAAGTATTTCCCTCCATTTGAACACCTAATGAAATTTTGATCTCTCTGGAAATCGTAAGGGCAATTAATGCCATTTCAAGAACAAAATAAATTAGAAGATCTAAAAAACCATTTCAGTCAATTAAAAGTCTACAACACATCACAAAATTCATTTTTTATGTATTGTAAGATGTTTCATGTTTATGTTTATTTGTTATTATGAGAATTAGAACTTGCAATACATCCAATTTATCCTTGTGTGTGATGATAAAAGTGACCTCAATCCAACAAGGAATGCAGATTTGAGTGGTAAGTTACAAATGTGTTATGTATCATTCATTTTAATCAATTTTCCTCTACTCTCCCTAGAGCTCGCAATTTGTATCATTGTTATCATAACCATTTATGGAGGTGGAAACACCAAAATAGGGTTTGACCAAAGAAATCCTCTATACAACATAAACCTTCCCCCTTACCCTTCTTGCATTTTAAATTAGACCCTTTACATTTTTTCCCATGGCATCTAATCAGTTCATTGATTTGAGATTCCTAAAAAAATAATTCTTAAATTAAGGAGAGTCAATACAAATAGTACATGATCAAGGCACAATTTTATCTTCACTACCCAAACCATGGGACATAGTAACCAAGATCATTATTTATTAAATTTATTATGAAGGGAGGAATGATTATATTTTTTCCACCATTTTAAGATAATGTGTCGTTTGTATTGTCAAAAATCTTGTTAATTTACCACATTTTCTATTTCATTGAACAATAGGAAGCATCTAAATCGGACTTGGAGTTGCCTCATAAAAGGAAAGGACTATTTTAGTCAAGAAAAAATAAGACAAAATTGGAGAAATAATGTTGAAGAAAGATAGATAAGACCAAATCAAGAATTTAACATATAGTGAAACTCTTGCTACATAAACAAGATAATAATATTATAAGGGTTACTCCTAAACAAAAAATAAATTTTATTTACCAAAGGTTGATATTCTATAGGAATGTTTGAATCTTTAAGATACCTTTTATTATGTGTTTTCATTGCTATATTTCTTTGCATGTATATATATATATATATATCCTCCTTTTTGAGAGGCAATATGAACTTTGTCAAATAGATGGAACTCCTTCTACAATTTAAAAATAAATACTTATTTTATAATTTTCATTTTGTAAAGCTTAAGATAGTGCCCAGTTATAACTAGGGTTGTACAATTGGATTCTATGGTGCAAGGTTTGTCTACACCATTATCCTTGACACTTTGATATCATATGAACCTAACCATCTAGGGTGGAATTTACATTTTAAGTCCTAAAATATAGAATCATATGTGTCCAATATCCTAGTTGAAATGACTACTTATGAATGAAATGATCATGTTGTTGTTAAAATAATTTTGAATGAAATAAAACCTCTTGACACATTTCATCTAAAGAATAAATTTGTTTGATTTTTATATTTGAGAATCATTATTATTTAAACCCAATTCTAAAGTAGTACATAGAATGTTGACTTAAAATTCTATAGGTAGGACTACTCTCTTACCATAAAAAATCTCATAAAGAGTAATACATGTGGTAGTCTTACATGTTGTCCAATAGGCCCATAATGATTTAGGAAGCAAAGTTTCCCACTCTTTATAATGAAGGATTGTTTTCTTAGTGAGGATTATTTTGAGTTCTCTATTTGTAACTTCAAGCTAACCCTTATCTTGTGGGTGGTATGGATATGTCTTATGATGTCGAATCTCATTCTTAGAATAAATAAGAAATTAGATTAGAATTAAATTGTAGTCCTTGGTATATTACAATATTCTTTAGCACATCAAACCTTTTGAATATTTTAGTGTGAAAAAATCCAACCACTTTGGTATGTCAAGCATGTTTTAGTGTTACAACTTAAACCCACATAGTGACATAATTTATGTAAACTAAAATGTATTCCTTATTATTTGATGTGAGACTAATAAGACCAATATTTTTAAAATAAATTAATGTAGTTGTGGATATCAAAGCATTTGATTAGAATGCATGGGTTGGCCCCTGCATTAACATTTTATCATAGTGTTGAACATATATCTTGCAATCTTTATATGTGTGGGTTAATAGTATCTAGAAATAAGAATCTTGGTTATAGTGCACTATGCTACAAAGTATCATCCACAAGGTTCTATATGACATACTTAGAGTATGAAAAATACATAATTTTTATCTACATATCAACACATAAAATTATTGATCCCTATTTAGAAGAGAAGCCCATTAATCCATGTATATTGATCACTAATCCCTATAAACTTCCTTTGATGCATGTAACCAAATTTTTGGTTGTAAAAAAAAATGACCCTTAATATAGATTATAAATAGGTATTCATTAGGAAAGACATCATCAAAGAAAACCTACTTAGAATTTGTTAATCAATATAAGAAATCTGAAATAAAATTCTCACGTCCACGTTTGTCAAGTATGGTTATATCAAATTATTACAATAATAGTAACCATATAATGACTCTTCAAGTAACAAAAAGTTTATTCATTAAGAAATGAATGTTAACAAAACTTGTTAATAGCTTATACAAAAGCTAAGATGCATTTTTGTAACTATATTATTTACTTTAGTACTAGTGAAATTTTATCTTATGTAATATATAAAATAAAAAATTGCACCATCCTTTTAGGATAACATAGTCCACATCAGGGTATTCGAGACATGATATGAATGTGAAATAATGTTGTCATGTGGGGTCGGTTGTGTTAAAATTTGTCACTTTTTGCAAATATTGCAAAAGTTGCATCAACAACTTTGCATTTTTGGCTTGTATGGAAGTTCAAGGGTCAGACATTCAAAAGATAGTTTGAAACTATTTGAATATGGTTGTACAGGTTTAAATTTTCCTTGGGATGTTCGAGGTAAGCTTTTGATGAAGTTTTGAAGATCAAGTAATAAAGCAAACTTTATTTTTCTGTAATTTTTGTTGATTTCTTGCTGCTACAACAATTTGCATGGCTCTGTATAGCCTGCAAATGATTTGAAATGTGTTGGAATTGTTGGAGGTATGAACTAAAATTATTTTTGTTTTGTTCTCATTGTTTTTCATTGAGATTTGATTGAGTTTGAAGCAATTTACTAAAAATAGTTAGGAAACCCTAGTTTTGAGGGAAAAATCTTGCATTAGGAGACCATTCCACCGGTGAAAATTTCTAAAAATTTGTGGAGTGGGGGTAATTAGGATGTTTTTCATGTTGGCAGGGTTTTCAGATGCAAGGGATGGAGTTTGGGGCAAGTTGGACGTTGTCCTAGCCTAATATCTTTATTATTAGACTTGGAAGGATAGGTAGGCATAGGGTTTTAATGTTAGATGATTTGGTGACTATTCTAATGAACAAAACTTATAGTTTCAGACCCCATGTGACTTGAGGGAAGCCTTGGAGTGAAGTTTTTCAGTTGGGAGAGAGTATATCTTGAAGTTGCTTTGTGAAACAAGCCTAATTAAGCCTTGTAGCAGTCAAAATTAGAGGGTGTTATTACAAAACAAGCACACCTGCAAAATTGATATGTTTTCAAAGAGCATAAAGGGTATCTAAAATGGTAACCCAATTACAGATTTGAAATATTCTTTCAAATATATGATGAGAATTCCCTGTTTGGAGTACTACAAGGGAAGATGAAGGGTTTGCGAGAAAGCCATCAAGTTAGAGCTTCAAAGTTGTAAAGTTTGTTGAATTTGGATTGTATTGAAAACCTACACCATACTCTACATAAATTGGTATCATAGAATATGTCTGATTAGAGGAAAGAAAATTTGAGTTTGAAAGAAGGAAAGATGCCTCCTAAAAGTAATTAACGGCCAGAGAAGTGAGAGTTGAAAGAAAAGAATTCCAAGGTGTTGAGACAAGTAAAAGAGTGTCATGAAGTTGTCCTATCTATACTTACAACACTTGAATCAAACCAAAGGAGAGGTATGGTCACTGGAGACCAAAGTGACAAAGAGGAAGAGGAAGAGGGTGAGAATGAAAACCCTCAAAGAGGAGTCCAAGATGAGGAAGAATTGGACCCTAATGAATTGAGAATGGTTAATATGTTGAAGGTTGTCAAAGGAGACACTCCTAAGGTGAATATGGAGTTATCCATGTATGGTGGAAAGATGGATAGTGAAGAGGTGCTAGGTTGAATTGATGCACTTGACAACTATTTTGAATATGAGGAGGTAGCAAATAAAAAAAAAGGTGAAATTTTCCAAAACAAAGTTGAGAGGCCCTGCATTACCTTGGTGGAACTATGTGTAGGAAGAGAGGGTGAAGAAGAGGAGCAAGTCAAAAATCAATTCATGGGATAGAATGGTGGCTAAAATCAAGAGCCAATTCCTACCCAGTGATTATGCAATTCAAACATATAGAAGGCTACAAAATCTCAAACAAAAGGAGATGGATGTCATGGATTATACAGAGGAGTTTCATAAATTAAGCATTAGAGAGGGTCATAATGAGGATGAGGTGGAAAAAGTAGCAAGGTACCTAAATGGGTTAAGTTTCAACATACAAGATGAGATAAGTTTGACCACTCCTAGAACGGTGGAAGAATACTTTCAAATGGCAATCAAGGCAAAAGAAAGGTTGAAGAGAATTCAAGAGAAGCAAGTTAGAGGTAGAGGAAGAAGCTTCTGAGGTAGAGGAACCTTTGGAGGAAGAGGACAATCTCAAAATTCATAAGGAGAAACAAGTAGTCATCAAGAACAGAGCTTGGATTCAAGGGGTAGTTTCAGAGGTAGGAGATCAAATAGTAGAGGAAGATTTGGAGGACAAGGTAGAGGATCAAGTACATTCTCAAGAAGATTCTATCAATGCAATCAGTTTGGCCATCAAGCATGGAAATTTTAGAATAAACAACCTTCTACTTCACATGGTGGTGAAAGGAGAACACAATTGGTGCAAGAGGAAGATAATGAGAGTGTCATTTGTCCATCTCAGCATGTTGCTCTAGAAATAGGAGAATCTTTGATGATAAGGAGAACACTAATCAAAGTGCCTATAGTGAAAGATCCTCCACAAAGAAAATCACTGTTTAGAACCACATGCAAATCTCAAGGTAAGGTGTGTAAAGTTGTTGTTGATTTCGGTTCCACAGATAATCTAGTTTCTTTAGAGATGGTTGAAAAGTTGAAAATGAAGAGGATACCACATCCCACTCCTTACAAGGTCTCCTGGTTGAATAAGGGTCAACAAGTCCTAGTGAATGATCAAACGTGGGTTGAATTTAACATAGGAGGGTACAAAGACAAGATATTGTTTGAAACCATCCCAATGGATGTTTGTCATTTAGTGTTAGGAAGACCCTGGTAGCATGATAGAAAAGATAAACATGATGGGCAAAAAAATACCTATGTGTTTGAAAAGGATGGGATTTCATTCACCCTTACTCCATTGCAAGAAGAGAGTCTAGACAAGCAAGTAGGGTCTAATATAATGTTGGTTGGGGAAAAAGAGTTCTTGGAAAACATGAAAGAAGAGGGTGGACAATGTTATGTCATTTTTATCAGACCAAAATCTATCATGATAGCAGCAAATCTTGATGATGTACCTAAGGAGGTCCAAACATTGTTGAACAAGTACAAAGACATTATAGTAGATGAGCTCCCTAGTTCTTTGCCACCAATAAGAGATGTGAGCCACCACATAGACTTCATACCAGGGGAAAACCTACCTAATAAAGCTGCATATAAATTGACTCCTCAATAAAATGAAAAGATTGGGAAGAAAATCCAAGATTTTCTTGACAAAGGCCTGATAAGGGAAAGTCTTAGCCCATTCCCTACTGTTTTGGCACCAAAAAAAGGAGGTGATTGGAGAATTTGCACCGACTCAAGGGAAATTAACAAGATAACTATAAGGTATAGGTTTCCCATACCTAGAATGGAAGATTTGATGGATTGTTTAGGAGGGGCTTGTTAATTTTCAAAGATTGACCTCAAAAGTGGCTACCATCAAATTATAATTAGAGAGGGGGATGAGTGGAAAATTGCCTTCAAAACAAATGAGGGGTTATATAAATGGCTTGTCATGCCATTTGGGCTTTCAAATGATCCAACCACTGTTATGAGGTTAATGAATGAATTTATGAAACCTTTCATAGGTAAGTTTGTGGTTGTATACTTGGATGATATACTTGTTTTTAGTAAGACTAAAGATTAACACTTGCAACATTTAGACATGGTTTTGAAGAGGTTGAATGAAGAAAAGTTGATGATCAATTTGAAGAAGTGTGAATTCAAGAAGGAATATTTGGTTTATCTTGGCTTTATGATCTCAAAAGGTTCTTTGAAGATGGATCCTACTAAGGTAGAAGCAATTCTCAGTTGGCCCACTTCTACATCAATCAGTGAGGTAAGAATTTTCCATGGCCTAGCTAGCTTTTACAAAAAAATTGTGAAGAATTTCAATCACATATGTGCTCCAATGATTGACACAATAAAAGGGGATACAAGGAAAAGTTTTGTATGGTCTGATGAGGTAGAAAAAAGCTTTCAATATTTGAAACAAAGGGTAGCACAACAACCTATCCTAGCCTTGTCTAATTTCAACAAATTTTTCACAATAGAATGTGATGCAAGTGGGTATGCAATTGGGGTAGTTTTGAGTCAAAAGGGAAAACCTATGGAATTTTTCAATGAGAACCTCAATGAGGCTAAGAAGAAGTATTCATCTTATGACTTGGAGATGTATGCCATGGTGCAAGCATTAAAGGAGTGGAGACACTATCTCCTTCCTAAAGAGTATTGTTTTTACTAGCAATCATGCTTTGTAGTTCTTAAACAACCAAGACAAACTCAGCCATAGACATGTGAAGTGGGTGGAATACCTACAAAGCTACACCTTCACCATAAAGCACAAAAATGGGCAGTCAAACAAGGTGACAGATGCTTTGAGCAAAAGAACATTGTTGATTCAAGAGGTTCAGTTGCGAAGTGTTGGAATTGATGCCTTGAAAGGTATGTATGTTGAAGATGATGATTTCAAATAGGTATATGCTTCATGTAGCTAGTTCAATGGAATTTTTCATGAAGAGAATTCTGATTTCTTGATTCAAGATGGTTTACTTTTTAAGGGTGCTCAGTTATGTATTCCCAAATGCTCTATGAGGAGTAATCTAGTTAAAGAAAAGCATTGTGGCGGCTTAGGGGGTCATTTTGGTGTTGACAAAACCTTGGAGCAGGTAAGAAGGTATTACTATTGGCCTAAGATGCATAGTGATGTTAAATATTTTGTTGAGAAGTGCATTTTTTGTCAAAAATCCAAGGGTTGTAGTACAAATATAGGTCTTTATCAACCATTTCCAATTCCAAATAGGCCATGGGAATCCATCGACATGTATTTTGTTTTGTGGTTTCCCAAAACTCAAAGAGGATTTGATAGTGTGTTTGTTGTTGTAGACCGATTTAGCAAAATGGCACATTATACCATGTAAAAGCACAAATGATGCCTCTTACATTGTAGGGTTGTTTTTCAAGGAGGTGGTTAGGATTCATGTATTGCCATTAACCATTGTTTTTGACAGGGACAGTAAGTTTGTGGGTCACTTTTGGAGAACCCTTTCGAAGAAGTTGGGAACAAACTTGACCTTTAGCTCTGCCTATCATCCCCAAACAAATGGGCGGACTAAATTTGTCAATAGAAGCCTTGGAAATATCCTAAGATTCTTGACAAAAGAACTTTCAACCCAATGGGATATGGTCCTACCCCAAGTTGAGTTTGAGTATAATGAATCTGTGAACAAAAGTGTTGGAAAAATCTCATTTGAGGTTGTATATGGATTGTAGCCAAGGGGAGTGTTTGAGCTCAAAGATTTGAGTGGCATGGAGAGGAGTGTTGAAGGAGAAGAGTTTGTAGTGGCTATGAAATACATACATCAACAAGTTAAAGAGAACCTTCAAAAGAGTGTGGAAAAATACAAACAACATGCAGATTTGAAAAGGAGAGAGGTTCATTTCAAAGTGGGGGACTTGGTATTAGCTCATTTGAGGAAGGAAAGGCTACCTAAAGGGAAGTATTCAAAGCTATAGATGAAGAATATTGGGCCATGTAGGGTGGTTCACAAATTTGGAGCAAATGCCTATGCAATAGAACTCTCCTAAAGTTGTTATCTCCCCAATATTTAATGTTTCTGACTTATATCCTTTTAAAGGATATGTGATTGCAGGGGAAGATGCAGGTACATTAGAGGTTCCAGATGAAGATTGAGTCAATGACTTACCACCAAGTCAACCATTGAAGCTTGAATATATGTTAGATACCAAGGAAGCTAAAAGAACAAGGCACAAGGTGTACAATGAGTACCTAGTGAAGTGGCAAGGTCTTCCAATGGAGGATGCCACCTGGATGACAGAGGAAGATATCAAGAAGCATGGAGCCACAATTCAAGATCTGATCTCAACTGGAACTTGAGATTTGTTTTATCTGGGAGTATGGTGCAGGGGCACCCATGTGCTCAAAAGATGTAAAGGTTGGGTTTTTGGTTTGGTCAAGAGATTTTTGATGTAATAAGGTCTATTTAGACCATGTCTAATTTTTTTTGTCATGTGGGGTCGGTTGTGTTAAAAATTGTCACTTTTTGTAAATGTTGCAAAAGTTGCTTCAACATGTAGTGCCCCTTTGTGATTGGCCCTTTTCACGGTGTTTGATAAAATTTGTTTTGAGTTGATAAATTAAATTTGTTAATGATGTTGTTTGTTTAATGTTTGAATTAAATAAAGTATTAAATAATGATAAATTGATATTGATTTTGGGTTAATTAAATTATTAAATTAAATGATTAAAATATAAAAATAAACTATTGTTAATGTTAAGTTTTAATTAATAAATTTAAGTTGCGAGGAAATTTCCATGGGAAAAAATAAAATATTAAATTGGAAAGTGATATTGGATAATCAGTTAAAACAAGTTGTTAAAGAAATTTAAAAGATAGAAAAAGTGGAGTTCATGCACATGCATGACTCCAAACTAATTACGGAATGGGAACATGTTTTTATGAGTCTTTTGTTTGCTTTTTTTTTTGAAAAACAAAAGCTTTCCTTATTATCATTTGAAGAGGTATTTTGGTTTTTTGGATCTTGGATTTTTAGTTTTGAAAGAAGGAAGAAAAACTTTGTTTGCAAGAAATTATGGGTGAAATAATTACATTATGTTTTTGATTCAAAAAGATTATTCTGGGGGTTTCAAAGAGTTGATTAAGGCTTTAGAGAAGTGTATCATTGCAAACGTAGGAGTGGATCTTGTCACTAAATCTCCAACTTTGTTAAGCAATCGGATCTGGGTTCCATTGTTCTTCCGAATTTCACCTCTGTTTTTGAAACATATGCTTGTTTGTGAACCTATTGTTTGCCATTTCAATAGCGCCCTTCCTGTAGAAAATAGTCTAATACTAGTATTTAATATCAAATCAAACTGCTTACTAAGTGGAAATTGATCCTCATAGGTGATTTGATTTTGTTTTGATGAAGGTCATCTTTGGAAATCGATTTTGTTTCTTGATTGAGTTGAAATCAAAACTAACATTTAGATTTATTTGAGGAATATATTATTGTGATAGTAATCGTTTTTTAATGCTTTTCTATGATTGGCATTTGGAGGGCAGCCAAATTATGTATAAGGGCGATGCATGTGTGCTATTCGTTCCTTTCCTTAGTCTGTGAATTTTTTCCCTTAGCAACGCTTAGGGTCTTCTCTGTGATTTTAGAGAATGTTGTATGCATTTTGTCTCGGTGCCATACTTTTATTATTAGAACCCTTGATTTTCATTCGCCCCTACTTTTGATAACCAATGGTGTCTATTATATGGAGTTCAATTTATGCTCTTGCTTTTGGTATTTCGATAGTCTTAACTTATGTTGGCATTTGGAGATATGCATATCAATGAACATACAAGGTAGGCTTGCACCAATTTGTGTGTTAATGTTATTTGTATATTTGGCAATCAGCTTAACTTAATTGTTGTATCCAAATTTTGCTTGGTAATCCATTGTAAGTAATTTGATGTTGTATAATTTGATGGATTTTACCTTATATGGTAGTCGTTGGTTGCTATTTCCTTCTATGTTAGTCATTGTTTCAAGTCGATGGGTATGGTTTTAAGTCGACATTTGGATCTTGTGGTTTCACGTCATTGAGCTCTAGAATTTTATTGCCTCTGATTTCTCTAGTTACCATTTTGGCAATTCTGTATTTTCTTTTCTTTCTCGTGGTTTTGATAACAAATTGTACCACTATTATTTACTTACATTGATCCTGAAGCTTTCTTTATAGTTTTGAACCATCGACAATGTCGCTATTCAAAATCCTATTCCACGAATTATCTTTTTCTCTAAATTTCCTTTCAAGAACAAAATAGAGTGCCTAATAGTTGATTCCCCTCAAGTTTTATATATCCTTATCCAAATTGTAATTGAAGTAAATAATAGAGATAACTGAATTCCTAAATATTTCCTCTTCCTCGATACTTTAAGTGTCAAATTCTCAGGCGATAAGTTCATATAAAAATAATTGCATGCATTCATTTTGACATTTTGAATCAGAGTTTCAAGAAATTTAGCTCATTGAATTGAGCCTTCACTCGAAATATTTCTTAGTATGTAAGAATTTATGCTATTTAAATATTGACACCCAAGAGTATTAAGTTCAATGTATATTATCTGAAGTGAATGGTAGAGACTTTTTTTCAAAAGGGGAAGATTGATGTCTTGTTTCAAAGAAACTTTATGATATAAAGACTATGGTAAGAGAGAAAATGTATTTTAGTAATACTAGAAAGAGGTAAGTACAAATAATATAATTAGATATTTATTATTGTCAATTACGAATTCAATAATAATATAGTTAAGGATCTACTATAAATTTATGAACCTTATTAGGAATAAAAGAAAGACCCATATCATTTCTATAATAGTTCACTTCTAATTGGCAATATAGTTAGTAAAGGAAATCATGGTAATAGAAAAGAATAAGTGAAGGAGAGTTGATGTATTCTTAAGATAAATAATGGTTTTGATTTCCTTATGATTATTTTATAGTTGATTATAAATGTTAGTAGTTATGAAGAGACTATATAGAGAAATATTAGAAAATTGTATTAAAAAGAAAAGAAATTGATTAAACTGTATTTGGGTGATAAAAGGATTTAATTAAATGAATTGAATTAGATCATCTCTTTTGTTAGATAATTCAGGCTGAATTCATAATCCTCCAGTAGTTGAATTGATTATATAGGATGATTCCTTGTTTACAGTGATTAATTGATGTTTGTGTAGGATAATGTGGAAATAATGTCTCCCATGGATGTTTTGTTTGTTGTCTTCTTATTATTGATTATTTTGGTTGGTTGATATTGAGTTGACTTTGACTATTGTCTTATGGAGGGAGTCTTTGTGATAAGTGGTTAACAGTGGTTTTCCAAAGGCTTGGGGAAAATAGCTTGATTTTTGGCTTCACGTTTTTGTCATTTTGAAAGTGGATTGATTTTGTACTTGGATTGTGTTCATGAGGGTTTAGCCATGCAATTCTTAGTCATTATTATGGTTGATTTTGTGTGCAAGAGGGTTCAAGCCTTGCTTCATGTGTACATGCATGTGGGTTGTAGTTTTGTGCAAATGGCTTTACCATGTTGGATGTGTTTGGGTCTTCTAGTTGTTAGTGGGGGGAGTGGCTCTCAATGGGGGTCAGCGTACAAAGTGGCGTCAAGGTAACTTATTGAGAGTTTCTTTAATCCGTGATAATCTAAAATGAATTAGGGATTGGGTAGTTCACATTAATCAAGATAACACCTCACTCATGTCTCAAGTGCTTGTTTAGGCTTGAGATGAGTGGGAAGGCCTGGAATGGCATGATCAACTATCTTGTCCTCTTGAAAGGTATGTTGATACTGCATGAGTTTGTATGGGGGTCGGGAATTGGTAGAGGTGGCCAGGGTAATCCATAATGGGGGTTTGGTAGCCTAGGAAGGTTTTCCAGGGTAACCCATAGCAAGCTATGTGATGGCACTCCTCCCTATAGCAATCTAGCATACCCTTGTCTTGTGTTCCCCTTTGTTGTTTGCATTCCTCTAGAAGCGAAGTCACTACCATGTGAATTTTTATGGTACTTTGTATGTTGGAGTCATGTTAGCCTTGTCTGCTTGACTGCTTGTGTAGTGGGTCCTTATTGTCATCTCCTAGCACAAGGGGTGGACCTTAGGGTTCCACATGGTCGGGTGGAACATGCTATGCACTCCATTGGGTTTCCAATTGATGTTCATGAGCATGGATGTTGGACCTTATGTGGAGATTACGAACCTTACACCATTTTAGTAGAGGGAGATAGTTGTTTATGTTATGGATCTACTTGTATCTCATTTGTACCATGTTTTGTAACTTGATGTATTATTCCCGATGTTATAAGGGGAGCTTTAATGTAAACTTGTAAATAGTGTAATGATCTACCCCATGTATGGGAAGTTGTATATGTATTCATTGGTTCATATTCTATTCTCTTGAATGGTGTTGTATTTGTGGAAATATATAAATTTAATTATTTTAATGCAGTGGATGTAAATGAACTCTTGTTATTAGTTATTTTATGATGTATGTCTAGATTAGATAATTGGTAAATTCTTAATGCAGTCATGATACCCTAAAGGAAATAATTAGAGTTTATGTACATGTAGTTTACATTCTATGTAATTGATAGTATGATCTATATGTTGATTCACTTAAAAAAAATTGTTTCATAATTGTTAGTTAGATGTGTTGTTCTTTGGGGTTTCGTGGCGGGGCGTTGCACAAAAACTTTGCTTTTTTGGCTTGTATGGAAGTTGAAGGGTCAAAAATTCAAAAGATAGTTTGAAACCATTTGAATATGGTTGTAAAGGTTTAAATTTTCATTGGGATGTTCGAGGAAATCTTCTCATGAAGTTTTGAAGATCAAGTAATAAAGAAAAATCTATTTTTCTGTATTTTTTTGTGATTTATTGTTGCTACATCAATTTGTATGGATCTATACGACCTGAAAATGATCTAAAACATGTTGGAATTGTTGGAGGGATGAATTAAAATTATTTTGGCTTTGGTCTCATCATTTTTCATTGAGATTTGACTGAGTTTGAAGCGATTTACTAAAAATAGACAGGAAACCCTAGTTTTGAGGGTTTGATAGAAAAATCTTGCATTACGAGACCATTCCACTAGTGGAAATTTCTAAAAATTGGTGGCATGGGGGTAGTTAGGATTATTTTCATGTTGGTAGGGTTTGAAGATGCAAGGGATGGAGTTTGGGGCAAGTTGGATGCTGCCCTAGCCTAATATCTCTATGTATTAGGCTTGGAAGGATAGGTAGGCATAGGGTTTTGATGTTAGATGATTTGGTGCTTGTTCCAATGAAAAAAAGTTGTAGTTTCAGACCCCATGTGACTTGAGGGAAGCCTTGGAGTGAAGTTTTGTAGTTGGGAGAGATTATATCTTGAAGTTGCTTTGTGAAACAAGCCTAATTAGGCCTTGTAGCAGCATAGCAGTCAAAATTAGAGGGTATTGTTACAAAACAAGAACACCTACAAAAATTTTTTGTTTTCAAAGAGCATAAAGGGTATCTAAAATGGTGACCCAATTTTGGGTTTGAAATCTTCTTTGAAAGATATGATGAGAATTCCCTGTTTGGAGTACTACAAGGGAAGATGAAGGGTTTGTGAGAAATCCATCAAGTTAGAGCTTCAAAGTTGTAAATTTTGTTTAATTTGGATTGTATTGAAAACCTCCACCTTTCTTTGCATCAAGCTCCCAATTTTTTCCTCGTAGTGCTGCTGTATCAATGATATTTTCTTTAATGATTTGAGAAACACATTGATATTTTGGAATGCAAGAAAAAATAATATCTTCCATGTCCTAAAAAATACAAACATATTTTTGACAAGTGGGGATAGGGATATATTGAATAATGTGTACCTTCATTGGATCAACCTCAATACCTTTAGTATAAATATAATAAACCAATATTATACCTTTAGTCAATATAATGTGATTTTTTTTATGACCAAGAGAAATATTGGTATCTTCACATATTTGAATAATTTTTGTAAGATTTTCCTTATCTTCTTCATAATTATCACAATAAATTGTAAAGTCGTGCATATATACTTCAACATAATTATGAACTAAATCAGAAAAAATACTTAGGAAAACTCTTTGAAAAGTGGGTGGGGCATTACATAATCCAAAAAATAGAACATTATAGTAAATTTTTCCCCAAGGAAAAGTAAAGGTTTTCTTGTTCCAATCTTCAAGAGAAAACCTAATTTGGTTGTATCCAAGAAAGATAACTTTTTCCCTAAAAGAGTATCAAGAACTTGATCAATAAAGGGAAATGGAAAATTATCCTTTTTTGTTTCTTTATTGAGAGCTCTATAATCAACAATTATATTATATTTACCACCTTTCTTTAGTACAATCAGTAGTGGTGAAACCAATTGGATATCTAAAATAGGACAAATGGGTTCCATATTGAGTAACTTTTTCAATTCCTCTAACAATTTCACATAGAATGGGATTAAATATTTGTTGTGGTTGTCTCACTACATTAATTCCTTCATCTATATAAATATTATTAGTATAAGTGTTAAGATGTAGACCATGCATATCTTGATGTTGGACCATGAAAAATTTACTTTGTGGTTTCACAACATAGTGATCAACTCATTATTGGTGTTTTACTCAAATGTGGTTTTATGTTAAGTGTCCTTCCTAGTAAATTATTTATTTATTTATTATTGAGATGGTGTAGGTAACTCTAAAGATATTAATTGTGAAGTGGATGGAAGTGATGGATCAACAATTAGTTGTGTATGTGTTGGCATGAATGTTAATAGTTGATTTAGTGTTATAAAATGTTGTAAATATATTAAATTAGAAACTAAAGGATTTTTTTGATTGGACGATGATCATATATACAAGAATAAAAAATTAATCTCTTTAAAATATTATTTGATGAATATGCCTTTTTTTTAAAAAGAGATTATGGTTTCTTCTAATGGTTCTTGTACCATGAGGCTCTAGGGCATCAGGAAAATTCACCACCGAAAAATTCACCACCAACAATTCACTGCGAGAAAATTCACCGCCATGAGTTGTTTCTGGTGTATTTTCCATGAGGTGAATTTTTCATGGTGGTGAATTTTCCCGCTATGAATTGTTGGCGGTGAATTTTCCTAGAGCCGGACTCTAGTCAATAGTCAAAATAGGGTATGATTGTTCCAAGTTACTATTTATCCATATGGGCTCTTTTTATTTCAATAGAGGTTGAGATGGGTGACAAAATATCAATTTTTTTCTTTTTTCCCTATTATAAATAACTGTATTACCTAAATGAAAGTTGATGAAATCATTTATAGTGGCAAGCCAAGGTTATCCTTAGATCAAGGGATGTCCCCCTATCTTTACTTTAGGTTGTAAAACCATAAATTCAATTGGATATTCCTATGAGTCAATATATATAATACCATATTCAATCACACCTTTAGGATTTACTAAATAATGTTAAATAATTTGAAGAATTGTAGACCTATAGACCTTAAGCCTTCCAAACATACATTTTATTAGTTTCACTAGTAATTATATTAAAATTAACACCTAAATCAATAACTTTGTTAGGAATACAATATATACTTGAATCATTAGATGTACAAAATTAGAATATTTAGGAGATGAAATATTTCCTAAAATGAGATTTTCTAGTTGTCTAATGACTTCAATAGTATTTGTTTGTTTCTTCTTCTATTTATTTGTGCATAATTCATGAACTATTTTTGTATAAATAGGGATATCCTTGATTAGATGTAAAAGAGTAATTCTAACACATACATTTATTAATTCATTAACAAGGTCAAATTTTGGATGAGCAACTTACCTTGGATTATGGAACTAGTCTAGATATGGGGGTGGTGATGGGTGGGTTTTCTTACATACTAAATATGGTTGCTCAAGATATATAATTATAGAAGGTCATGGTCTTGGAAGTGTTTTAGCTGACTTGAGTTGTGAATTATTGATACAAAGTGTATTGATAGGATATGGTGGAAATCTAACATCACTATTATATATTGGTTAAAGTATCTTATTCTTATTAGGAATGGTTGTAGGTTGTGTAGGTATTGTAGTGCCTCTTGGTGGCTATGATGAAATTTATGGTTGAGTATTTGATGTAGATGATATGGGAGGTAAAATTTGTAGTTGTGGTTGTTCGTATGGAAGAATAGTGGGTGGTTTAAGGTATGGTGGATATTGTGAATAGGAGGTGGTGTTGTTCTCCATGATTCTTTCCATGATTGTAATGAGGGTATGTGTTGTGAGTATTGATTTTTCCACTAGTGATAATATGGTGATTGTTTCCATCCTCCATACCATCTAGGTGGAGAAGAGTATTAGAAAGGAATTGATTGTCTAGTAGGCCCCATGGACCTATAAAGCACATTACAATCACTATTCCTACCTAATGGCATGGCTCTTGGTAGCCGAGTTCTTCTTTGTGCCATATAGTAAATAGATTCCTCTATAAAAAAATTCTATATCTACTAGTAATGGTAACAAGGAGGTACTTTTTCTAACACCTTCTGGAGACAAGATCTAGTTTGTATTGAATGGGAACTCCTCAATAAGGCATCTCTTGTGATACTTAAGAAAAAATAGCAAATTTATTTTTATCATCTTCTTGTTTCTTGCATGTCTAAACGTTATTTATCTATTTATCCATAAGAATAAAATATTTTTAGATCATCAAGTAACATACCTAGTTCTTGCTTAGTAATTCTAGAGGTACCACCATGTGAAATTTGATTTTCTCAATAACTCCTTATAGATCAATGAGATGTTGAATAGTTCTTTTTAATTTCATAAAAACATCAAAGCTGAAAATTCAAAAATATCACCACTATCTATAATATTTAAAGTATATATATATATTCATCACTAATCCCCATAAAAAAGAGCATCTTAGTGGCCTTAGGTTTTGATCAAGTTTGCCATGATTTTTGAAGACTAAATAGAAATTATTCTACAAAATATTTTAGTGTTTCCTCTTCTCATTGTGACAACCTAAAATCTCATCTTGAAATTCTTTTGTTTTATAATAATCTTGGTATTTTTCCAAAAAAACGTTCCTTCATATTATTCTACGTGCATATAATAGGTTTCCCTAGTCCCATGAACCATCTTAGAGTTGCATCCTTAAACATGAAAGGAAACAATTTGATGTTTTGAGGATCACTCTAATAATCATAGCTAGGACACAACACATCAAATGCAACTAAAAAAATATTATTCTTTAATAGAAATCCCTCAAAATTTGGTAAGGATGAATGAGGTATATTTATTGAAGATTCACCAGTAGGAAGATCAATAGGAAATTCAAATGTTATTTTCTCATTATTAGCCAAAGCTCTATTGGTTCTATTGGTATCTTGGTTTGTAGTAGCCATGGTTTCAAATGGTCATGGTGTCCGATGATAAATAAAAGAAGAAGAGTGTGACTTATGTTATCTTCTATTTATTTATTTTCTTCCACTTCATGATTCATACGATACTTCAATTTATCTTTCAAAATTATAAGTGATGGGTTTAAGTTTTTTCCTAGATACTAAAATTAATGATTTAGATTATTGTGAATTACACTCTAGTGGATTAAAGATTTTTAGGTGTAATTATAGATAATTGAATTTTGGATCATATTTAATATCAGACTACATGAAATTTTTTAAAGATTTTAATAATTATGCTCATGAAGTTTATCTAAAGCCTAAAACCCTTATGACCTTACTCCCTAAAACATTATTCCTTTGATTTTTTATTTTGTCAATGGCTTATTAGCATGGTTCAAACTATTTAAGTTGTGTTTTAAAGTCTTTAAAATACGTTATTTGAGTGACCCCTTTATCTAAGTTACCTATTACAACCTTTTCCTGTTATTAAATTTAATCTCTTATACTCCACTCCTTAAAAGGTTATGTCGTCCATTCTTGTTTTATATGTGAAAATATTATAGTTTTTCTTAAATGGTCCTTTGAAGCTAAGGTGTATCGGGTGGTCCCCCCGAAGTAGGAATCATCTTTCATGAGTTGGTACATTTTCATTGGCTCACACGATTCATAAATATTCTTGAATGTGAAGGATAGTTTTATCGTATTGGCCAAGTGTCAATAATTAAGTGCATGAAAGGCCTCTTTGCATTGTATTTTTCCTTATTATATGAGTGGTTGGTATACAATGATTAAAGATGACAAAGTGTCACACTTAATCTTGACAAAAATTAATTTTAAATTGTTTGTGATGGATTTTAGTTAGGAATGCAATACATGATATTGTTGATTTGACTCCTAAACATCAACGACTAATATTCAAAGATAGAAAATGATTATATTGCACGCTCTCAAAAATTCAGATCATGCGAGTATTCAATGCAAAAGGTGGCAAGGCTTTAGGGTATTAATTCCTAAAAAAAAAGGTGGAGGGGGGGGGGAGGTGATTAAAGGTATGCTATGGTGGAAATAGTAAATTTTAATGGTGTTTCATTGCAAGTGGTCCAATTCAAAGAAGTCTCCTAAGCCATTTCATGTTGAAGAAGTCTCATATTGTTAGGGTATTCTACTTTATTCCCATTGGGTCATTAGGACATTTTTATATTTTTATTATTATTATCAATATTACTTTTGTAATGTCTAGGATAATTTTGTATCAATAAGGTGATTGTATTTCAAAAGGAGTCAAATCTTATTTAAGGTAGTAGGGAAAAGAGAATTTTAAAACAAGATTTGATAAATCAATTTTGGCATACGGCAAATTCATTGTCAATGATTCATCATTACGAAAAATTTACCGGCAAGTAGAATTCACTGCCAGCAATTCATCAAGGTGGAAAATTAACGGCTTTAATATTTTTAATAAAATCAAAGTTTTCAGAATATATATTAAAAAATATTTATGCGGTTAATTTTTTGCCGCGGTGAATTTTACTTGATGATGAATTTTCTGTCAATGAATTTTCCATGGGGGTGAATTTTTCGTCGGTGAATTGTTGGTGGTGAATTTTCCTGGAGCCATCAACTTTGTATTTATGATAAGAGAACCAAGCATGCCCAAGGCATGGGTATTTTCTTTGACATAATCCATGATAGAGGTGAATAAATTAGAGATGTAAATATCCCCATACATGGGTGGGATTACTTCTAGTTCTACTATTATCACATGCAAAAACCTATCCATGTGTCCCACATATAGAGATTTTATTCAGGAAAATTGGTTGTACCCAATGTTTTTATGTGTGTGGATCTCATTAAAGTTATATGTAGTCAATACAATGTGTAGACACCTAAAATTGTCCTTATCAGTATCACGCATTTGATTCAATTTACTAACACCATTTTAGTCCTAATTCGACCGCTTTCATCTATTTAATTAAATAGTCCTAATTGTTTGATTAAATTCATCATTTTCTTAGACCATTAATTAGATAATCAACATTAGTGGATTAATTCACCCCTTTCATGCTATTTTTCATCCTATTTGATTAAATAATGCAAATTATTTAATTAAATCCCCTAAGTCCTCTCATTTGATTAAATAATCTTAATTATTTAATTGAATGTCATAATCCCACCCTTTTGATTAAATGATCTAATTATTTAATTAAAATCTTAAGTTCTCTCATCTTGCGCAATTAAAAAATATCTTAATTATTTAATTGACTAATATCTTTTGATTCCTCCAACTTCTCCCACTTGCAAAGGAATATTCTCAGAAATATTCGACCAATTTGAATTCAAATATTTCCCTCAAAATGGAAATATCTTCCAAAATTCTTCCTTATATTAAGGCACTTAACATTCTAATTCAATTAAATCCCTTGATTAGAATCATTGATCCATGAAATTGAGTAATCTTGATTCTTCATTTGATCATTGATCCATGTCATTTTCTCTCATCCATTTCTATCCCTTGATTAACCAAATCGATCTTAGACATTGATTCACCTAAAAATCCTATAAATAGCCCCCATTTTATGTTTAATTCATCCACAAATCATTTGACCACTCTTATGTTGCAAGAATTCTTACTCACATCCGTCCATTTGATCAATTGAGAGTATTTTGAGAGTAATTTTTGTGGTTCAACCTCCATTAGCACTCATCATCAAAGTTTTACATCAATGTGGTTATAAAAGAGCTAATCCTTCCACATCAATTCAACACTAATCCCCCAATGGGATGGGGTTTGCTTAATTAATTAGGTTTCCTTTTATCAATTTGAATGTTATTTCATCTTTCATGGATTCTTAATTAGCTTTGCAAGAATTTCATTAAGAATATGAGTTGATTAGGTTAAATTCTTGTTTTATTTGTTTAGTTCAATTGCATTTTCTCTAAATAATATTCATGTTGAAATATTTGGCACGTTTGATGGGACCCTATCCACTTATTTGACAAATTTTGCTTGAGATTTCCATGTTTTGCAAGAACCAGAAGCAAGTCAGTGCACTTATCAAATACAGAGTCTTGCACTTGTTGCATTGGAGTGAACTTGTTGAATTGGTGCACACTTATTGCATTGGAGAGCACTTGTCAAATACAGAGCGACACACTTGTAAGTTGTGATGCACTTGAAAAGACAGTCTAGCGCACTTGCATGACATAGAGTAGTGCACTTGTGAATTGCAACATACTTGAAAAGAAAATTTGACACAAAGAGGCACACTTGCAAATAGAAGTGTGCTTGAAAATGACAGAGTAGCACATTTGCATTCCTACTTTTGTACTCCATCTTTAAATAGCCATATCTTGGTCATACATTGGTACTTTTCAGAGCTTTATTTTTTGAAATGGGGTATAATTGCATACTCTTTGCAATGGTGTAGGTGGTTTTCAATTTTTGCAAAGTTAAATTTTCCCTTAGTGCACCTAAAGTTAACTCACATTACAATTTGGTCTAGGTTGTAGGGTTTTGATGCTTAATTATTTATCTAACCCTAAAATCTTCTTGTTTTTTTAATTTCATCTAACATTTGCAACATGAAGAATCTAAAAAAGTGTTTATTAAACACTCATTTGGAAGTGATCTTAGAGCTAACCTTTACTTTATGCATTTCATATTTGTGTTTATCAAAACTCATTTGGAAGTGATCTTAGAGCTAACCTTTACTTTATGCATTTCATATTTGTGTTTATTCTATATGCATCTCAAACTTTAGTTTGGGTTTAAAAATCAACTTCACACTTCAATTTTGGTTTATTAATTAACAATGCAACTTGTACTTTCAATTTGTAGTTGAAATAAACCAAACAACATCACTTTACTTTGGGCTTTAAAATTGAACAAAATAAATCTCACACTTAGTTTGGTGCTTTAAAATTGATTTCACATTTATCTTAAGTGCACTTAAAATTGAACAAGTGTTTGCTTTGTTTTCTTTGCTTGTTAGACTAGTAGTGCATATCCTCTCCCCTTGCACTTTGTGTGATCTTGGGTGAAGAGAAACACTCCTAGCTTGTGTTGGGAAATCTCGGTCATCTCAGATAAGTATCTAAGATTTGTAGTGCCTTTGGTAACTTTAATTTAAATTAGATTGCCTCAAAAACATATACAACTATGTCACAAAGCATAATCAGACATACTTCATTTCCCACATTAATCTTTGTGAGAGAAATTTATGCAAATTTAGTTTCAACAACAAACATTAACATATTATAACCAAGAAACATGAAACATGAAAGATGGGACAAAACACACAGATTTACATGGGGAAAAACCTTTTGGGTAAAAAAAAACCCACACTCCAAAAGCCTAGATAACCATTGTATTATTCATGCAACAGAATAGTTACAAATACAACTCAGGCACTAAGCCTTTACAAAGATTACATCTTGTTTCATTCTGGAGATAGACTGGTAGAAACCCTGTGACAAGAGTTTCCCTCTCTCCTTTTTGCACTTCTTTGATCAACCTCTCAGTCCATTACAACCTTCACACTGTTACAATACTCTCACATAGTATACAGAGCAGATTCACAGAGAGAGGTTTCACAATCGAATCATAGAGAGAGGGTGAAGTTACCTCTTCGAACAACATACTCATCCTCCAACTCCCACCACCGAACATACTAAGAGAGTTCCATTATTTTCACATTCTCAAATAGTTTTTTGATCTTCTAATGGTCACAACAGTCCAAATACCAATGGTTTACATTCTGCTTCTCCCATTTTTCCACAACCAACCACGTAGGATAGTCATTCAATCAACCAAGTCAGTGTCCTTCATCCAACCAGATAAATTCAAACTCCCACTGCTCTACTGCATCCAAGACACAACACCCTCATGGTGTGGCAATGACTACACTGCACCACTGCAGGCTCCTCCAAGTCCTATTGCGGTGTGGTGGTATACCGCTCTATCGCTCACCAAGTTGAAGGTTCTCGCGATACGGCAGTATCACCGCACTACTACACCTCTACATGAAAGCTCCTACAATACGGCAGTATCACCGCACTACTGCCAGATAGTCCCAAGGCTCTCATGATATGGTGGTATACCACACTATCGCTCGACTGTGAAAAGGTTCTTGTGGTATGGAGGTACACACCGAACTACCGCATCTCAGCTAGAAGGCTCACGCAATATGGTGGTAACCACGCTACCGCACCTCTCTCACCATTACCTAGTGGTACTGTGGTACAAGCATGAATGTAACAATTTTACCATTTGGCCAGACATCTCAGCAGTCACACTGACATTGCTCTCTCAGAGGTTTAGGCTAGTGGGATTGAGGCACATAATTCCAACAATCTCCCACTTGATGAAGAACACACTGGCACCTCTAGAGCACTTAGGAACTACTAAGATCACACTGGCACCACCAATTCAAACCCTGTTTAACAGCATTCAAGACACCCAACCAACAAGTTTCCATAGATAACAGTCTACTAGACAATCCGCAATAAAATCAAGTATCCAACTGCAACTAACTATCCAACATTGTAACCAATGATAGTCATCCATGAAACCACATAGATCTCAAACATGCTCTCATGCTCCATCAAGACTTCTATAACAACATCTAATATGTCCACCATTTAGGAAACAATCCTTGTCATCCTCCAACATGTCACCTATGGAAGAAAGGAACAAGCCAAGGTGAATATGCACCAGACCAATGAACACAAGAAAAATATCCCAGTGATATCAACAACAATATGTTGCCATCACTCTAGAAAACAAGATAAAAACATCAACTAGAACAACAATCAGACTGACTGCTTCTATCCAACTGATAAACCCATGTGACTAAAAATAGCACCCACAACAAGTGCTAGTTCATCCAATCACACATAACTTCAAGGTATCCATATTATTAAACTCATGCTAGTAGCACAACCAACCCATCAACCACAAATACAAGCACCATGTACAAACCAATCGAAGAAGACCAAACACATCCAAGTACTCCCACTGCATAGGTAATGTCAAATCTAAGAGATCAAAGGCATAAAAAGTCTACCAATAACAACACATAAAAAATGTAACCAATATAGTACCAAGGAAACATCCACAATGATATGCACAACCTGCAACCAACTGCTACAAGAATCATTTTTCTAGCAGTCTTCTAGAGTTCTTCCAAGTTCTTCAACACCCAACATAGAGAAAGATAAAGAACCTCCAAGTTACCACTCAAAACTTGAGTGAAAAAAAAAAGCTCCAACCAAATCTCAAACAAATATAAAATCAAATCAAACTTCTAGGAAGACAACCAAGACCAAAGAGACAAACTTTGCACAACATATGCCTGTAGAACATCCTCCTACATACACCTCTAAAAGCCAATTGTGTCAAGTATGATCTTCTTCACATTCCAAAGCAAAATCCATAACAACACCCAACTGTTCAAACTTAACATATGTAGCATGTAACCAATCATGGATGTAAGCATCTCAAAGAAGATCAAACTACTTCATTTCCCATTTCAAGAAAATATCCCATATAACTATCTCCTACTAGTTCTCATCACTAAATGATATGGCACAAAAGATCAAGGAGATAAACCATGTTGTCCACCTTCCACTGTGAATCCTCCAAAACCTTAAAACAATAATTTCAAGATCCATATCATGAAAGAAATCATAAAACACATCTGAAAGATATAATGGGAAAATACCTCTCAAATAGACTTCACTGCCGAGAAGACCAAGAGTGGAAAAATAAAATGATCCTCCAAGATATACCAGCCACCATGACCTACCCAAGAGCAATCTCCTCATTAGTCTTTGTTGAACTCATGTCCAACCAAGGTGTAGACTACTCGGACTTTCAACTATAATCAACACCTTTCTCAAAAGAATTTCAACCTCACCTTATTCTCCATGTATCCATGAACACCAGCAATCGATCATCTCATGCTAAACTCTAATCTGCATTACTGTAATTAACATGAATTCCTCAAGCATATGACCAATATACTCAAAACATAGAGAAACTTCAAACCATTGTCAAATATCCAAACATCTAAAATAGGAACTTATCATGACACCATGATCTACACATCCCTCTTAGCAGATACTATGCTCCAAGTGACTTCACCATGATCTCAAGAGAAAAGCCTCATTCCAAAACTCTAATACGCAATCAAGAGTATAACATGATATCAAGCAAAACAAACCCCAAACCAACATCACCTATCAAGCACCACCAACACCTCAGCCAAAGACACCAAACATCCTTCATGGTTTAAATATGTTGCACACCCTCAAATAATGCCTGTGCAAATGCGGAAGAACTCTTTAGCAACAACAGGATCTGAGAGTCCCTCCTAGTAACAACTGCAACACTAAAGAAGATCATTCACCAACAAGTGATGAACCCACAGTCACTGCTAAAGCTCCCACTGAACCATGATATCGAGTTTTCTAAGCATCATGAGAAACCATCTCAAAAACTAAAAAAAAAACTTTCAGCTCCACAAACATAATTGTACTGCTAATTATCCCAAGTGAAACCAAGATCTCATAAGTAAGGAGATTCATCATACTACAGGACTCCATAATTCACTTATCATTCATCCTCTTACCTCAAAACAACCACACCACTGCACAAATGACCACATATAAGGCCAACTTACAAGTCTGCATAAACATTGAATCAAATTGTGTGGATATAGACAGTCCACTTCTAGGTTGTCTCACTACAAACATATGGGTAAAGATAGCCCACAACATTGCACAAACCATAGATCCAATAAATGAAACATGAAGACTCACAATCACATCAATGCCTTGCACATTATGAGGTCTCACAAGAGAATAGACATTTAGAAACCCTAACTCAAACACCAAATCAAGTACATATCCGATTTTCCAATTATGTCCACACCAAGCACTAGAGTAGAGGAATCCATCAAGCATTACCATAGAATGATGAGTGACTAATCACATACTAAAAATTTATATGCGGAGAAAGAATCACACCTTCTCTCACCATGCACAAAGTATGTAAGTAGAGTTGCAACTATCTCATCCAGTAACACCTCGAGGAAGCAGGAGTCTAGAAAATAGCTCTTCAATAGATCCACAAAACAACAAGCTTTATTGACCATGTAAAACCTGCAAAACCATAAAAAAACATGCAAGTACAATACATCCTTAAAAAAGAAACATCAATTCATGAACCCCAAGCCCATTTCAAGATAACTCCAAAACCACCAATATGCACATGCATCTGAGAAAGAGATAGGCTATTTCATAAGCTTTCAAATCATCTAATGATTAAATCCATTGTCTTTATTCATTCGAGGTTAACAAAAAATAATGCCTTCCAAAACTAGGAAACACCAACCAGCATAAGCACTCTCTTCCATGGCTGAGAAACAACTCACAGCTCTCCATATTACCAGGGAGCCTCTCACATTCACACCCAATATGAAATATTTACTGTTACATAGCCACGAAGCAAAGAAATCCACCTCATACATCAAGGTTATACCACTGCCAACTAGGAGAGACAGATCACAACAATTCAACATGACCAACTCCATTGTCTCCCCCTTCACCATCCTTCAAGTTATGTGTTGTCTCTATATACCACAAGACTTCCACTCACCAAAGGATCAATACAACAGTCGATTCCTCCAAATTTCCTCAAGCTTGATAGACTAAGAAATCTTCGCAAGAGAAATACCCAAAACCAACAACCAAAAGAAGGCTTTGATACCACTTATTAGGAAATCTTGGTCATCTCATATTAGTATCTAAGATCTATAGTGCCTTCGGTATCTTTAATTTCAATTAGATTTCCTCAAAAACATATAAAACTATGTCACAAAGCGGAATCAGACACAGTTCATTTCCCATATTAATCCTTCTGAGAGAAACTTATACAAATTCAGTTTCAACAAAAAACATTAATAGATTCTAACCAAGAAACATGAAACATAAAAGATGGGACAGAACACATAGATTTACATGGGGATTTCGGGTAAAAAAAAACCCACACTCCAAAAGGCTAGATTGTCATTGTATTATTCATGCAACAAAATAGTTACAAATACAACTCAGGCACTAACCCTTTAAAAATATTACATCTTGTTTCATTCTAGGGACAAATTGGCAGAAACCCTATGACAAGAGTTTCCCTCTCTCCTTTTTACATTTACATCAACCTCTCAATCCATTACAACCTTCACATTGTTACAATACTCTCACACAATAGATAGAGAAAATTCACAGAGAGAGGTTTCACAATTGAATCATAGAGAGAGGATGGAGTCACCTCTTAGAATAACATACTCATCCTCCAACTCCCACCACTGAACACATAGAGAGAGTTCCATTATTTTCAGATTCTCAAATGGTCTATTGATCTTTCAGTGGTCACAACAGTCCAACTGTCAATGGTTTACATTCTAATTCTCCCATTTGTCCACAACCAACCACATAGGATAGTCATTCGGTCAGCCAAGTTAGCGTCCTCCATCCAGCTAGATAAATTCAAATGCCCACTGCTCTACCGCAGCCAAGACACAACACCCTCACGGTGTGGTGATGACTACACCGCACCACTGCATGCTCCTCCAAGTCCTATCGCGGTGTGGCGGTATACCACACTGCTGCTCGCTAGGTTGAAGGTTCTTGTAGTATGGTGGTATCACCGCACTATCACACCTCTGCATGAAAGCTCCTATAGTACGAAAATATCACTGTGCTACCACCATACAGTCACAAGGCTCTCACGATATGGCAGTATACCACACTACCACTCGACTATCAGAAGGTTCCCACGGTATGGCGATATACACCGCACTACCACGTCTTAGCCAGAAGGCTCTCGTGGTATGGTGGTAATCGCGCTACCGCACCTCTCTCACCATTACCTGGTGGTACTACAGTACAATCATGAATGTAACAATTATGCAATTCGGCTAGACATCTCAACGGTCACATCGACATTGCTCTCTCAAAGGTTTAGGCTAGTGGGATTGAGGCACACAATTCCAACAGTTTGTGATTTTTTACTTGAGTCACCCAAGGCTTGCTGCGTATCCTCTCCCCTTGCGCTTTGTGTGATCTTAGATGAATAAAAATAGCATTCCTTCTTTTTCTAGTAGAGGTGGACTTCCTTGAGACACATATCACAATGGAGAACTTAAGGTGACCTCCAAGCGCATGTTTAGGTGAGTTATATAAAGGGTGTGAAAGTGAAATAAAGTAGTACTTATCTAATGAATGTATACCTTGCATGTCAATTTTAGTGTGGGTATATATCACACAAAGATTGATTAGAGGTTTTAGTGTCTCATATCTGAATTATACCACTAGTGCTCACTAAGTCATTACAAACCATTGTACTTATAATCCTAAGACCAATTTTGAACATCTCTTAAGAAGGTGCAATGGGATAGATGGTCATTCCATGAATATATTCATCATGTACTGATTGATTTTTGAGGCGACAAACACCTTGTAAGGAGCTTTTCCTTTCAAGGTAAGAGGTGTATCATGTACGTGTGTATACTCTAGTCATCCACTCAAGCTAGGTATTCTATCATGTAAACCCAACTTAAGAGATGTACCCCCTTGACTAAATAGGAATGTGTTTGATTTGTGTTATCAAACTTTTCTTAGTAAGCTTTATGGAAGAAATCTTGTGAAATATCTCCCTTACCCATTGACTCAATGCATGCATTGCTTATCATTCAAACACAAAACAAACATCAACATGGTCATGACTAAAACTTCAAACCTTTTGAACATAATTGAGTGCACTTGAAAGGCATTATACTAGTGCATGCATCTAAGTATATCTTGTTTTTATCAAAATAATATCTTAGTGTACTTCCTAGTATCTTTGCCCATATATTTTCTCATTATGTCAAATTAAACCTAGGGAACTAGAATTTATCACTTTATTTTTCAAAAATTATGAGCTTTTGTGGAAAACAACTTGTTTTATTGTAGAAGTCTTAGACTTAAACAATTCATAATAAAGACTTCTATGTGGTAAAAAAAATCATACTAAATCAAATTCTAAGAATTGAACCCACAAAGTAGGTTTCCCTTGGTTACTTGATTTCAAACAAAAGACAAAGAAGTAAATTCATGCTTAAATTTGTTTTTATCAAAATAATTTTGGGTTTCACACATCAAAACATCATACAAAAGTCCTTTATCATTATCATTTGGTCTTTTAGGTTTTCAGAACACTCAAAAGGAAATGCATGTTTTTCAACACCTTGGTCTTGTCAAAATTTCCTCTTAGGTCTCACATTAGGATCAATCAAATCAAACATCAACATTAGGTTGGCATCAAACATCAAACCATTCAAACATTCCATCTCACAAACAACTCAAAATTTTGGCAAACAAATCCCTTAGACTAAGTTTTCATCAACATCATCTAGTTTAGCTACGTGTTTGGAAACATGTCTATTTTCATACATCTAGTTGTATTAGTACACATCTTTTGGAAAAACTTATCTTAGAGTCACAAGTCCACTCCTAACATTGGCAAGTTCATCAACAATAACATCAAACACACATCAAAACTTGAGTCTCGATTTTCTTCAAAATTGAGAGTTTCACATCATTCATCCCTTCATCACATCACTCACATCATCATTGGTCCTAAACATGTTAGAGGTTCTATTTTATAAAAATTTAAATCAATGCAAGAATTTAGACAATAACAATCACATCATACAACACCAAAGGTCGATACAAGTTTTATGGTTACAAAAAGATCACAACACAAGAGAAACATGGAACAAAACCCAAATTTACCTATCATGAGTGACACAAATGACAAAAAAATTGAAGTGCAATAGTTTAATCCTAGAGGTTTCAAAACTCCAAATAATCCATCACAACCATCTCAAACATCACAAGATACAAGGGTTCACATAGAAGATGTTACAAACAATCCTTTTGAGCTTACCACATATGAGATACTTGAGATACAACAAGACCCTAAGGTTCATCATCTTGTTAACACAATATATGCTCATATTAGAAAAATAAAAAGCTAAACTCCCTTCTATATTTGATGTGAACACACTTAGGGAAAAACCCTTGTCAAATGTTGCATTCATGGGTCAACCTTCCCAAAACATGGGTCAATCTTCTCATAATGAACCCTTGGTACATAAAATAATTGCATCCATGCCACAACCATAATTATTACATGTACCAATCCAACCTACAATCACTAGGATGGATTCATCTAACATTGCAAGTCAACAAGGAAATCAACTTGGTCATACTCAAAAACTAGGGAGTCACATAAACTTGGGTATTAAAAATGCGAACACCCCTCAACAGAAACACTTCACTCATATCAAATCCTTAGCACTCAAACATTCCATTTCTATCACACCCCCACAACACAAACATTTCACCTATATTTCATGCTCAACCCAGTTATTCTTCATTTACATCTAATGTCCAAAATATTCAATCCAACATCCCAAGTATTCAACACAACCAAGTGAATCAACAACCTCAAGTCAATCTTCAAAGTCAAAACCAAATGAGTCAAAATCAAGGAAATAAAACACCACAAAATCATTTATCACAGCATCCTCAAGTCAATCCCCAAAATCAAGCAATCCAACATCAATTGAACCAACACCAATATCAAGGAAATCAATTGTCCCAAAATCAAATATCCCAAAATCCATTGACCCAACATCAAATTAATCAACAATATCAAGGTAATCCTCAAAATCTATTTGCCCAAAATCAAAGTCTATCACAAACATCACAATCACATCAAGGATCACAACATATGTCTCAACATAAAAAAGAAATGCTTACCAAACTCATGTTCCTCCACCACAACACCAAATCTTCCAAGGACTTATAGCAAAACAACAACAAAGAAATGCTTACCAATCTCACAATCATCATGTGCCACAAAATCAACACATTCCATCAATGCAATATATCATGATGAATCAATATATCCAACCATGTCCTCAAAGATAACAACAAGCATTGCAAGCACAACAACAAGCCTTACACACAAATCAAGCCCAAAAAAAATCCTTGCAAGAAAAGAAAGATCAAGAAGGATTACAAGCACAATAAAAATCATTACAAGCACAACAAGACCAATAACAAGCTTTGCAAACTCAATAATTATATTCCCACCAACAATAATTTCTTGTACAAAAACACTAAGGATCGCAATACAATTAACAACAACAATACACTAATTCTCAACAAAATGTTGCCAATCAACATTCATATAAAGCATATGGCACACCACCACCATCATCACCTCAAAATCAAAAATATCAAACTAATCCATAATTCACACCATATAACACGTATAACAACATGTTGTCATATCAAATTTTGATTTACAACTAATCTACCATCCCACAATTCAACACATATGCTCCATCATTAAACAATCCTTAAGAGGGCCTTTCTTCACAAATCAAGAAACTCCTGCAAAAAATCCAAGATATCCAAGTAGGGAAAAAAACAAATTCATACATAATGCAATATTTGTGTCCTTATCAATTTGATCATAATATCACAATGGTACCATTCCCTCCAGGATTTGAGATCCCTAAATTTGACAAGTGCAAGGGATGTGGTAATCTAGAGGAGTGCATTAGAGAATTTTGCGTTGCATTCATGGAAGTGGCCATACAATGATTTGTACTTGATTTCTCTCTTCCCATGAAGTTTGGGAGGCCAAGGCATAGAGTGGTTCTCGCACCTACCTCCAGGAATCAAAACTTTTCAAGAAATAATTGATCAATTTGTAGTGTATTTCTCCTACAATCTTGATGCAGATGTAAGCCTAGAGGAGATCTATACCCTTAAAAAAAGTAAGGGAAAAACATTTGAAAATTTCCTACAACGATGGAGACATAGAGCAAGCAAATATAAATGACCAATTCTAGAGAAACAACAAATAAAGATCATTGTTGGAAACATGGAAGAAGGCTTAGCCTTCCAGTTGAAAATGCAATGTGTGTCAATATATTAAGAATTCTTAGCCTTCTAGTTGAAAATGAAATGTGTGTCAATATATTAAGAACTCATACCCAAGGGTCTCAACATTTAACGATCCCTAATTGTTAGGGGATCCACACAAACTCAAAACCAACTTTCTAGTTTCAATGACAAACCCTGATTTTGGGCTAAAGGAAAGATAGTTACTAATGATGGTGTGGTAGATGAAAAGGTTGTTATCAAGGCACCATCAAACACATAGTCAAATACACAACAAAACACATAACTAACTATGAACAACACCAACACCTCATGAGGGAAACCACCAAAATAAAACAACTACTTACCACAAAGACCAAACAATGCTCTTAAATGAAAATTTACTCCCTTAATGGAACCTATCAAAATGGTATTGAAGAAGTTGATACAATCAAATCTTGTCGCACTCCCAGATTTCATAAACTATCAAGAACCTAGAGTTAAACCTCCATGGCATAAAGATGAAGATTATTGTGAATTTCATCAATACAGAGGTCACACAACACAAAAATATTTGGGACTCAAACATATCATTCAAGATCTTATTGAACAAGGAGACATCAATTTTGATCAAAAATAAAGAAAACAAAATTTAGAGATTTATAAAACTCCTATTCCTGATCATGGGAAGGTGAAAAATTCAAGAAAGGCAACAAGTTCAAACAATGAAAACCATACCTATGATAACATGGTAGGAAACATTCGTATTTCTCATCCATAACAATAGGATAAATCAAGCATGCATCAAGGAATGCTCTTAAACCAAATTCAAGATCAATCAACAATGTCTAGCAACATTTCAATCAAAATGATAACAAGTATGTATTATATTGAGATATCCCTCCCTCATATGAGTTCATGATTGGGCATATCAAAGAAGTTCTGAAGCAACAAGAAACATTCCTTATTACATCTACACCCATTAAATCTTGTGAAGGGTCTATTATCAATTCTATGACATCTACCCTGGAGTCATGTCAAAACAATAATCCTAAGTACAACAATAATGATCCAAATTTTGAGCTTCCTCAATAGAAGGACCTTTATGACTATAAGTTTTAGGAAAATATCTCAATACCTTTTTCACAATTTTTCTTTCATACAAATTTCCACCATTACCATTGATGGAATTGACATCTTCATCAAATCTGAGCATGTAGGCAGTAGTATCTTCATCTTCATACATCCTTAGGGTTTCAAATTTGGCTTTTTAGATCTACATCTTCACATATTTCACCTTGTCATCTCCTTCATAGATTTCTTCCAAATTTGTCCAGACATCTTTAGCATACTTTTAGCTTATAACCTTCATAATTTTTGAATCAGTAAGACCAATTAGGATTGCATTCTTGGCTTACCATTTTTCTCATATGCCTTGATCTCATCATCATATGATTTTCCATTTGTAGGAATATTATAACCTTTTCAATAGACTACCAACCACCAAATCCAAGGGAGACTAAGAATGACTCCATCATATCTTTCCATTGGGTATAATTTGTTCCATCAAACAAGGGAGCTTGACACCTTTCCTTTGTTCCATCTAGATCTACCTTAAGCGGTTAAGATTCTTCCTAGGGACCACAACTCTAATACCAATTGTTAGATGCACAAGACAAATAAGAGGGGGTGAATCAATTGTATATTTTTAAAACAAGATAAACCCTCATTAACATTCAGATCTACATTAGTTCTTAAACCCTTATTCACCTTTAAAACCTTAACATGCATTTACAAAATGTATACATGTAAAGCAATAATGCAAACACATAACACTAGATTTAAATGAAAAACCTAAGAAGGGAAAAATCATGGTGTGGATAAACTCACTAATATATGAATTGCAACAATGAATACAATAGGGCTCACTGCCAAGGGCTCACACCCAAATAGATAAGAAAGACTCACTATCAGTGGCTCGCTACCAAAGGATTCATTGTCCAGAAGAAAGAAGATAGAAGGGGTGGCTCACTACCAATTTTAACTAACAATGCATATCTCATATGTTGAAGGTACAGTTCCATTGAAGCACAAACAGTTCAACAAACAAACTGAAATGTAGACACCTTCTTCTCACTGCATTAGGAATTCATAAGCATTAAGGATCACACTCAGATCAACACACTTGATCACTTTCACATATTTTTCATCACACAAACTTTGCACTTAATGCACAAAACAATTCTCCTTGCATTTATACCCTCCATGACCTAAAACACTCTTAATTAGGTTACCTTAATGAAAAGTATACACCTCAATCATGTAACACCAAATAAGTTGACACCAAACACTTCTAAAATATAAAGAAGTGAATTAAAATCACACCATTACTTAATTGGAACCCAAATCTACACAAACATGCTTCTCAACACTTCCTCGATCAACAATTATCCTTTGCAATTAGTGCTAGCACACTAGGTCAACCAAACCTGCACTAACACTAACAAGTGACACCAAACACACCTCTCTAGGTCTGAAAACATCTCGTGGACCACACATCAACACTCCATGCTATTCATAAAACATCTCAAATATTCCAACATCATTAGAATATTTTGCACTACTAGTGCAACCACTTGAAACTCAAGAATTCCTTCATTCCGTACAACCAAACATACTAGCACAAACATCCAACACATCAAACAACCCTGCGAAAGGACTCAACACATGAAACTTCAAGGGAAGATAAATACAAACATTATAAGCATGTTCCCAAATCTAGAACACCAGAAACTTCACTATGGAGAAATTCGGAGCAATCTCATTTCTCCCAGACAACATTGCTTCATAGTTCACACACTGGTGAACACAACTTCCTTCACCACAAGATCCAAAAACTAAAAATATAGATATGACACCTATAAATGCCTCTAATTATCAAGTCTAAGGTGCATAATCATATCTTCAATGATGAAGAAATAAGAGAAACGTTAAACACCACTCTATCACATTGAAGTTTCTTTTATTCAAATTTTCTCAAAAGCACTTGGAAAACATACACCTTCTTAGCATCTCAACCACACAAAGGATTGATATCCACAAGCACTTACTCATCATTGCTACATTATATTTTGATACCATTGATAATAGTAATGACAACATAATGCAACAAACACACTTGAGCATACTTGCTTCCTTAAGGGTTGACATCAATGCAACAATGCTCTATTGACATCATTAAAAACACGAGTTTCCAAAAATCTCCAAGCTTCCAACACTCATATCTATATATTTCCTCTAACCCATTACATGTTTCATTACATGATATCTATCAATAACCATCACCATCCTGTATTTTCTTCTACCATACTAACCTACAATCACATATGTATCTTCATCCTCCTCCCTCCCCATATTCATCCTCAAACCCATCATTTCATCCAATTAACTTTTCTTCTTCTAATCTTTTCTTTTCTTTTCACCTCTACTCATTTGATCACACCTTTTCGTGAAGTTGATATAAAAAAAATAAAAAATTGTCAACCTCTTGAGGGGGCATCCTACCTCCATTTCTTCATTAACTAGGGAAAATTGAGATAATTTGTCACAAAACCCTTCATACTTTCTTTGCAAACAACATTGTAAAAACACATTGTCTCAAAGAGGGGCAAAATGTAGACACCTAAATTTGACTAACTCATTTCTTCCAAAACATCATCAATTTCTATCATATTTCCTAATCAATTTGTTTTTTGCATTTAACTAAATAATTTCATTATTTATCTAAATTAACACTATTTCCCTTCATCCTAGATAATTAAATAGTTTTTTATTATTTAATTAATTTATCTCAACATTAATATTTTCTTAAATCATAATAATTATAATAATTATAATTATTTAATTAAATTAATTATTCTTCTCAAAATCATCCTCTTCTATTATGGAATGTGTTAGCACTGTCAAGTTCTCTGTTATGATTAATGGATCCCCTTGTGGGTTCTTCTCTGCTGGTAGAGGGCTCAGACAAGGAGACCCTCTATCCCCCTATCTTTTCATAATGATTGTTGATGTGCTCAGTATGAATTTCACGAGTCTATTGTTAGAGGGCTCCATTATGGGTGTTAGAGCAGCTTCCTCTCTAAATCCGATTGTTGTGCAACAATTTGTGGATGACACCTTTCTATTTGGGAAGGCCTCTGTGGTGGAAGCCAAGAAATGGAAAGCTTGTCTTAACAACTATGCCTCTCACTCTGGTCAAAGCATCAATTACAATAAAAGCAAGATTTATTTCTTTAATTGCATGCCTAATTTGAGAAATAGGGTGACTACAGTTTTGGGATGTGTTGGTGATTCTCTCCCATCAGTGTATCTTGGGCTCCCCCTCATGGTTAAGGAGGTACCCACGAAGTTCTGGAACTCGGTTCTGGAAAGGATTCAAAGGAAGTTGGTTGGGTGGAAGGGCCCTATGCTAAGCCATGCTAGAAAACTCCAACTTCTCATTGTGGCTATCCAAGGTATCCCCACTTACTTTATATCCATTTTTAAGATGCCTAAGTACATTGTTGATAAATTTGAAAGAATTCAAAGGAATTTCCTATAGTCTTGTACTGAGAAAAAAAAGAAACTCACTTTGGTGAAATGGGAAAGGGTTTGCCAGGCTTGTGGTGGGCTTGGAATTAGGAAGATTGTCAACTCTAATAGGGCTCTGATGGCCAAGGTTGGTTGGGACCAGCTAAGGAACACTAAGGACTGGTGTAAAATTCTGAATGCCAAATATCTCCAGAACATGCCCATGATTGATTGTCTTTTGGAACCTCATCCCCAGGGCTCTGTTGTCTGGAGGAGCATTTGTAGCATACAAGGCTTGCTAAAGAAAGGGATTAAATGGAAAATGGGGAATGGGATTAAAATCAGGTTCTGGGAAGATACTTGGCTAATTGACTCCTCTCTGGCTTGCTCTGGCTTTGGGGTGGTGATGGGAGCGGTTTAAAGATTCTTTGGCATACATATTAGTGACTATGTTTATGGACCTCCCGGAGCCAGGATTTGGAAGGATCTTACCCTTTGTTGCCCCCATTCTCATGACCTTTGTTGTCTTGCTCGATCCCTTCAAGTGATTCTCTCCAACACCAGGTTTCCTTCCTATAACAAGGAGGATGATTTTTTTTGGACTTTAGATAAACAAGGGGATCTCTCTGTGCGGTCAGCTTACAGTATGCTGACTAATGAAAATTTTGTTGTGGAACCCTGGAAGAAGGTTTAGAATCATCACATGATCCCTAAATTTTTTTTTTTTTGGTGGATGACTTGTCATAATAGGATTCTAACCCAAGATAATCTGAGGATTCAAGGCTCTTGTTTTCCCAATACATGTTTCCTTTGCAAGAAAGGGGAGGAAACTGTCAGTCACCTTTTATTACACTGCCCGTATGTTGTCGAAGTTTGGGGGTTGGCTTTTGAGAAACTTGATGTCCCTTGGGTTATGAGAAAGGACCTTTTATCATTTATTTTGGGTTGGTATGGCCTGTTTTTCCACCCTCTGCTTGGTGAAATTTGGAAGCAACCCCCCTGTCTTAGGATGGTGTTTATGGAAGGAGAGGAATAACAGGGTTTTCAGGAATATTGAGAGGAGTCTGAAGGATGTGTTTGGCATCAGATTTAGGCTCATTGAGGAGATTATCTCTCTCTTTAATGGGAAACTCCTAGAGATGAGACCGAAGGATTACGAAATAAAAATGGCTAAGGAATGGCACCAGGATTTAAAGGCTAACTCCTTTGATAATTCAAAAAAATTAGCTAGAAAAAATACTAAATGGGTGCCTCCGGATAGAGGATGGTTTAAACTTAATTTTGATGGGGTTGCTAAGGCCAATCCAGGTAGGGCAAGTATTTGGTGGAGTTATCAGAGATTCTATGGGAGCTCTGGTGGCGGGATTTGCTGGACGTATTGGGTTTTAGTCTGCTTTAGTGGCAAAGGCTCATGCGCTACTAATGGGCCTCAAAATTCCTATTTCTCTGGGGATTACTTATCTCCACATTGAAGGAGGATCTAAGTCAGTTATGGATGCTGTGAATAAAGACAAATTAATTGGTTGGAATACAAAGGAGATTTTGTTGGATGTTAGCTTTCTTTTATCCAAATTTAGGGATAAAAAGGTGACTCGTATCTTCAGAGAAGGCAACCATGTGGCATATGCCTTGGCTAATCTTGGCTCGGGTTGGGATTCTGCTAAATGTTGGAGGAAAAAGGAAAGGCTTCCACCAAAAATTCAAATTTTAATCACGCGGGAACAAGGCTACCATGGTTTGCAATTATTTTAAATCTTTGGATGATGGGAGCTAAATGGGGGGGCCAATAGATTTTTTTGGGGATCTGGTGGATGAGTATCAACATTGAAATGAAGTACAAGTGGAGGTTTCCTGGTAAAGATCTCCGTATGTGGGGCACAGAAAGGAGGATCTGTGTGTCTGTCCTTTGGACATGGTGGATGGGGTCGGGTTCTAAGGTTACGGTGAGGTGGCGGGGTTGGGACTTAAAAGATGGTTATAAGTATAATTTTGGTGGCTTGATGCAGGATAGGTGGAAGGACGTGACTTCATTATATCTGTGGAGTCGTATTGTGTGATCTATTCTCTTGGGGATTGTTGGATTTCTTGTTTTATCTCCTCCTTGCATCTGGTGGTGTGAATGTATTCGTAATGATTTGACTATTCATGATGGGAGATGGCCTCCTTCTAGGGGCTTCGAGCCGGTTAGTTTAGCGTGGGACTCCTTTGGATCCATTTGGATGGTTGCTAATTTTAGTTATTCGGCCTTTTTGCATGGTTTTTTGTGCATTCCCTACATGTCTGCCAATTCTTGCCTTCTTGGTCGTAATCATAACTTCATTAAAATTTGTGTCAAATAACCCTATGGTCATTTTCCCCTCCGCGTGTGCAACATGTACGTGGGTTTTATTATCCTTCGTTGTATTTCTTGCCTTAACTATCACATTGTGATTATCATTTGCAACTGTTGCAATTGGTATTTTTTGCAATTTCTTGAGTTTTCTGTGCAGGTTGGTAGTATGGGTGGTGAGCGGGTTAGGACTGAAGCTGACAACTGCGAGGATTTTCAGAACAACCCTTTGGTCTGGCACATTTGTGTGGAGGGTGTCATTTCTCCACTTATGGAGTGCTTGGTCAACCATGATCCTATCTTATCGGGTCAGTTTGCTAATTCCTAGAAGGACCGACGGGTCACCATTGGTGGTATGTCGTTTGAAATCAGTGAGGAAGTTATAGCGCAAGCTACGGGTTTGTTGTATTCTGGAAAAAAAGACCCCAAACACACCAAGAAACTGGATCATGAAAGCTTAAAAGCCTTTTTCAGAGGTGAGGAGGCCCCACTGCGGAACCAGTTGGGGTTTGAGAGGGATGCGCTCCCGAAGCCCTAGGACTAGGTATGCATGGCATTGATGAAGTATGTTACTTTGGAAGGTAGATTTAAAACCTGTTTCTTTTACCATTTCCCTCTGTTAAATCACCTAAGACATAAGATGCTGCTCTGTTTCCCATTTTTTTCTTTTAATGGACCTTGAAAGCTCTGTCGACAAGTGCAAAGAGTCGGCCAGTCGTAACCCCTATGATCTCCCACCGCTCCCACTCCATCAGGGGCTTATTCTGAGACTATATCACTTTCATCTTGCTCTATTTCCACCTAAATCCATCACAGTTGTCCGCATTGAGAATATTGAATCCCTTTCAACTATGCATATTTCCCCGACCGAGTCTAAGAGCCCTCCTCGGAAGTCCAATTCGGGCATTTTAGGGAATCCTAAAGCCAAATTTTCCACCAAAAAACTTAAGGGTGGACTAGGAAAGGCCCATGCCAACGTGGTGGAAGGACTCTATGAACTAAAAGCCACTCAGGTAGACTCAGCCTACAAGGCCACTTCAACAAAAAAAGGTAAGGAGAAATTCATGTTGGCCCCGACTGCTAAGGATGGCAAGGGCAAGAATGTTGTTAGGAAAGACTCCAGAGGGGATACAGTTGTGGGGACCACAGAGATGACTGGAGGGGAAAATTCCAGGAGGAGATCCATGAGGCTGACCAAGAACAGCAAAAAGAGGTTAATTATTGAAGACTCTAAGGAGGAGCAATCTGACAGCAAAGGTTACAAGGAAGAATAATTTGAAGACGAGGAGGAAGAAAATGTGGAGAGGCCCCAGTTTACTCCAATGGACAGGAAGCTTCCTATTGATGGCTCTGCCTCTCACTCTCTGCATCCCCTGGTGGATGAGCCTGGAGAGGTTTAGGGGACTATGGACGCTGGGGTGGAATCGTGCGATGTGGTGAAGAGAATGGACACTCTTGACAAAAAAAATCGGGGGTTAACCCACTTCACCATGAAGTTGGGTCACTTTTTCATGAGAACCATTTCTAATGCTATAAAGGAGGAGTTGGAGGGGAACAACATCCAGGAGAACAAAGAATGGGTGGGTGATGAAGCGGTGGACCTCCTGATTAAAAACTGGGACAACGCTAGTTAGCTACTCCTTGTGCCTATCTGGCGGTTGTTGCTCTGTGGTTGTTGTGCTGCCTTTGGGCCATTTCTGTGTTTTTTTTCCTTTATGTTTGTTGTTTAGTCTTGTTCCTTTTTGGCCCTAGTGGCTCGTTGTGAAGGGTACAATGCCCTTTAAATGCTGCTTAACTTTTCAAAAACATCATCCTCTTCTAAAAATAAATAAAACTATTTATTTTCCCTCTGTAAATGAAATAAATAATTATTTTATTTAATTATTTATTAATTATCCATGCATTTCCACCTCATCAATTAACTCTCAATCACTTTGAGTTCACTCTCCAATCAATTTTTTCTTCCATCCAATCTATTATATTTCACTAATGGTCACTCACACTCATCTCTTCAATCAATTCTCTTAACTTATCCATACAGTTAGTGTTGGTGGAAACCACCAAGCCCAAGATCACCATCTACAATATAAACCTTCACAATGCGAGAGAAGCAACATGCTATTTCACCAGGAGCGAATGAATAAAATTGAGATGAAAAATAATATACAAATCCTTGCTTATAAAGGCAATATGCAAGTCGGTAAGAAAGTAACCGACAACAACTACCAACTAATAAACTATATGCACCTAATTAATGTCTAATAATATTTGCCTTAGTAAAACTTAAGCATGGTAAATATCTTATTTAACCTAACACCCCCCCTTAAGTGAAACTTAGGGATATTATTATGCAATATCAAGATGCAATATGGGCCCCAGCTACACAACCATGTTAGGTACCTATTTACAATACAAAATGCAATGCAACCTCTCACAAATGGAGAAAAAGAGAAAAACCTTGTGGGAGAAAACTCCTCTCCAAAAGAGAGAAAAGAAAAACAAGATGCATGGATAGAGGAATCAATAACACCCCCCAAGGACTACATACATCATGTATATACAATCAATATCCCTCCATAAGAGGGAAAGAGAGACAAAGACAGAGATAGACAGAGAGAGACTATGTATCCCCCCCACAATGTATAATCGCCTACAAACATGGTAAGTGTCTAAAGACAGAACATGATCCAATGTCAACAAACAACTTGTCTCCCTTTTGGAAGAAACAAAAACAAGTACAAATACATGAATGCTTCCCATTCTGGATAGGAATTAGCAAGTGAAATCCAAATATAGGATGATAATGTCTTTGGAATCTACTCATGTTTCACCAAGACCTTGGAAGATGATGCCACAAACCAATCAGGAACATGCCCAATCACAATAGAAGGTGACAAACAAGGTACCACTAGAAATTGATTTTGAACATTCTCCAAAGACATAGATGGAGTGACAATTTTCTTACAACAACTATCATCATATAGGAAAGTTAATCCTTCAAATGTGTCTTCCAATTCTGAAATGTGAGATTCCACGAACAATGAACCAATGTTCGACAAATAAGAATCCAATCAGGAAGACAATGATAGTATTTTTGCTCATGATTGATGGAAGTACTTAATGAAGGTAGATCAACTATCTTTGACAAAGAATCAAGAACCTCTAAAGAAACTACAACCTCATTTGAAGTCTCAAAACCTCTAAAGGATCACAAGCATGGTTTATCTTCTTTGAAGAATAAGGAGGCACATTGGTATTGGAAAGAGGATCATTGAGAGGTGGAAGAGTATCGTGATCTCCATATGATTCTCAAATGTAATTCCAAAGAGCATAAGGGCACTCAAAATGAACAAGTGAATCCAAAAGGTCATCATCATTTATATGCTCAAAAATAACTATAAAGACTCTAGCCCTATATCCTTTCCAAATCATATAATCACAATGTGTGCTTGGAATAGAAACTTCATTATATAAATATGGCAATAGATTTTGCTCCCTAAGATGAGTGAGAATAAAATCACTCCATTGCCTAAAGTTCTCTTTCTCCAGAGAAACCATTATAATTGATAATTCTTCAAAAAATTCAAAGATAGTGCTTTCACAAGTATACAAACTTCCAAAAAATAATTATAAGGTTAAAAAAGCTTATTTGGTGCAAAATTTGTACCATTCAAGTACCATGATCTTTGGGGCACAAGAATCCACATAATTTCCAAGCACAAACAATAAGAGAGAAATTTTCCACTATTATGTGAGGCTTGCTCATGGTTGACATGTGATGGAACAAGCTATATCAATATTTAAAAAACACATAGCACCACCAATGTGGGACTAAAGTCCCTATCAACTACTTTGAATCTACAACATGGGCCCTCCTTCAAATGCTTTGAAACTCTAAAATGAAATATTTGCACAAAAATTTAGAATGCTAAATTCTTGAAACCTAAATATATATCAAGCGATGTTTTCAACTGGTGTCGCTTCTTGAACATAAAATTAGGCCTCCAGATTGATTCAAATTGCATGGGTCTAAGTAGAGAAAGTTCCTCTACACAGAAAAAAAAATCACAGCCTCTTGGAAAATCTTCTTGAAACCAGTCCACAAAAGAAAAAACATGCCTCCCAACAAACCACGACCTTCCAAATACAAATCACATTCCTCAGATAGAATTGTGCCCTCCAAAAAGGAAAAAATGCATACAAATGACCAAAAATGCCCTTGCAGATTTGAAACATGAGCCTATGAGGTTGCTCTTACTGATTTCGACGTCTCTGTTAGAAGTGCAACCAAGGCTGATCATGGTAGAATGCCTTGAATCTGCTCCTCGCCTCTCACCAAAGATGAAGAATATCGACCTTCCAAATAACACCTCTCAATAATGGTCTCTTGAACAAAAAGAAGCCTCTCTTTTTTTAATCACTTGCAATCAAATAGATAATTTCTTCACTAAATAGAAAATCGCCCCTCTCAATAGAAAATTGGGCTTTAGAACAAAAAAATTGAAAAAAGGCAGCTTTGAAATTTAACAAATTTCAAATGCCAAAAAAATCTTCAAGAAATAAATGATCTCAAACTTCGATGAAAACTCTCAACAAAAGGAGGGAAAAAAGGGCAGCTTTGATACCATGTTGGTGGAAACCACCGAGCCCAGGATCACCATTTGCAATATAAACCTTCACAATGCAAGAGAAGCAACACTATATTTCACTAGGAGTGAATGAATAAAATTGAGATGACAAATAATGTACAAATTCTTGCTTATAAAGGCAAGATGTAAGTCGGTAAGAAAGTAAATGACAACAACTACCAAATAATAAACTATATGCACCTAATTAATATCAAATAATATTTTCCTAAGTAAAACTTAAGCATGGTAAATATCCTATTTACCCTAACAGTCAGTTAGTTGAAATCATGTAATCAGTTAACTCCTCATAAATTCCTCTCAATAATTCTCATCCATTGATCTTTTAGTCTCACATTCAAATCAACCATTGATTGGTATCACATGAAATCTATAAATGCAACCATTATATCATATATTATCTCTCTCACACATTGCAAGAAATCTATACACATATCATTTTAAGTGCTTTGTGCTAAAAATATAAGAGTAACCACATATACCATTCTTCAAGGTGAAATTGAAGAATAGTGGACTAAAGAAAGGTCATTACATAGACCTGGTTTCATTTGATTTATTTATTTGATTTCCTTGTAAGTTTCATTGATGATTTTGGAATTGATTGTGCATGGTTATTTGATGTTGCTTTCATTTATTTCAATGCCAATTTTCATGATCCACACCCACCATCTGACCATCATCCATTTGTTTGTTGGGGCATACTGGTGCAGCTTATCACCTAATTTTTGTTTTATATATTGATATATTTGAAACAATGCAACAAGGTGCATTGTCTCAAAGAGGGGCTAAATGTAGAAACCTAAAAATGTCTAACACATTCTTCTAAATTCATCATTTCCCGTCACCATCACTAGTCAACCCCTTCATTACTATTAATTAAATAATTTTAATTTTTTTGATTAAGCTAATAGTTTTCCCTCCTTTAATTAAATAATTTCTATTTATTTAATTAATTAATCATTTCCCTCCATCCATTCTAATTAAATCTTTTTTAAATTATTTAATTATTTTCTATTTTTTCATCATCCACTTTAATTAAATAATTTTTAAGTATTCCTCTATCCATATAAATATTTTTTGGATAAAAGGTGCATGGCCTATAATTATATTAATAATATAGAAAAAAAAAATTATAGTGGACCAGGCATGGCTTTTTTTCGACAGTAGTAGGGTGAGGACAAAAAAATAGAATGCTCATGCCAACCCTAAGATTGAACAACCAACAAAGATAATATACAAATATTTTCCCTACATGATACATGAGTTTGCAGAGAGGGCATTGAAACTAAAACTTATGTATGGAGAGCTATAGACTTAACCAACAAAGAACAGATAGCAGATATATTAGGTTAACCAAAAAATCACAAGCATGAACTGGATCAAGATGAGGACTGTGTCGATTCCTCTTTTTCAGTTGGGGTCAATGGGTGTAGAGGAGGGTGTGGGTTATGAGAGAGAAGGGTTATAAGAGCCCTACAGGTCTCAAGAACCCTTAAGTAGAAATTTGAACCAAATTTTGCTCGATGCATCCTAAGAGCCTCGTCTAGTTATGCCTCCAAATGCCTGTGCAATTTGCATGCTTTAGAGCAACATAAATGCAAAGATATCCCAATCTTTTCTGCAATTGCTTATGCTTAAACAAGCCACCAACTAGAGCCTTACCATAATGAAAGTTGTACTCGTGAATTGCAAAGTTGAGATATTGGCCAATAAGATACTTCTCATGAACATAATCTATGGCTAAATGTGCAACCAAAACATAATGTTGGAATAATCCATAACATTTGACAAAACAATGGAAATTGCCTAATTCAGGCACAACAAATGTGGCTGGCCCTAGAGGATACAATCACCAATGACCACACTAAACATCATTTCCGTGATCAAACAATAAATTTTGAAGATCTTCTTGAGCATATCAGATGAAAATGCATCATACTCAAGGTATTCCCATTTCAGATTGGGAATTTTTATGCATTTTTTGATGGGTTCCAATCTAATAGAAGTCATGTTGGTAGAAAAAACCCTCTTTGCAACCTCACAAAGTAGAGGAAACTGGAGAAAAGCTACTTTTAATGGAGTTTTATGTGAGTGGTGGAGGTGTTTTAATGAGCCTCACATGCTTCTGGCAGTACATGCCCTAATTAGAGGAGGTGATCACTTGCACCACCTCAGATAATCATGGCATACTTTGGAAAATGGAACAAATTTAATGCAAGATACATTTGAAATGACTACCAACTGCCACCACAAAGCTATTAGTATGTGTTTCTAGTGATTTCCAACCAGTGCTTGTAAAAGGTGGAGAAATAAGCTTATTCAACCGCTGGAGCTTGCAATGACAAAGGAATAACCTAGAGCATGCAAATGTGATTTGGTTTAGTGTGAGGAAATAGTAGGACAAGCTATTCTCAATTTTGTATGATGCATATTTTCTTAGGAGGATGGAGATGACATATTGAGTACCGCTTATTGATGTCACCTGCACACAAGAATAAATAGAAATATGTTAGCTACCCTTTATGGTCGATTCGACCTTCCTAACTACCTATGATTTTTATTTGTGGATGTTGATCTATTTCTACTCCTCTAAGGACCAACAGCTTGGTCATTGAATCACATGCCATATTAGCAAGGCAATCTTGTCAAATGGTTACCTTCTTGATAACAATGTGATATGCAGAAGTGGTCAAATGATTTAAGAATTTGAAAAACATGGTGTAGAATGTAATTTAGGTGTCATGAGGGTGATTCTCGTTTTTTGAAATAATTTATGATATTTCTTGCGAAGACTAGCCTTGCTAATAATGCATGTTCTTTTTCTTTGTTGCTTGTTCCCATAGGGATTTTCATGGACAATGCTAAGTGGATTGAGCCTTGCCAATCCCTAATCACAAAACCTACACCAGATATCCCTAGATTTCCCCTTAAGGCTCCATCAAAGTTTAATTTTCAAATGTTTTCTTGAGGGTGTATCCACTGAATTTGTGATCTATTTGATGCCTTGGGTCTTGAGATAGGGATTGCACTAGGGGTTGGAAGCACAATATTTTTCCATTTATCCAACATTCAAAAATCCCATGAGGAAAATGGTTTGTTATTTCCTAATGATTAGAGCTTTAATACCCTTGCCATGACTATTTCTAAAAAAAATAGCTCCAACTTTCAGAGGACCTAATTGAGGGGACTTATCTCTTTCCTAAAGATTCTTTTGTTCCTCTCCCACCAGATGTAAATAATCAACGAAGCGGAGGTAAAATAAAGTGTTGATAGAAGGGAGGAACTATTTAACGTGGGCCAATTGTTGAAGACCTAAACCAGTGTATTGTGAAGTGGGGCCTACCAATCTAGCTAGCTTTGAAGCCATTTCCAACAAGCTTGAGCAAAGTCACATTGAAGGAGGAGGTGATCCAATGTCTCCTCACTTTTTCCACATAAGACAGTCAAATGAGTTTGGGATTCCTAACTTTTAAAGTCGGTCACTTTTCAAAAGTCTATGGTTTAAAGCTAGCCATGCAAAATTCTATGCAAAGCTTTTGGGAGAATCATTTGATTCCAACACAAATTTTATGGCCATGAGGTATTGGTTGCATGTATCCCTACTTCATGTTGTATGATCTTGATTTTGTAAGAGCCTAGATCAATTTATCTAGTTAACTTGAAACAAAAATTATTCTTTTCTTCAGGAGGTTGTTGAGAAGGACTTTCCGATCTTGTGGAAATGCACAAGTAGAGAAATATCTCCATTGAGTATTTGGACCATATGAGTTTGAATCCTAGGAAATGTAGTCCTAAAAAAAAATGCCCCAATTTTGGTTGAGGAATGATTTTGCTTCCTGTAATCTTGTAGCTTTCCTTGGAGGGGGAAGACCATTCCATGAGTCTTCCCAACAGAGAGCCCTATCTCCCTTGGTGATGAGCTAGGATAGATGTGGATTAATTACTTCTTTGCATTCTACCATGAAGTTCCACATCTTGGAACCTTGCAATTAAATATTTTTTTAATTATTTAATTAAAATCATGCATTCTCCTCATCCACATGATTAAATAATTTTTAATTAGTTAATTAGCTAATTATTCCTCCAAAATAAATAAATAATTTAATTCGTTTAGTTTGCACATTCTTTTAAAAATAAATAAAATCATTATTTTATTTATTTATTAATTATATCAAATGTTATCTTTATTCCACTAATCCTATTTGTAGTCCTCTAAAACTAAATTTAGTGACCATTTCTAAATTTATTGAGTTGACTAAACTCCAACCTCAGTTCACTCACTCCACTTCATCTTTGCATGCAAGTTCATTCATGTTCCTCATGATTTCTCAATAGTCCTCATTCATTGATCTCATCTCACATCCTACACCATTGATTTGATATCCTTGAATGCTATAAAACATCCATCATTTAGTCATTCAATCCCTCTTTGAATTTTTGTAACCAAACTATACTCAATTTTTATCTCACTTTTGCTAACAAGGTTATGCTAAGAATTTGAGCAATCCACATACTATCCAAATAACATAATTTTATATTTTATAATGCAGTAAGGCTAGGAATTTTTGAGAGGTAAATTAGATTAGATTAGTTTCATTTATGTTATTATGTCTTGTATATTGATGTGCACACACTTCATTGAGATTGTGTCATGTTGATCATTTGAATTGGTTCTTGATTATTTGCTATCATTTCTTATTTTCTTGAATTAATTTAATCATTAATTTAACCTATTTGACACTATGTATGGTGATTATATCTATATAGTGGATGCTAACTAGGCCCAAAACTAAAAATCTATTAGGTTCCATGCATGTATGGTGTGCTTGCAATGTGGCTATAGTTATGTCAAGAGTCAAACTTATATGTTTCTAGTTGGTTGGAACAATTATTTGGAATAGACATAACTAGGTTTTGCACACATATGGAGCTAAGCTTAATGTATTTGTGTAGACACATGTGTTTCCTAGGTGCAAGTCATGCATAGTGTAAATATGTTAGTGCAAAAGATGGTATTTTTATCATTAAAGATAATTTAAAGGATTAAAATTGGGTGGTTTGAATAAGCAGTGTGTGTGGTTTTATTTATGCTTTATTATACAAAGTTATCAAAATATATACTTGCACATATTTGTCTAGATCCATTATGCTAGAATAATTTCATTTAAATGTGATGTACCTTGGTGCAAGATATGCGCACAAATGGATATCATAACATGGAAGGTGTTCATTTTGAGTTGATGCACATAAGTGTGAGTTGTACACTATTATACATAAATCATAACACTTATTCCTCTTACCTTTTGTGTCCTAAATCCTCTTCTCATATTATTTCATCCCAAGAATCATACATCATTTGTTTCTTTAGTAATTTATATTTAGGATCACCCCCACCCTTGTGTAATCCCTTAGAGGAACTAGGCATAGGAAAATACTACTCCCTTCTCAATGAATAATGCCTACTTGAATAGTGAAACTTTAGCTAGAAATATTCCTTTGATGCTTTCCATGAATTCCACTCTCTTAACATCAAATTTGACCCAACCCTAAATTACTTGATTATAAATGTATTCATATTTATATCAAACTAATAAATCAACAAATCACATCCATGATCAATCAAATTATTTGACTCTATCCAACTTCTCCACACTCCAAAATATTAGTTTCGTATTTTAAAAATTATAGGTGGTTTTGTTCCTTCAAAATCCACACCTAAAGTAGGTGGGAAAAGTACACTATTTGACTCTTCATCTTGAGTTCTAAACATTTTTTCTTTAATTTTCTATCATGAAGTACTAGCTTTTTCTATTTTTTTTAAATGATTTTTTTAATCTCTTTCCTTTCTACTTTTATTTTAAATGATTTTTTCAATCTCTTTCCTCACCAATTCTCTATCATGAATTTCATTTTTCTTTTTCTCTAATATTTCCTTTCTTGTTCATCCACTTGTCCCTCATCTCCTCATCCTATGACATACTATAAGGCTATAATACATCATATACATATCTATACATGTCTTCTAGATGAGTGTTTCCTTTCATGAGATAATATTGTAGGTGATGTATTTCTAGGTTTTGTTTAGCACTTTTCATGTGAGTGTGCAACACCATTTTATGTTTTGGGATATAACTTAGCCAAAACTAATGAATAATCCTTACAATAGTTTGTTTATATGCCTTAAATTCTATTTTGTATCTTTCTATCTTTTAATGATTTTCTATTTTTTTGGCTTGATTATTTTTATTTAGTTAATTATTTTTTTAGTTGGGTTTATGTATAACTTCATAAGCCTTACATTGATAGTGTGTAACTTTTGTGTTGGTGTTCTTCAAAACATCTAAAAAGAGAGGAATTTGATCTACTTTAATTAAAGAATTTTTTTTACCTTTTATGGGTAAGTTAACGCCATCCTTCTTTCATAATGTATGTATAGCTTAGTGATTATGTTCCAATCATCTTTTATGCTCGAGTGCCCTTTAGTTTTAGACATATTGAAAAAATTATAGTGCAAGTGAGTTAACAACATCCTTTGTGATACCAAAGTTTATTTAGTTTTATAAGAAAATGTTTCATTTAGAAAATTGAGATCGATGGTTCATTCCATCAAACTTATATATATCCAATTAAAAAATAAAAAATGATTCTCAATCCTAAAATTAAATACATCCTTCAATAATCAATTTAACACAAAAAATGTTAATATATCCTCCAAGAATTATTGAAAAAAAATACAAATTTTATCTCCTTAAATCTTGAAAAGATAAAGTTCTCTAATAAATGAAAATTAAATTTGGTAAACTTTGGAGTTAAATTGTTACATTAATAGACATAGATTATAAATTTTGTACACACCTTTACTTTCTATGACATTCTTGAGTAGTTTAAAGTCTCATTTACTTGTCATATGGTTTTCTCGCTGAGAATCTAAAATCTAGAATACGTGTATTTCTTGAAGCTATAATAGAGTACACTCTATCGTAGAGAATTTGTTTGTATTCCTCATAAACGCTATCATAGAACTGAGGAAACCCTTTCTTAAGGGGGTTTCTTTAATGTTAATTAGAGAATTTTGGATTGATAATGAATTATTCTAAATTTGAGATTTAGTACATCCAATTTTTAGACTACAAGTTAAGAATCATTTTATTTGACATTTCAATCTTTTTTCCAATTTAGAGTTGTGATGTTGAAATCGATCACATCTATATATTGTGAGATTTGGAGAGGTATTACTACTAATTCAAAGATTTGACTATTTGTATTATTTTGATATTTGAATCACAAATGATTCACCCCTTCCATATGCAAGAGCTAAGAAAGATGATGTTGAGATGTTAGTTTTCTTATCTTTTTGCCTTTTATATTATTTCAAGCAGTGTGAGTCTTAAGATGACATCTTCCTCTACATTCACTTGTAGAAGTGGCTTTTATGTGAGGCAACTCACCTCAACATTAAACGCATATTAGTTTTATGTCAAGAACTTCCTCATTTTTTTGAACAATTCATTGAACCTCATTGTTAGAAAAGACTCCATAAAGATATCATGTTTTCGTGCTCTTAATCAACTTTATTACAACATAAATTATTTTTCTATTAAAAAAATGTTTTTTTTTATGAAAATTACATAAAGAACTTCTTACTTCTTATCCAATCTTTTATTTTTTCGATTATCAAACTCAAAATAAATAAAAAATCATTGTATGACTTATTAGATGGAAAAAACAAAAATTATTGTAATTGAACAATGAAAATAGAATTTTGTGATACTGTCCATTTTTTAAATAAATAGATTTTTGTTTTTCTTTCACGAATTTTCTGACCACCGATCAAATGTCGTGGTCAAGTGCACTGAATGTCTACGGAGAGCATAGTTGATGTCGATTTTGAAGGCTGCATAGGCTTTGCCTAGTTGAAAGAGCATCACTATAGACAAGGCTTAATTATACTGTGTATGTGTATATATACTAACAAGACAATGATAACGCCATTGAAGAGAAAGTATGAAATAAAAGATTTTAATGACATCTGCGACACTAAACAGTCTGAAAATAGTGAATGGTGTTTGACCCAAAAGAAATGAAGACAATGAATGCCAACAAACTGACTTTGTGATTACCTAAGAAGGGCTGCCAAAATTTGAAAGCTGGGCAGCAGATGTGAATTAACATGTGAGGAATGGAGGGAAAGCAGGTAGTACGAAACCCTCCAATTTCGCTTAGACTACATTGAAAGCGATAAATAAATAATTTATTTGAGGAAGTTGGTGCTAAGATTTCCTCGTTGGATAAAGTGAAAAGAAAAAAGAATCCGATGAAACGGATAAAAGGCTTCCGTCAATCACGCGACAGCTGACATGGACCCACAAAATTTTCAATGTTATTTTGCGCTGTGCAACGGGCAATGTGCCCACTACATAGCCGTCATTATCAAAAACATTTTTTAAGTTTAATGTATTTATTTTGTTTAGGGGTAGGGGGTATGTACATTTCTTTTATAGTACAGTTAGGTGTTTAAATCGATCGCTTCGACTATTAAAAGATTCATATCCATTTTCCTTTTTGTGACTTATGTTTTTCAATGTATTCATTCTATGAGGAATAATATATTTTTCTGATTGTAAATAAAAAATTAAACTTGTCTTAAATTTAATTTAGGTTAATCTAATATAAACAAAAATATATTAGTATAGATATCTTAAATATATTTATCTAATAGTATAGATATCTTAAATATATTTATCTAAAAAATATTGAGAGATATCAATTTTGATTAATTTTATTTTAATTTGACTATTATTAAATATTAATATTTTGATATGTAAATAGCTCTCAAATTTAAGATAAGAGATAAGAGTATCCATTAACACATGCATACCATTGCATTCCATCCTTTGTTGTCATTGTAAAATGTCCTTCAATATTAATAAGTCTAACTTACCCACAATTAATAATTGACATGTGTGATATATTTTTGAATAATACACATTAAATTTTAAATTATGAAATTAAATAATGACTAGAAATTTATGTTGATTTGGTTAGAAAATTTGTATTCTATAAAATTAATCCAATGCATATAAGTTTAATTTTGCTATAAGCATTTTATATTAATGTATGTTGTCTTGGGTTTTTTGTTTTGTTTGTTTGGTGTTGGTTTGTGTTTTATTCTATTATAATGTATCAATGGTTTTTGTTGTTTTTTGCTATAATGTTGTTGTAATTTATGATGTATAGAGTTTATGATCCCTTCAAAACCATCTTATTTTAATAAAAAATATTTTGTTCTAAAAATAGAATAAAATAATTTGTTGAACATTTTTTTATATATAAATTAGTTATTTTTTATAAATATCATCACATTTAAATTGACAAGGGTAAACATCAATTGTTTTATAGAGTAGTTTTTTTATTAAAAATAAATAAAATCTCGCATGCATGTTGACTTTTTTTATCTTGTTATTCTCATACATATATAAAAATGCCAAAAATACTAAAAAACATAAAATAAAATAAATTTAGAAAAATAAAATGTTAGATTATCTTTATATTCCAAGTGTAAGATTTTTAAACTTAATTTCAAATACAAAACAATCATCATGAACATACATAATTCAACTTCTAAACAACATCAAACTTGCATATGCATTAATTTATCAAGAGAACTCAATTATGTTTCACTTGCCTACACTTTGACATTTAATGCCTACATGCATCCAAAAGTGAGAATAAAATAGGTTGAAGTCACCTTTGATGATTAGGAAAACAAACACTTGCTCTTGCACCAATAGAAATTCTCAAACATGAAGAGGCCTTGAAATATTTTGAGCAAACATTGTCTTGGAAAACACTCACTAGGTGCAAGAGCAATTCTCAAACATGAAGAGGCCTTGAAATATTTTGAGCAAACATTGTCTTGGAAAACACTCACTAGGAGCTCTACATTTTTATTTTTATTTTTTGATGGAGGTCTTCCACAAATTCTTTTTTGCTACCCGATACGGGAGCACGAGCCTTCTAGGGTTGAACCTCTTCGGCTAAGAGCCAAGGACTGAGGGGTCTCCATTCCGCCAAATTCGCTCGGGGCACGATCCTAGCCTCATCCCTTATTTCGGTGTCGAAGCCTTTGCACTCAGCAAGACTTGATCCTTGGTGGGCTCATTGAGAACCTTTCAACTTCACCAGTAGACCAAGGGCCCATTGATGAAGCTCTACATTTTGAGAACACAAGCCAATATATTCAATGTGAACACAATACTTAATTAAACAACACCATAAATGAGTAAGTGTATGGAATTATGAGACAAAAGGGGGATCAAAAGTGGACATATTTTTCTTGAAATTAGTGGTCATTGAAAATTGTCCTTTGTCTACAAATCCACATTTTCCTCTAAGGTCATATTCTTCTATTAATTATTTAATTAATTCATTTTCTCCTTATTTTTCTTTTGATTAAATAAATTTTGTTTATTTAATTACGTCACTAATTAATTCTTTTTTCCTAGAGATTAAACTAGCATACATATATTAATTAATAATATATATATACTATGTTGAAAGTTATCAATATTAACATTATTCTTCTTATATATATATATATATATTATTTTTATTTTTATTTTAAATTAATTATTTTTTTTTATCTTATACACTCTTTTCAAAAATATAAAATTATAAAATGTATTAACTCTATTTTTATTTTAGTTTTCAATGTATTATATTAATTTACTTTAGATTTTAAAATATTTTATTAAAGAGTAGGAAAAACACTTCATATTATATACTTATGTATAATTTATTTATTTTTTGATCGGTAATATAATTGTATTTTATTAAATTTTTGGGATTTGACCTGCCCCGAAATAGGGATGGTAACAAGGGAAACCATCTCCCCTTGCAAAGGACACCAGCAAACAAAAAATACACAAATCAACAACTCATAAACCCCTTATGAATCCATAGTTTAGAACCACAAATCTTGAACCCTCTATCAAAACATTCAAGTGTGTCCTTTGCCTTTGGTCCCTCCTTTTGTCTGAGATTGCAGGACCATGTTGAAAGTATCCTTCATTCCTTTTTTAACTCGCTTACCCTTCACAACCTGTCATCCCTCCATTCTTGCAACCTCTTTCTGCCATTTCTTTGGAGTGTCATGTTGCCTACCTGGTTCTCCTTGCTCACCACATTCAACTAATCCACACTGATCCTCTGAGGTGCCTTGCATCTCCCCCATTTCTCGATCCCTAGTCAGCCCCAATTTCTCCCTACACTCTGGGGTTTTAACACCTTGGTGGTTTTGTTCTACCACCCCTTCTTCCCTTCTCACCATAGTATTAGTGATCAAGGCAGGCACCTCAATGTGACCTAACTGTAGTAGTTGAGAAAATACAACACCACAAACCCCGAAGATCACCTGCATGCAAATAACCTGTCACAAAAGAAGAGATGGAGACAAACAAGCAAGGGTTCTCTGAAAACTGAAAATGTATATATCAGAGAGAATGAGAGAATGAATTGATATGAAATACAATGGGATCAATCCTTATAAAAAGGAGATCATGCAAACCCTAATAAAACCCTAATAGGAAAAACCCTAATAGAAGCCCTAATAGGATAACATTTAATAATTAATATAATTATTAAATGTCACTATATGCAAACTAACGTGAAATCTTAAGAAGGGAATAAAGGTAACTTAATCAACATAATTAAGTTAAACCTTTACCCTAACACCCCCCCTTAAGATGAGCAACAGTGCAGCTACAAACAAATGCAGAAAAGCAAAGGTAACTACAATGCAAGAAGGAAACATGGGTCCCGGCAACTAGGCCAGATCAGGTACCCAAATACAACCAAATCTCTGTAAAATGGAGAAATAGAGAAAACCTCATGGGAAAAAGCTCTACTCCAAAAAGAGAAGAAGAAAGCCAAGAAGAGACATCACTGAAGCAGAAGAAGCTGCAAACAACTGTCGAAAGATGACTGCTATGGTGCTGAAGAACCTCCGCTGAAGATAGGATGATCAGGAACAAGAAGACAATAATCTGCATGAGTGCCCATACGACACTACTCGAATCAGATGGCAAACAAAGGCAAACACCTGGAACGAAGATACAGATGGCACAAGAACCAATAGTCTGAAACACTGATCAACTGAGAATGGAAGATTCCTTCCAAGGCGAAACCAAGGAAGCATTAGCACGAACAGTATAATACCCCCCCATAATGGTGAACTGGGAGCCTGACAAATCAACTGAAATGGTGTGCAACACTCTGTAGTGCATGAAGAAAAAGATACAACATTTGAAAGTGCACAAGAAAGCACCTGCAACTGAAAAAGTGGTGTGCAAAACAAAGCACACATGCATGAAGCTGGAATCATATGGATCCATGGTCGTCGTGGAGGGACACTCACTGGACAAAGGTGTGATGGCAAACAAAGGCAAACTACACAACCCCCCATGGTATGGATTCAGTGTCGTCGTGGAGGGATACTCACCGGACAAAGATGTGATGGCAAAACAAAGGAAAACTACACAACCCCTCATGGCACTTTATAATATCAGTGCGAGTACAAAATATGGCACAACTTTATGTGCAAAATCTCCAAAAGATGCATGTACAATAGTGTGGCACTTTATCTCAGTGCGTTTACATAAAAGATAGCTTACAAATGATGCTCAAAATGTCCTTAAAGGACAAAATGCTGGAAATACATGAAGAACAGCCAAGAACAAAGCATCCCATGCGAACAAAAGTTTCCAAGAGCAAATATGTCCAGGTAATCCACCAGAGTGTGAAAACACACATAACTGAATAAAAGATACCTGGAGTGAAATCTAGAAAAATAGCATGGATGAAATAGAAGAGCTCTGAAATACAGTTCCAACGCCGCTGAGATTGCGAAAAACGGAGAAACTGATCAAAAGTTATGAGCTTGAGACTGAAAATAGCCCCTTTGTCTTCAACTGGCTGTAGAATGCACCAACGGAAAAAAGATGTGATGAGACCCACACCATTGGAAAGATGAGAAAACCAGCTTCCCGATGATATCTCGTTTGCCAAAAAAAGATATCGTATGCCCAAGTTACGGCCTCCGGAATAAATCAGCTCCAAAGAGGGAAAAAACCAGTGCTGGATTAAATTTGACGGTCATACGGCCGTCGCAGCAAAAACACTGTGTTAAATTTGACGGCCAAACGGCCGTCACCGTAAAAGTGCGATTGGGCTTATTTTGGAAAAAATTGTTTTTTTAAAAAATAAAAAACAACAAAAAAAAATGTTTTTTTGTAAAAAACTTAATTTTTTTTTTGGGTATGCGGCCTATAAGGCCTGTCGCTGGTACCGATAATGAGCGTCGAAGCCCGGCGGTCGTGATAAGCCTGCGGATGGGTCTAAGTACCCTCTACGGGTAAATCGCTTTGAAATTTTTTTTTTCGATTTTTTAAAAATCTTTAAAAATACATTATTTTTTTTGAAAAAAATGGCGAAAAAAAAAAATTTTGCTCAGCCGTACCGTCAAAAAAAATTGCAGATTTATTTTGTCCAAAATGAATGAATGGACAGTCGATTCAGGGGTTTTGGACTGCGGACGCAATGGCAATGTCCATTTGAGCTGAAAATGCTTCAAAATTGCAGTGTGCCCTAGATCAAGAAAACAAGCCCCAAACCCTTGAAGCTCCAAGAATCTTCACAACAAGAACAGGAAGCAGCAGGTGTGGAGCTCTGATACCATGTAGGAGTTGAGAAAATACAACACCACAAACCCCGAAGATCACCTGCATGCAAATAACCTGTCACAAAAGAAGAGATGGAGACAAACAAGCAAGGGTTCTCTGAAAACTGAAAATGTATATATCAAGAGAGAATGAGAGAATGAATTGATATGAAATACAATGGGATCAATCCTTATAAAAAGGAGATCATGCAAACCCTAATAAAACCCTAATAGGAAAAACCCTAATAGAAGCCCTAATAGGATAACATTTAATAATTAATATAATTATCAAATGTCACTATATGCAAACTAACGTGAAATCTTAAGAAGGGAATAAAGGTAACTTAATCAACATAATTAAGTTAAAACCTTTACCCTAACACTAACCCCCCCTTTGTTTTGAGGCCCCATTTGATTGATGTGAAGCCAAGTTACGCACCGCCTGAGAATAACTCTTGCTTTTTTCCTCCTTCTCACCCTGTGTTTCCACCGCATAATGTGAATTAGACGCGTCCTTCCACCAAGTAGTTGATTTAGGAACACAGACTTTAGAACATTTCACAGCCAGGCATGTCCTGTTTGAAAGCATCTTTTGCACCAGAAAGGAACCCCTTCATATTCTAGAGGCTACTTCCAACAACCATTAGAAGTGTTGATTGCAATCTCTTCTGAAAGAGTCTTTGCCACATCCATCTCCACCAAAATCTAGGCATATGTCGAATACATCAGATTTGCAGAATCATCATCCACCATCAAAAAATTTCCCAAAGAATTTCCTATAGCCTCCAAATAGGATTCAAACCAAAGATGGAGAGGAAAGTTTGGGAGTCTCACCCACAATGGCACTTTATCAAAAGTTTATGTTGCAAGATTAAAAGCTAGATGCCATGGCTTCAATGACAAATCAAATATTTCTTCCCAACTCCAAAAATAATCATCCATAACTTTGTTTATGTCAATACCATATTCAAAAACATAAATAAAGAAGCCTCTTGATATTGGGTAAATTTGAATATATCCATTCACCATAGGTTCCCATTGTTCAGAAATCCATTTTTGTAACTCACACAAACTTGGCCACAATCCCCTAAGTCGACCAATCAAACCTAGTTCAGAGAAAACTTTAACATTGTGATTTACCTCTTCATTGAGCTCTGCTTGCAGAGAAATGGATGCCAAATTGGCATTTCCATTCTTTCCTTACGCCTGACGAAGATGCCCTACATCTGTAGTTTTTGCCACTCCTAATTGGAAGTCGTCGGCCTTTCCCCAGAAAGATCCATGGCCTGCAACTCCACTCTTTTCCCCCACCTCCCTTGGACGCTTCACCTTCTGATCCTTGTTCGCATCCAGGCATTTGTTGTTAGACAGGCATCCTCCAGCCAAGCTCGCAAAAAACCTAGCTTCCTCCGCAGCCGCCAACAACTCCTTTCTGCTCACCATCGCTCCCCTGAAATAATTGAACTTATGTATAATTTATTGATGCAATCATAAAATCTAGTTCTAAAAATAGTTAGTAAACATATATTGAAAAATAGAAAAAAGAAATTTCATTTTTTAATATATGATTTCAATTTAAAGGGATTTTCAAAATCGGTTAGGAAAAATAGAAAAAGAAAATTCATTTTGATTTTCAAAATAGAGACAGTTAGAAAAAAAGCAGCACATGACTTCCAATGAAGCTTCAAAAACTTTGCATAGAATATTCTTTTGTTGCTTTCACTATATAACGCTTTCAACATAATAAATTCTTATTTTATTTAATTATTTTTTCAATTTTCTTCTATAATTAAATAATTATTTTAATTATTTAATTATTCATTAGCTTTTTCTTCAATAATTAAATAAATCTTATTTATTTAATTATTTCCCACTTTCCCTCCAATATTAAATAATTTTTTTCAATTATTTTAATTAAAAGTCAACTTGTCCCTCTTCTTTTGTAATTAAATAATTGTTTTAAATTATTTAATTACACTTTTCCTCCTAAATTAAATAATTTTATAATTATTTAATTTACTCTAGCAACCTCTTTATCCATGTCATTCTTATCTCTTCACATCTCAATTAATTGCCACCCTTAATTGAATTAATTTATGATTCAATCTCCATCATCTATCCTTAACTAAAACCTAATTTAGCCCTAACCCTATTTGATTGCTTGTCACAACAATCTCATCCATTGATCATCATCCTTATTCATCATTCAATCTTGGCCCTTCGTTCAATTTTGGTTTTCTATAAAAGAGACATATCCCTTTCATTTCAAGGATATAACCATTACTACTATCTTTGATATTTTTTTATCACTATCATTAGGCTTATTATTGCATACTCAAAATCTGAGGGCAAGCAAGCATATAAAGCAAAATGGAGAAGAGCAATGAACATGATTCAACCATAGCTTATGAATTGTTGGTAATGTTTTTTTGTTATTTTATATTTCTATGTTCATGTTTGCGCTTCATTGTTGGATTGGGGTCTTTAGGGCTTGATTTTTATGTATTTGGTGGTTGGTACTATTGATTCATGCCTTTTCCCATAATTTTACCTTATTTTATATTGGTGATCCTGACGTGAATCCTATTTCACAAAATGTCAGTCCTAGTCTTCTAGTTCCATCCACTTCCACCTCATTTGTCTCATCCACCTCATCCATTTCATATTTTCCCACCTTCATAGAACCTATACAACATCAACCATGTCACTCACTTGACCTCGTTGATCCAAAGCATGACATCATATATCCTCCTTTATATCAAGATCAAGTACTCCTTCTTCTAATCCTATTCCATCTCATGATCCTATCCTTAAGTCCATCCAAGAAATCCTTCTAGATGATCATGATATCCAAGTCAACCCAATATTTGATCAAGATCCTATTCCCAACCATGGCATCCAAGATAAACCTATCTTTGATCAAAATCCTCCCATTGATTAAGAAATTCAATAAAATTATTTATTTAATTAAAAGATGGAAGTTAGGATTAATTAAAATTGTTTTATTTAATCAAAGAGGAAATACTAGGATTAATTAAATAAATTGATTTATTTAATTAAAAGAAGATGATGATTTAATCAAATAAAGTTGACTTATTTAATTAAAAGAAGAGGCTTGATGAATTAATTAAATAAGGATTATTTAATTAACTGGTTAGTAAAGATGTGATTCAGAAAGAAATGATGTTAGTGAATCAGGATTGAGTGTATGATATCAATCAGGATATTTTTAGCGTCTACATTTTGCCCCTCTTTGAAGCAATGTACATGTTGTGTTGGTTCAAAGAATAACCTTGTTGAGATCAAAAGTAAAAAATTATCTAATTTTTTTGGATGCCCCATTGTTGCCCTAGTAGAAAGAAGTGTGTTGGTACACTGCCCCCTCGAGAGATCGGGCAAATTTTTTGATTTGAGGGTCGATCTCATGACAAAGAGGTTCAGGATGGATGCATTGGTGATGTTTTGGTCGACCATCATGATACCATGTTAGCGTGGAGAGAAGAAAGAAGAAATAAGATGATGAAAGGAGGATCCACCAAGTCCATGATCTATGAGACTTTATTAGAGATGATGATGAGTGATGATGATGTATTGCTTATCAGGAATTGGGATTTTAAAACGGCTTGCTTACCTTATTTTTGATAAAACACACAAAAATGATGCATCAAGGTGTAGATAACCAGGATGGTGGGGTATCTAATGAGATGGACTTCGCTCAAAAAATAGATAGGAGTATTCTTGTTCACATCTGACATAGGGAAACATCACTAGGATGTACTTCGGATTTTTCAAACATCTTAGGCCAAAACACAGAAAGGCATAACCTTCTAATATAATAGTCAACAAGCTATTCAAAACACCCTCCATACATACCTAACAAAGAAAGTATTCACCAAGGTTAGATTACGAGAATATCCAACAAGCACAACTAACAAAAGATAATGATCAATGCCCCATTCCTTTCTCTCTAAATCCCTTTGTTTGGAAATTATTGAGAGGTCATTGAAATGAGCACAATAAGATAAATCAAAAGACAAAGATCAAGTAAACAAAACAAGCTAATGTTCTTCATACCGCTAGACAAGAATAAACTACGATGATGTCTAATGTTGATGTCCATTGTAGGAAGGATGCATCCTAGGACATGATGTTATCAGATGATTTGGGATTAACTGGATGATGGGCTATTGATATTCCAAGTTAACTAACTTGCTTACCTATTGACCTAGTCTTAAGACACTGACGTTTGAGAACACACTTTTGACTGCTAAGATTTCTTTTGATTGTTTTTCCAAAGGGTGAAAGCGATGATTGATTTATTATGAGCGGATGTTTATTGCGGGTGAATGTTGAAATGGGACGGATGCACCTTTTTGGGTTTTTTGAATGTTTTTGGTATTTTAAAATGTTTTGAGGTTATTTTTGGTATTTTCTAAGATGTTTTACAAATGTTTTGATTCTCAAATTTTCCAATGTTTTGGGTTTCATGAGATTTTGACCAAGAGACTAACCTAAAGACCTATCCTAGGGGCCTCAAGGGCTGATCAAATATTAGCCTTGCCTACGTTATACACACAATGACCATGTAGTTCGACTAACACAAACTCGATTATTGATGAGATATGAACAAATGGATTGCCAGCTTATTGTGTGGTGGACTCCTAAAGGACTGACCTAAGTGTATTGGGGGCCGATCAAAGATCAACCTTGCCTACGTTCAAGCTTCAAGATGACGTAGTTCGACAAGATGACTCTATTTTTTATTTTTTTAGATTTTAGACCTATTTTTAGATTTTGATATGTTTTGGATTTTATGAATGTTTTTGGATTTTTTTGTTTTAAGGAAGAGTGCAAGAATATACACAAATCTGATCTGATGCAGGAACATGCCCCCAATGTGATGCGATAAACTACTCCGATATAGGTAGGATAGACCAACCTTGGGAATATGCCAAGTAGTACTAGGAGGGATCATGATACAAACACAAAATCAAGCTATGATTCAGAAGCAGATGGATGGATGGGAGGATTAATGGAATGTGAGGGGTGATGTGGACAACGATGGTAGGTGGTGAAAAATAAGTCGTATAGATCATGGTGGATGGAAAGTGCTTTATTTACACAAGGCGCCTGTTTGCCAGGTTTTCACCAAGGTACTTGCCCAAAGCACCGCCGAAGTGGTTTTCACTAGAGGATGATTTTTATCTTTACTGTTTTCAATCCTTTTTCTAATTTTTTTGGATTTTTTTTTTTTTTGGATTTATACCTTGAAAGTTTAGGCTAAAACTTTTTAAGATGGGAGCTACTGATAGGCTCCTATAGAGGCTCCCCTTCGGGCATTGATAACTAATATTCCCTAGATTTATAGCTTAAAGTGACGATGAAAGGTCCCAACCAGTAGGGTTCAAACTTTCCCTTGCTATCTGGATTCAACACATTTTTTTGATTTTCTTTCATCACAAGCTCGCCAACTTGAAATGATCGGTTCTGTATATTTTTGTTGTAGCTCCTCTTCACACAGTTCTAGTATACTTGTAGGTGGTTCAGAGCATCCATGCGCCGCTCATCCAATAGTTTCAGCTCGTTCAATCGGGATACCCGATATTCTTCATCAGTGATGAGATTTTACAATGATGTTCTTATGGATGGGAGCTCGATCTCGATGGGGAGAATGGCTTATGATCCATAGACCAAGGAGAATGGGGTTGCACCTATTGGTGTATGAATACTTGTTCAGTAGGCCCATAGGGCAGGGTTCAACTGCAAATACCAATCACGACTAGCTTCATTGACTGTCTTTTTGAGGATTTTGAGGATGGTTTTATTTGTAGTCTCAACTTGGTCGTTACCCTGGGGGTAGTATGGAGTAGAAAATCGATGTTGGATGTTAAATTTTTGGCATAGGTCTTGGAAATCCTGGTTTTTGAAAGGTGTCTCATTATCTGAGATAATGGCCTGTGGGACACTATAGTGACAAATGAGGTAATTCAGGATGAACTTTGTGATCTCCTTTCTGGTGATATAGGTTATAGGGATGGCCTCTACCCACTTTGTGAAGTATTATGTGGCGGTGATAATGAACTTGTGTCCATTAGATGAGGTGGGGGTGATTTTTCCAATGAGATTGAGCCCCCACTATGAGAAGGGCCAAGGTGTTACAATCAGGTGAAGCTCTTGAGTTGGTGCATGGATGAGGTCCCCATGTTGTTGAAATTGCAAGCACTTCTTGACATATTCATGGGATTCCTTCTCCATTGTCAACCAATAGTACCCCATTCTCAGCAGCTTCTTGGCTAAGGTCATACCACTCAAATGTGAACCACAGATGCCATTATGTACCTTCATTAAAGAAGTCAAATCTTCCTCAGCATTTAAGCATTGTAAAAGGGTTCCCTCAATAATCCTACAACATAGGGTGTCACCTAAGATAATAAAGTGGGATGACTTCTTGACAAAGGTTCTCTTAAGCTTGGGAGTGATATCAGTAGGGAGGACTCCTATTCTTAGATACGTGTATGTGTCATGATACCACGAGTTACCAGGACCAACAATTTTAGACACAAATTCAGACTATGGTACCTTGAATGCTGTTACGAGAAGCTACTCTACAATGAATTCTTGCTTTGGGATGTTGTGTGGGACATCTAGTAGCGATCCAATTGTTTCCATAGAATTCACTACTCTATTATTTTCTCTTCGTATCTGCTCAAATGTAATATCAATGAAGGACTCAAAAGGCTTTCCACCAATTTCTTGTATGGATTCAACTTGTCATCCTTCGTTTGGTATTCGCCATTGACCTGGTTGATGATAAGTTGTGAATATCCATAGACCTTGAGTGCTATGATCTTCCATTGTACAATAATTCTCAGTCCTATGACAAGAGCTTCATATTCCACAATGTTGTTTGTGCAAGGAAAAGATAGCTTATATGATTTGGGTATGCAATCTCCTTGTGGTGTAATGAAGAAGGCCCTAGCCCCTGACCCATGTTGTGTATAGGATCCATCAAATTACATTTTCCAATGATCTGCTATGCTTACGTTAAAGATGGACTCATCAGGGAACTCTGATACAAGTGGATTCTCTGAGTATATTGGTGCTTCTGCCAATTGATCTATGATTACTTGTCCTTTAATGGCCTTTCATTCCACATACTCAATGTTGTGTTCTATCAGGATCATAACCCATTTAGTTGTTCACCATGTGAGCATTGCTTTAGAAAGAAAATACTTGAGAGGGTCTATCTTTGCAATGAGTTTTATATGGTGTGCCAACATATAGTGTCTGAATTTCTATGTTGCGAACACGACTACTAAGCAAGCCTTCTCAATGGACGTTTAATTCAGCTCATGTCCCACCATGATTCTACTGATGTAGTAAATAGCTCTCTCCTTCCCATTTTTATCATGTTGTGCTAAGAGAGTGCCAAGGGTTGTTGTTGTTGCTTATATATACAAGATCAAGAGTTTTCTTGGAATTGGTGGCATAAGGACTGGTGGTGTGAGAAAGTACTCCTTTATTTTTTTGAACGCCTAATCCCATTTGTATGCTACCCCCTTGTGGAGTAGATGAGAATATGGGATATCCTTATCTACTAATTGCGCTATGAATCGACGAATGGATTGAAGTCTTCCTTGTAATCCCCTTAGTTGTTTCAATGTCCTTGGCACTTCCATCTTGAGAATTGCTTTGACCTTTGCAGGATCTATATCAATCCCTCTCATTGACACAATGTACCCTAGGAGCTTTCCTTATTGCACCCGAAAGACACACTTCTTCTTGAGTCTAACCTGGTATTCTTCTAGCCTATCAAAGATGGAGCTCAGTGTTGCTATGTGATCCCATCGCTTTCTTGACTTGGCCAGTATGTCATCCACATAATCTTCCACAATTTTGTGAATCATATCATGGCCCTTTGATAGGTAGCTCCAGTGTTCTTTAATCCCACATCATGTTCCAACAATAGGTTCCCCATGGACAGGTAAAATTTGTCTTGTGTTGATCTTCTTTGGCTATCATGATCTAATTGTACCTTGAGAATCTATCCATTAGTGATAGAATTTGATGTCCCGTTGTCATATCCACAATCATGTCTATGTTTGGGAGAGGGAAATCATCTTTGGGACATGCTTTATTTAGATCTCTAAAGTCAGTGCAAATATATATGCCCCTAGTGGGCTTTGAAAAAGGTACAAGGTTTGAAACCCACTCTGGATAACCAATTGGTTGTATGAAGCCAACATCCAGGAGTTTTTACAACTCAAGCTTGACTAATAGTGTGATCTGTTGATGCATTTTCCTTAGCTTCTATTTTACTGGCTTCGTCTCAGGATATACTACAATATGGTGAGCCACAACCTCCAGATCGAGACCCGACATGTCAGCGTAGGTCCATGCAAAGTTCACATTTCTTTCCCTTAGGAACACAAATAGAAGTTCTTGTTCTTTTATCAAAAGTGATCCTGCGTAGAAAGTTATGTGTGGTGTTTCTTTTGTCCCCAAGTTGACCGAATTGCAGTTCTCTACTAAGATATTTGACTTCTCCCGATGAATAGCACTAAGAGGAAGATTGAATCCCCCATCCTTCGACGTCTCAGAGAGGTTTCACCGTTGGATGCATCCTTTGTTTTTACTATTTTCGGGTCTGAAAGTGCCACAGTGTGGTTTTCACTTAAAGACCTAGAGATTATTCTCAAATTTTCACTTTTGCAACTAAGGGATTCAATCATTTCCCCATAATAGGCATGGGTGTCCAGTTCAATGTCAAATCCAGCTTTGTGGTCCCCACAAGGTACATTATCCCATATTCCCATGAATTCTAAAAGCGCCTCATCATTTTCAAATGTGTCCAAAACTGGCAGTCCTCGTTGGTCATAGTCTATTAGTTGGGGATATACTAGTTTTAACTCATGGGTTTGGTGTTTTGACTTGAAAGATACAATGGAAATCATGAATAAGGAAGAGTCTTCAAATAACATAGGTAGGTCAATAAGGGCATCCTCATTGTTGTCACTCCCTAATACATTAGTTATATCAAATGTAAAATTATCTAAGGGTGGACTTGTGGATACTGGTAACTGAGGAGGAGCTTTGACTACTTTAACAAGGGGACTTCTGCCACATATGGTTATCCTCAAAGGGGTAAATCCAAGGCCAAGATTTTTTATGTGCTTCTCAGCAATGATGGGTTCTAATCAGTCATTTTTGTTTGGTGCAAGGTCATCCTCTCACTAAAGTGTGGGCTAAATGCAATGTAGGAAAATGTACTCCTTTACATTTTCGCACTTTGTTTGGGTCCCCTCAATTAAATTAGACTTAATTATGCCTTAATAAGCCCTATTTTACATCTACAAGCCTAATAAATTACATTTTTTTAAGGGAAAATCTGAAAAGAATTAATGCCAACACATAAGTAATTACCTTGAGCAATGTGTGTTCCAGGAATAAGGACCTAGGACCCATTCGAGAATGGGTGAATGTGTCCTCCCTAGGCCTTTGGAACCAAATTTAAAATATGTTTTTGGTGGTATTTTAATTTCCCTGAATGTAAATTTCAATGTCGGCTTGTAATGTTTAATTTTTGGGAAATTAAAGATAGATACCTATGAATACAAGGTTATTTTAATCAAATCAAGAGCCTAAGAAGAATAAGTTTTATTAGATTTTTGAGAGATCAATACTAAGAGAAAATATTATTGTCAAGAGAATTCAAGGGCAGATTTATTAGTCATCTACAACAGCAATCAAGATCTCAAGCATCATGTCAAAGTCTTTTTCAATCATACATGTTTTTGGAGCTAACATTGCGATGTAGGTTTCAAGATCCAAGTCCACATTCAAGTCAAGATTCAAGCATCAAGATCCACGTCTATTGAAGCCATTTCATGCAAGATCAAGATCAAGATTTTAGTCCTCCAAAGGTTTATTCAACAATTTGGTGAGTTGCAACATAGCATTGTCCATTCATCATTCCTTCCATGTTTCATTATTTCATTTCAAGGTTTAATCAGCAAGTGAGGGTTTGTCCAAGGTAGACCCTTATCCACGAATTTTTTTTTTATTTTTCTCCTTTTTGTGAATGTGCAGGTTTATAGGTTGAAGAAGGATTGAAGACCTCAAAGTTGCAAAAAATTGCTAACATTGTTGTCAATCCACATAAACTCACCTACAAACTTTATTTTTGACTATCTGACATTGAAACCTGGATCAAACAAAAGCTACAAAATGACACTAGAGGATCCCAAAAGCTAATTGAAACCTTTGCACATAGACCCATTCGCCCATGGGCGAATAAGTGCCAGGCAACCTTTAGAAACTGCATTTTGGTGATAGGTACACATTACTCTGCCATTTCTAGGTCTATCGAAACTTTATGGTTTTTTTCTGTATTATGCTTTAAACTGATGATTCAAGTTTAAATTGGCATAATTGAGTTGATTTACTATTTTTTAGTTATTTTCCCAAAAGTGTCATTCAGGTTGATACCCCCATCCTCAATCATAAGGAAACCAAAAAATTCCCTCATTGAGTTGACTCACCTAAGGGTTGTAAGTCAATTATTTGTGGGGATATCATTTTGTAATGAAAATAGGAAGATAGGTTCATCACCCCCATTTTACCCATTCCATATCAGTGAACCCATTATTTTTCCTATGTTTTAGATAGTTTCATATATGTATCCAATGTTTCCTTAATAGTGTTTGCATTCTCTATCTGATCCTCTCCATAGAAGATGGTGTCATCCACAAATTATTGGTGTGTGATTGAATCAAATACCTCTTCCCACTTGAATTCCATTATAGACACCAATTGCATCCTTCTCCTTGATTGATCTTCCTAATGCTTATTCCATTAAGAAAAAGAGGAAGGGTGACAAAGGGTAACCCTACCTAAGACCTTTAAGTTTTTTGAAGAAGTCATATGAGGAACCATTTACCAAAATTGTCTAACAAAAAAAGGAGATGCATCAGAACACCAAATCCTATCAATATTGTCTGCATTTGAAACCTCTCAATGTGTGTATTAAAAAATACCAGTTTACTCAATCATAAGCTTTGTTAATGCCCACTTTTAGCACCATACTTTTTTCCTTGACTTTTCAATGGAGAGAATCACTTCATGGGCAATGATGATTTATTGGTAATAGTTCTAACTAGAGTGAATCCACTTTGTTCTACTAAGATGATATTTGGGAGGACACTAAGATGACTGGTATTACCTAAGAAATTATTTTGTAAATTATGTTACACAAGGAAATGGGGAAAAAATTAGTGAACAGAAACTTTGTCTTCTTAGGAATAAGAAAAATATTGGTATTATTGAAGTCGCGAAGAAATTTCCTAGCCTTCCTAAAATCCTCCACCACTTCACAAATATCATTCTTCAAAAAAACCCAACACTTATGAAAGGATCATGCAAGAAAACCATCTAGTTTGGGGTCCTTATTGGGATGAAGTTAGAAAACTGCCATTATGACTCCATTCTCTAATATTGGTTCCATAAGCATTTTTTCCTCCATATTTGAAACCAGCTCAGGTATATTTTGGTTGAAAAAAATCATATCCCTAGCCTTTACCACATCTTTAGGATCAAGGAGAATTCTAAAATAAGAGACTACACATTCTTGGATGTCCTCCTATTTGGGTAGTAATGAACCACCCCCATCTTTCATCATGGAGATTTGATTCCAACTCCTTCAAGGTTTAGTTGCATTGTGAAAAAAATGAGTTTGAATCTCCCTTTGCCAACCATAGTTCTCACAATTTCGATCTCCAAAAAGCCTCCTCCCTAGCAAGGATTTCCACATGTTAAGTTGTTAATTCTTTCTCTTGAAGGTAATGATGAGTGAACATACCATGAGAAAAAAATAATTCAAATCCTTCAACCTAGTTCATTTTTTTCCTTTTCCACAAAGATGTTCTTAAAATAAGTATGATTCAGCTCATTCAACTTTAATTTTATGTAACCCAATTCTTAAAAAATCTAAACATTTTGGAATTTTATTGCATACCACCACCTACCAATCAAAGCCACAAAATCCTCACAATGAAACCATATCCTTTCAAATTTTGAGGAGTGGACATGAGCCTAATCATCAACCAACACTAATTGGATTGGGAAATGATTTGATCCAAATATCAACAAAATTGAGGAATAAAAAGAAAGGGATGATGGAACCATTCCTCAAAGTGCAAAAAGAGGTTAAAAGCATTTTGCAATATTTGTGATGCCCTCTCTTTCTTTTGTCCAAGTGTAACAACCACCTTTAGAGATAATATCCACCAAAGTCAAATCTTTAAAAAAACAATTGAAACACATAAACTTTTGAAATACCCTAAATTTTCTCATTACAAGATACAATGGCATTGAAGTCCCCTCCCAAAATGAAAAATATCCTAATAGAAAATAATAAAACCAACAATTTCCCTCCAAACCCTTAACTTCTCGTCTATCTAATAGAACCATAAACATTGAAAATAAGTCCAACTTTAAATTTTACTTTGAAGTTGCTTACTTGAATAACCATCCAATTTGGTGAAGAATGGAAAGAAAAAACTTTAAATCTATTTTGATTCCCAAGGCCCCCATAGCACCAATCGAAAATTCAAAATGACTACACCAACCTTTACAATGAACACCGAAAGCACTAACCTAATTCTCTTTAAGTTTGGTTGTTTAAGCATGGCCCTTTTCCAATGTGAATTCTTCCCTCTTTTGTTTGTTTTCCTTCCTATCTTTTTCTCTACTCTAAAGAAAGTCGAAGTAGATTGGCTTTCTCTGAGTATCCAAGAATCCAAATTCATACACTTCTTCTCAAAATCCATCCAATCCTCCTCACTTTCTATTCTAGTTTTTGAACCTCGTTCTTTACCAACCCCTCTACAAAAGTGTTCCACCACCCATTTCTTTGTGGTCATGAGGATCCATCATCCACTTGTTCAATGATCTCCATACTGTTTAGTTAGCTTCTCTTTTGACCAAGGAAAAGAAGATAACAACGAAGTAGAATAGGCAAGGAATCTTTCAGTAACGTCATCTTCCTCAAACAAAATTTCCAGACCGTCTTTCTTCTTTTTTTCACTAGTTTGTAGTCCTTGCGCCATTTTTAACCATTTGTGTATATACATATCAAAAGAATTCCATCATGAGTATCTTATTATGGATAAAGATTTGATTTATTTCCCACCCTTTGTGGATCTTCAAAATCTCATGAAGGGGATAATTCTTAACACTTACATCTAATGTTTGGACAATTCTATTTCTAATCTAAAGTTTGAGGTCATCTTTTGGAATAACTATATCATGTGTTGGTATATGGAGATCTTTAGCTTTTCAAATGAATCTTGAATATATTTTATTTTCATTTTTTTATGTATTTTTATAATTTAAGCTTATCTGTTAATGGAAATAATTTCTATTTTCAGTATTTATATTGAAGTTGGAGTAAATTTTTTAGCAATGTTATTAGTAATTATTACTTTGAATATTTAATTGATCACTTTGTGTGGTTTTAGAAATTATATTGATCTCTTATTCATTTTTCTCGTGGTTATTGATAATTGAAGGACTCTTTCCTTTTATGATCTTATAGTATTCTTATGACATGCATTGGGTCTATATGTTTTTTTTATATCACTATTGGAGTTGAGGTTTAATGTTGTTAGTTTTCATGGTTGTGGCTATATAGTGTTGACCTTATCTTTCTTTGATAGTGATTTCTTTTTTTTTTCTTGGTTTAGTTGTGAGGTTATGGCGTGTGGATTTTGTTAGTATTCCCACTATCTTTCTTTATGACACATTATGTATTTGGGATCTCTTATAATAATACCTCATTGACCCTCTTTTGATTCTAGTATATTTTTATTTTATTAAAAAAATCTACATCCTAGAGAAATACCAAAACATAATCTATAATAGCTAATTCTCCTTGAGGATATGTAGATAGACTAACCTTTGTTTCTCCATATGACTCATTTACTACATATGACTTATTTTGTGCCCATGGCTTAAACTATGCTCCATAAGTCTAATGTGTTGTCCATGCAAAACATAATTTTTATACAAGTTCCTCTATTTGTTGAATGTGACTAACTACGAACATAAGAGGGATACTATTGTCTAAGTTGACCATTTGATATGGGCTAAGTAAATTCGATGCCATATAGGTACCTAGTATTTGGAACTCTCCAAAACTATTCATACCAAGGACAACCTTATCGCACAATACAGATAAGGGAAGATACAAATGATGCAATAGGGATGGAAGGGACCAGATGGGTTGAAATTATATATGAAAGAGAAAAAGTAGGGGTACTAGCATTGGTTCTTGCAAAGGTGCTTGAAGTGTTAATTTTGGTTTTTCAAGTTTGATTCTTGGCCCCAAACTTTATTCAATACCTTTTTTCTTCTTCTATTCGCCCTTTTTTGAATTATTTTATTATTCCCTTTGAAGTCATCATATCTACCTCTTGCAACATGTAGCCCTCTTAATTGAGTAGGGAATACATGCTAGGAACCTAATGACTATGAAATTTGAGATGACTATCCCATTTTCCTTTTGAATATTTAGGATATAAACTTCATAGATAACCTTCCTCCATTTAATCTTGAGGACCTTACCTTATAATATGTCATTGGTCATCATCCCTCTAAAAGTGAAATAATTGTAACTAAAGCCTAAATTATAGCTTTATTAATTAACACTTATCCTCTCATTATAAGAAATTAGTTTTGTTCAATTTGAGAACTAATATTCACACTAATCTTATGTGATAAAAGCTATTGAGCTAGTATGGTCATTTTGGGAGTCTTTCCTATAGACTAGAAACTTATGAAAGATTCTTTAGTCAAGACATGCCAACAATATCATTTATTTATTTGACATCCATCTCAATCACTTGTTGAAATATAATGATCTCTAAAGTTAGTACATATGCACACACAAGTTCCATAAAATTTTGTTTCTTTATGTTTACACTATGTTTCATCTTGTTTCCACTATATTTTCTCAATTTCCCACCATGTTTCCTCATCAAATTTCCTTAATAGATCTAAGAGAAAAAATACCAAACTTTGGTATATCATTTCTCACAATCCATGGTACCCAATAATGTTTTATACATGCCTACATGTGGATTTAGGGTTCAAATACAATATCCTCTTGATTTCCATCATCTCTAAATGGTTTAACTATGTTGAGGATGCATGCATTCTTGAAAAAAATCTCAATGGTGTTTAGTGTGAGGATTTTAAGTGCAACAATTTTCTTTATATACCTCATACAACCAAATTGAGAGTGTGCAAACACCAAGGTGGGAAAAGGTATGCCAATGAAACCTCTTTTTTGCCTAAGCATCCTAGTCCTTCAAGGCTACACCGACCTAGCAAAGTCTCTTAAAAGAACTAAGAGCCAAAAATTGCTAGACTTTGGTGGATCATTTCTCAAAATTCATTGCACCCAAGTTCTATCTATACCTACAAGTGGAGTTAGTTTCCAATCATAATAAATTATCTCAATTTTTCATCTCCAAATGGTTTGGCCATGCTAAAGATGGATACATTCTTGCAAAATGTTTCAATGGAGTTCAATATGAGGGTACCAAGTGCCACATTTTTCTTTTTATTTTTTTCCTTGTGGAAGTGAACCAATGGTATGAGAACATAATGGTGGGTGGAGGAATTCTAATGAATGCCTCATTTCATCGCCTAAGAATCTTGATACTTTTAAGCTACACCAATCTAGCTAAGTCTCTTAAGATACATAAGATAAAAAAAATTGCCAACTTTGCAAGATCATTTCTTAGAATGCATGCCACCCAAGAATATTTAATCCTTACCTATAGGTGGAGTTAGGGTCTAAATATAATAACCTCTCTCATTTTTTTTCATCTTTAAACCACTTGATCGTGTTGAGGACAAATGCATTCTTGCAAAAAAAAAAAAAGAGTTTAATACAAGGGTGCCAAATGCCTCATTTTTCTTTATGTGACTCATGGGAAAAAATGAGGGAATGAGAATGTCAAGGTGAGTGGGGTTATTCAAATGGAAGCCTCATTTCATCATTGAGTCACCTTGGTCCTTCTAGGATACACGTATTTGATAGTCACTTAATAGACTTAAGATAAAAAGATCCAAACTTTCTTAGCTCATTTGTCAAAATTTGTGCCACCCCAAAAAAATTTTCCTACACCTACTTGTGTAGTTAGGTTCTACACACAACAACCTCTCTCAAGTTTTTCATCTTCGATCTATTTTATTGTTTTGAGGATGGATGTATTTTGGAAAAATACATCAATAGAGTTTAGTGCAAGGGTTCCAAGTGCCACATTTTTTTGCACCTCATGGGATTGAAATGAGGATGCAAGAATTTCAAGGTGGGTAGTGGTATTCCAATGAATGCCTCATTTCATTTCTCAAGAATTATGATCCTTCTAAGCTACATTTATCTAGGAAAGTCTATTAAGAGACCTAAGAGCCAAAATGTCCTAAACTTTGGTCATTCATTTCTTAGAATTTGTGGCATCCATGGATGTTTTTTCCATGCTTATAGGTGGGGTTAGGATATAACTAAAATAACCTCTCTTATTTTTCATCATCTCCAAATGGTTTGACTATGTTGAGGACAAACATGTTCTTACAAAATTCCTCTATAGAGTTAAGTGCAAGGGTGCAAAGTGCAAAAAAAATATTTCCGTACCTTGTGGGACTAAATTGAGGGTGTAATAAAATCATAGTGAGTGGGGGTATGCTAGAAAAGGCCTCATTTTTTCCCAAGAATTATCATCCTTTTGGGCTACACAAATCCAACAAAGTCTCTTAAGAGACCTAAGAACAAAAAATTACCAAACGTTGGTGGATCATTTATTAAAATTTATGGAACACATGAATGTCTCATTCATTCCTACAAGTGTATTTGGGTCTAACTCCAATAACCTCTTTCAATTTTTCCAATCTCTACACCATTTGATTATGTTAAGCATGGATGCATGCTTACAAAATGCCTCATTTTTTCTCGTTACAAGGGTAATAAGTGACACATTTTTTTTCACCTTATGCAACCAAAATAAGGGTGTGATCACATCAAGGTTGATGGGGGTATGTTACCAAATGCCTCATTTTTTCACCCAATCCTCTCAATCCTTCAAGGTTATATCGATCCAAAAAACTCTCTTAAGAGAACTAAGAGCCAAAAAATACCAAACAATTGTGCATCCTTTCTCAAAATATGTGGCACATATTGGGACTCAAATCCATAATGTATTTTTTTCTTGAGTCCCTTCCTTTTTTTGTGTCTTAACATTTTTGAGCCATTATTGATAACCGAGCTAGGATATCCAAATTGGGTCCCGTGGATGTTAATTAGTGCCCAAAAATCCACGGGGATCTAATTTTAGGCTCTATTTAAGAAAAATTCCTAAGTTTTGAGTTTATTAGGGTTTCAAGGTTTATCATGCTTGCATACCTTTCTTATCAATCCCAACTCACCACTCCAATCCTTCTAAAAAATTGGTTGTGTGGTTTTTTTGCCTCATCAAAGTTTCAAGACTATCTATCCTAGTATGCTTTTCCTATCAATCCAAAAATCCCACCTAGAAACCTTGTAGAAATGGCTAAGTGTCAATTTTTTTGTCCTTTCAAATTTTCGGGGTTTCATAGTTTCACATCCATTTATTTTTCTCTTTCTATGCCTAATACCCTAAAGGTTCACTTTTCCTTTGTTGATTTCATCAATTTTTGGATTGACAAAGTATTTCTTCCCCCATCCTATTGGAAAGTTGATTCCACAAAGCCTCGATGTTTGATGATATTATGCTTTGTCAAAATATTGGAGGTGTACATGCCCACATACATGGTTCGATAAGTATGTAGTTTAATGAATGTCCAACGGTTTAATGGGTGGGCGGTGGTTCGATATTTTGATAGTTTTATTTTCCTTCTCAAGGGCTCAAGAATTTTAATGTGTGGGCATCTGAAGGTCCAACAAAGTACAAAGTGATTATTTTGAAGGTTATAAAGGCTTGACAGTGCATTCCTCTTCCATTTTCTCAACCAATTTGTATTAATGGAAAATGTAAATGCTTTCCTTCATTTGAAAGACTCCATTTTGAGAGGGATTCATCCACAATCATGGATTGTGTGGGTGATATATTTTCATGTATTATATTTTTTATCTAGAGGTATATTTTATGTTTTTTGACTCATTTCAAGGAGGTCAAAAGTTGTTCTCAGGGCAAGGAAGGTGTCAGCAATTTCTAAGGTTTCAATCATTGAAATTCAGTTGTAGGAGACTAGTGAAAGTGATTGAATATTCAAAGCTACTATAGAAAAATATGTTGTAGATGTAATGCCTCTAGAATTATAGGTATATTTCCATTGTCTTTTAGATTATTTCAAAGATTCCTTTCAACATGCTTAATGCTATGAATGTAAATTTGGTTAGAGAATGTGAATATTCTAAAATATTTACAATATTTGTAATAATATTTCATTATTTTCTTGTGGACTTGTGTCATTTGATTATGAATAAATATGTCTAAATATATACAATATTTTTATTTGACACATTATTATGACTAGATCAATATTTCACTATTAAATACATTTTATTGTTTTCTCTGTGTTTACTTGAACTTATTATTCATAGATAGGCATCGATCTAGGAATATTCCAACCCAATCATTCAACATTAAAAACATTAATAATTAGTGTAGGAGGAGTATATTTTTTTTATCATAACCTAGCTAACCAAGGATTTATCATTAAAAGAGCTATTAAATGAATCTATCTCATGTGGGTTAATCTTGCACTAATATATCAGCTATAAAGGTGTTATACACAACCAATTTATCTTGGCTTAGTGATAGGATTTGGGGTCAAGATTATATATGGGTTTGGTTGTAGTCATTTTTATTTTCCACTTTTAAAATTTTAATACCTATTAAGGTATAGCCCTAGGAACACCCTCTTGAGTCTAAGTTGAGTTTAAAGTGTAGGAAAGAAAACCCACTCTCATAGAGTTGACCTTAAACCCTCCATTTAGCTATTGATGAACCAATTTCAATCACTTGATGACGATGTTGGCTTTGTGAGTGAGATTTAGTTTTAGGATGTGGAGCTACAATTTTGGGACCCAATAGAATGGTGTCATTGTTGGTGAACAACTATCAAGACAACTGAAATTCATTATAGAGTTCAAAGAAAATATTTTTACGGTTGTTATTTTGGGTTATAACAATAATTTTACTGTCAATTAAATTTTATCACCCATAAAGGAAGTGCAAAATCTATTCTAAGAACCTAGTTTCAAAAAAAAATCATTTCCATGGATAGAAGGTAGATAAATGAGAAACTTACATAACAAAAAATTATTGTTGTATTTTTCAACTTAGCACCAGCTTGGTACTTCAACTCTTCTCTTGCTAGTGCTCTTTTTATGCATGTTCCTACACTATTACACGCTCTCCCTTTCCATATCCATCCTAAGTGAAATTAAAAATATATTCTACACCATTCGTCACATGCATCCTACTCAACCAATAGAACATCCTCAAATCTTGAATTGTGATGTGTAGTTATCTAACCATATCATGTGTTGAATAAATGTGATATTTCTAGAGCTTAAATTATAATGGAAATTATGAGTATGATCATCACTGATGTAGAATTGATACTCTTAATATATTTATATCTTCATCTTTTCTATTAAGTACATGTATGAATTCTATATGTACAAAAATAGTAACCTAAATAAAGTTGTAGTACTAAGATTGTATTTTATTTTGCAATTGTAATGTATAATTTACTCCACAAAATCTACAATAGAAATAATGGTACCAAGAGGAAATGTATCCAAGTACATAACTTGGGTTTTTCATCCAACCATTGAGATTTGTGTGTATGCATTGCATACTCATGCATAATTTTCTCTTGAAATATTCTCATAATTTAAGCTATATATATTTGTACTCATTGACTCACATCTCTTTAACTCTTTGTCATATTTTAGCCCATATATTAGTGACTTATATTTTCTAAAATTAACCAGTTCTATTCCAATTTCATGTGTTATCTTTATATGTATATATTTTTACAAATTTTCCAAACCACTACAACTAACGCATGATACTTTCAAACATTAATTTTTATAAAACCAATTGTTCATCTGCTCTTTGACATAAGACATTTGAAATAAAATCTCGCATTGATTTAGGTGGGACTTGTATCATGCATTCTTGCAAAACATAATTAGTGTGAAAAGTAACAAATATATCATGATAAATATCATAATGCATATAAAATTCAATATGCATCCTACAACAAGTAGCACATTCATGATTTATCTTAACATATAAAAATTTCCCATCTCAAAATACCTTTAAATAATTCTTATTTGAGGATAAATCTAAATAAAATTTTAATAAAATTGTGTTTGATTCATATCAAAAAAAGTGTTTAGGATGTGGTTCATGATTTTGAGATCCAATTCTCCTTACAACATCTCTTTGATTGGGTGAAACTTTTGTGTTATCTTTCCAAAATTGCTCAATTAATGCTCTTAAGGCATCAACAAATATCCTTTTTTTGTATGGGAGTCTACTTGAGAATACTTATATTGTATTATTATTGGGATCCTCGATCATTTCATGTCTCCCAGTCGTTTTCAATGGTGTTGTTCTACTTATCTTTAGTGATCTACTTGTTTTTTCTAATCAAACGAGATGTTTTTGTTTCATTGCTTACTATAGTTGATGTAAGAGCCCATCAGGTAATATTACTACCTTTAGTGCATGAGATTGAACATGTTGATTGGTACACAATAATTCTATTTATTACAATATTAATTATTTCGCAATTGGTATTAGATGATCTTAAACCAAGGATCTTCATAGTGTCTCTAAAATTAAGATTTTTTATCATTTCAACAAACAATTGGCACCTTGATGATTTACCTAAAACTTTCAAAAAATATTTTCCATACTTTATTAGCAATTCTTCTACAAGTGCATTCAAAAAAATTATTGGGCATTAGTTTTAAAATATTTTCATCTATTTCAATTAGATATTGATCTTTTACAAATAATTTTAAGGGGTGTTTTTGTTGGAGCGTGATCTTGGTTTGCATTTGGTAAATTCAATTCATCATTTCTTATTTCAATGGGTGTTTTGGGACTTGTTTTAATGATGATCCTTCTCCTCCAAATTTTCTCATTTGATGAGATCTTTTCATGCACTCCCTTTATTTTTGTTTGTTCTCTTCAATTTGCTTGGTGTTCCATACTTATTCCTTCCCATGGTAAATGAAAATTATTCCTAAATAAATAAAATTATCAATATATGTTAATTAAGATTTCATTTACAAAAAAATAATCACAAAAGTAACAAATATTGATCAAAAATAGCATCTTAATAGACAAGTAAATGATTAGTACTTGTACAAATTAACAAATTATATATATAAAAAAAAAATTTGATAACCAAAAGTGTTAAATAAACAAAAAAAAAAATACAACAATTAGATAATTTTTGAATTCCAATGCATTCAAATCATTTTAACTAGTATAAAACAAAATAATCTCATACAATGTTGGAAAAATTTGCATAGAAAGCATGTGCAGTTGCAATGGGGCCTTGATCACGAGTGCCATGTTTTTTTGCTCATTTGTAGGCCTTTTAGCCTTCACAAATCATACTCACACTTTGTAACATAAGTGTGTTATATAATGCACTTACACTTTATAGAGAATTGAGAGGAAGGAATTTTATATAACCATAAATTTATAAAATGTTCTTGCATTACAAAGCACAAGTGCATTTTATAGCTTTATAAATTTATAACCAACAAAGAAATATCTCATGATAAAGGACTATATTGGTGTCTCCTTAATATTGATGTCAAGCCAATGGGTATGTTATCACTTCTATGGAGAGTACTATACTATAGCAATACCCTTATCTTATCTCTCCTATGTGTAGCCTCTAGACTATATTTTTCTCACACTTCCTATATTCTATTACCTACTTCCATGTCCATCAGCATATCATATGATATTGGCACATCCTCTAGTGTTGCATTCCCTATTTGATCCTCTTGCACATTGACTCTACCTATAGGTTCCTACCAAAGATATCATGTTGAAAATTGATGGAATTGTATCTTCCTTTGACAACCTTGTTAGGATCCATGTGCACTTTACTTCAAGTAGATAATAAATCAACATGATGCAAACCTAAGGAGGATCAAAGGAAAAATATATAAATTAAAGTAATAACCTAAAAAACTTGTAGATCTATGTAGAAGATACTCTAGATTAGCATAAAAAAATACAATTGGGAGACTTTTAAATATGATTAGTTAGTATTCCTTAGGTTTCAAAATTACTATGGTTAATTTTGTGTTTATCAATGTATTTTCAAAACCACCACAACACTTTTGAAGGATACCATAATACTCTTGAAAGTGTCAAGTGGTAGTTTCACAATCACTATCTATGGAAAGTGGAAATTTCCAATAAGTTAATGAAAAAAAAACTCAAGATTTTGGAAGGACTAGAGGATAATATGTTGTGCACCTTGCAATTCCTACATATAGTTAAAAAAATTATTATTTTAAATATTATAAAATTACTTTCCCTCATAGAAAATGATGTCCCACTTGGATGAAATATTGAGATTATTGTTGTCACTCTATGTAATGTGTCATTAGTCTATGTAAGAAAATTTGATAGAGAGGGAGAGGGAGAGAGGGGGAGAGGGGGAGAGGGGGATAAAGAGATAGAGAGATAGAGAGAGCATAGATGGAGAGAGATGGAAGGAGGGAGAGAGGGGAAGGAGAGAGGAGGAGAGAGGGAGGAAGAGAGAGTGTGAGATAAAGATAGATAGAGGCAAAGAGAGGATGAAGATATGGAAAGATTAATATAGAGAGGGGGAGAGATATAGAGGGAGAAGGAGAGAGATACAAGCTATATAGATACAAAGACATATATATATATATATATATATATATATATATATATATATATATATATATATATATTTATAGAGGGGGAGATATATAGAGAGATATAAAGAGATTTCAAGTAAGAGACATATAAAGAGATAGTGAGGGAGAGATAGAAAAAGATAGTGAGAGAGAGATATAGAGAGACAAATGAGATGCAGATGGAGAGAAATCTATAGATAGTGAGAGAGATATAAAGAGATATAGGAAGAGAGATATTGCGAAAGGTGGAGAAGATATAGAGATAGGAAGAGATCAAGTGAGGGAGATATAGATAGATACAATCAAAGAGAGGGAGAGAGGTATATAGAGAGGGAAAGAGTGAGATAGAGATATATAAATGAGAGAGAGGGAGAGAGGGAGGGAGAGAGGGAGGAGGGGGAGAGGAAAGAGACATGGAGAGAGATAAAGAGTGAGGGATGATAAAGAGATAGAGATAGAAAAAGGGGTAGATAGAGAGATATAATATGAGCTAATTCTTCTTCAATACAAATATTAAATTAGCATGCAAGATTAATAATAAATTGAGTAGGTGATACATATTTGAAATAATAATGTTGAGGGGATTCATTACTCTTGAGACTCAAGACAAACAAAGTCTATTGGGATAAAATAGCCATCAATTACCTCAAAGTACAAAGCTTGAGTGACAAGGTAGAAAATAAAGAATATTTGGATAACTAGATCTAATGAAATGTTGAGCTATCAAGAACAAGAATGATAAATCGCTAAAAATAAAAAATTGATGATAAAGTTACAAGCTATAGATTATAGAATCAGAAGCTAGAGAACTCATAGATTCTACCCCCAGAAAGGAAAATCCTTTGTCATGAACGATAGCCCATCGCGGGGACGTTGCACCCCGCATTGTCATCCCTGTCAAAATAGAGAGTAAAAACCTTAAATTTGAAATGTCCAGCTCCTTGAATCCATACATATACACATAAGAAGGACAAGGAAAAATGTTGGGGCTATTTTGGGGCTTGCCTCAGTCAAACCCCCATTTTGTTTCCACATGCACTAATAGATAGATAGATAGAGGTAGAAAAAATGACATGAAATGTAAAACATGTGTGAGAAACAAACCATGTTGTGGAGGAGAGCCCATATCATGAATGCAATAAATGAGACAAATATGTAGAAGAGAGAATAGAAGGATAGAGAAAGATCAAATGAGAGAGTGAGAATGAATGATAATGAGAGTGAAAAGAAGATTTTTGTGATGTTGCATGGACGGGAAGAGTTGTTACACTCACATTCCTGCCCTAGTGACACATGTCATAGACAAAGGACATGAGATTCTCTCATTTCAATCTCAAAAATTTCGAGGACACTAGTGCATCGCGTGGACATATGCACGTTTTGCAACCGTCCTACTCAAAATTTCCCAAGGTGAGGTATCCAGATTGTTAATGCTTTATCGTTGTCCCCTATGAAGTTGAAATTGATAAATTCTAACTCATAGGTTTTTGTCATTAATACTAAAAGTTACCACAAATATAGCAAGCTAGATGCACAAGTGTGAAATTTCCATAGGTGCAATTTTATGACAATATATTTTTCCCCCACTTTAGTGAGCTGAATTTTTGAAGAAAAATCAGTTACACTAAAGTAGTTAAGAAGACATAAATGCAAAATTGAAATTCTAAAAAAATTATAGATTTTTTATGAAAAAGGATAGTATAAAGGCCACAGAGGTTGATCAGGTGGATACTGATGATTCACTTAGTATTTGAGCTCACTGATAAACTACAATGCTTGACGTGAAGTTTCATTCTGCGCCAAAACTCAAAATCAAGTCAGTTTTGAAAATTAGAAGAAGCTACTGGACGATGAGAAGAATGCTTAAGAAAAAATTGATGATACAGAAGAAAAGTATGATGAAGATCTAAGTATATGCCACCTCCTATTTTTTCCCCTAGCTAAGTGGGGTGAAAATAGGAAAGATGGAAGGAACATTTTTTTGCAAAAAATGGGAAAAAATGGCCTATATATATCCCAAGTGGGCCCATGGAAGGATCATTTTCACTATTCATATCATGGACTTTGTGAATTTTTGATATATTTTTTAACAAAATTCCTTGTAGATGAGACTACATAGCTCCACAGATCGACCAACTTTGCATTTCTAGGGTGAGGGGTGACCCACCTGAAAAGGTATGCAAAACATTTCCACCCAACTTGTCATTTCAGTCAATTTTTGTAGCTTTATCATTTTATTGAGTAGCACAAGAATCCAACCTATGTGAAGGCATCTAAATAACGCGTTGTCATCTTGATGGTATGTTAGTGTCCTTTGGTTGGTTTGGTGTCCAGCCAATGCACTATCATCATATTTTGTTCGGCCTCATACACCAACATGTCTTGTAGATGTATGCACGACATGCTATAGTCCTAGAGGCATACTTAAGAAAGAGAATTTTTTGACAATGTAGAGTTAGAATGTTTTTGAGATAGAGATTATGTTGACATGAGATTTTATGCTTTTTTAGGAGCATCCTGAGATACATAAGCATGTCGATGGCTCAATTATGACATTGTTGTGGGTTCGCAATAATGATATCGACATAAATGACTATGGCTTGCTACAACATGTTAGGATCTAGTCGGTGTATACCATGCCAGAGATCTTATTTTTTACACCCAAACACATGGCCTTGATGGAGTGATAAGATGTTGAGACTTCCACCTTACATCTCCCTATCAAGGAGATGATGGCAACCTTGGAGGAAATCTACCTCATCACAGGCCTACCCATCCAAGAGGAGCAAGTGGCCTACAAGGAGGGTAGGATGACCTAGGATGCTCAGGTTGTGTAATAGTACTACCTCAGATGAGTGATCCTAGAGGACATGACAGGTCACATCTACATGCGCTAGTTAGAGCAGGGGTAAGTATACAAGTATCTTACTTGGCATACCACTAACTCAACATCACCTTACATGTGTGAAGGTTTTTAATTCCCTTCCTACGTGCAACCTCCATACCTAACAACAATGCCTCATACTTTGTTGTGTTGTTAGTATTACCAAATTGTAGCTTGAAATAAAAAGGAAAAATATTCTCTTGTGGAGATATGAACACAATCCCTGAACTAGATCCCATAGAAGAGAAACTACTATCAAATTCCATAACCCAAACACCAAATGGGTCACCTAAACCAACAGCTTCAAAATCTAAAGTTTCTTCATCTGAAGAAGACATACTATATGAAGATGATTCTCTTTCTGAAGAGGATGATCCATTAGTTTTAGATTCTTTACCCAATTTTTTCCTTGAAAAAATCAGAATCCTCATCAGTCTACAAAAATCATGTAACCATACCTGAAGATTCAAAAAGGATTTGAGCTCTTGGGTCATCTGACTTTGTTATAGAAAATTTAGACTCCCTTTCTAGAAGCAATTTCTGCATAACACCCTTGATGGGTATTCTTGCTTCTTACTAGTCCATATTAATTTTACCTTCCACATCCTTATAGAAATTATATCCTAGCAATATCCCATATGTTGTTGGGACATCAACTACTAAGACAATCATCTTGATCTTCTTTTCTGGGAATGTAATAAATGCAAACTACACATCCTTAATTTTCCCAAGAAGAGGCACTTGTCTATTCTCCATTGAAAATAAATGACCAAAGGTTTTGGTCAGATTCAAATGCAAAGTGGTAGCCACTTTGGCAAGCATTAAATTTTCAAAGGCACTAGAATCAATAACACAATTGCTTAGCTTGTAACCACTGACAGACAAGAAGATGTAAAATGGATCAATATTTGTGGGGATAGATGAGGGAACTAAAACTAAATTGCTTTATGGAATCCTAGGCTTGGGAACAACTGGTATATCTTTAGAAGAATCTTAGCTTGGATGGTTTCCCTTATCTTTAACAAACTTAACAATTCTATCAAGCTGGTTAGGATTAGCCTTGAGATACTCCACTTTAGACATATGTATCTTTGTTTTCTTTGCATGGTCAATTATATAAAATGCTTGAAAAGAACTTAACAAAGAAAATGGGGTGATTTCATTGGTAGGCTTAGAAACTAGAATACCGGTCTTAGGAACTATAGAATGGGTCTTAGGCATAGAAGAAGAAATATGATAATGGGAGGTGACTACTTGCTTGCTCCCAGCTATATCTTTCGATTAAACTAAAAAAGGAGCTCCCCTTTTGGCAATACTAACTAGTGGACATGGGCTATCCTTTGCCTTTGATGCATCACATTTCTATTGATTGAGTTGATTTTATGAATGCATAAAAATATCATAAGCATCAATAATAGGTTCATCATGTTGATCAAACTCTTGTTCATAATTTAGATACCCAATATTAGAGTCGCTAGTCGGATCTTCATCCTCCTCCTAAAAGAGATTGGCATTTTCTTCTAATCAATATTTTGGCTACGTAAAATCTTCTTACTCAGCTTCATAGTACCCCACCACTATATTTGTGGGAGGTAACTCAAGTGCAAGCCTTCCTTGTGGCACTAGAAGTCTATTCTAGTTCCTTTGAGCATTGCCAAAATAATTGGAATAATTAGGATAGGTTCTCCTTGGAATGTCCTTGTAGGCAGGAGTAGACAAACCTTGAGACATTTGTTTCTTCAAATCTAGCATTTCATTTGCTAAATTATGTACCATAGGATCTGTGGTGCTTGGGGAATTTTGAATTGGATATGCTTGTCCTTTATTTCTATTTGTTTCTTTCATTATCTTTCCAACAAGGATCAAATCATCTTCAAAACTAGTAGCCAACTATTGAGCTACTACAAGATCAGCTGAGGCTACTCTCTGAAATAAGAAAGTTACCTCTGGAAAATCAACGTTAATGAAAAACACTTAAGATTGTGAGGAGTTGGTTGTGTATCAGCTAGAATCCTATTTGTCAACTTGTTAAATTTTTCCACGAACTCACACATGGGTTCCTGTGATTCTTTTCTCATCGTTGTAAGTTGAGCTAACAAGGCATGGGCATCCTCAACAGGCTTGAATCTTTCCTCAAGCTTGGTTCAAAGGTTGGAGCAATTAGTAATAGTATCGTCAGCAAGATTGTAGAACCAATTGACTGCTACTCCTTGTAAGGTTTCCACAAATAACCTTACTGAAAAATCTTCATGTTCCAAACCAAGAACACGACATAAAATATAAAAAGTATCAATATGTTCATTAGGATGTTGCTTTCCATCTCCATAGAATTTTAGGATGTTCTTACATGAAACTAGAGGAAGTTCATGCAAAGGTGCCACCAAACTCAAAAGACCAAAGGCATTACCCCAAGGACCTTGTGGTGGTCGAGCTACCATTCTACCTTGATTGAATGGAGGGATAATATATTTTTGAACTAGTGTAATAGGAAAAGTCCTTTGAATTCTTGAAGCTTCACTTGGAAGAGGTGATCTTACACATCGAGGAGGGAAAATCCTTATTTGTTGCAAAGGTGATCTTGTCCTTGGAGGAATAATATCAAATTTGTGTTTCTACAATAATTATAATGTAGGATCAACTTGACCTTGTGCCCTTAGACCACATGTATAACTTCTATCTGCCAGAGTACAATCTTTGAAAAGAAACTAAAATCAATAGTAAAAGGATATTTACAAATTACAATAAGACATTGGTATACTTTTCTACTTCAACCAAAAGCATGAGGATTTGGTTGCATGCTTATATCCCCAACAGAGTCACCAAACAATTATTGGGTGAATATTTTGTAATTCCTTTAACAATTACAAAATGGTAGTTTCAACCATAACTATGATAAAAAATTAATATCTCCTCTCATAAAGGGGAGGCTCCCTTCTTATTTCTCACTAAATCAACTAGTAATTAAACTATTCTTATGTACACTACAAATATCCATAGGGGTGTTTCCATCATCACATTCTCTTCTTTTAGAATAGATGTTTCCTTTTTCCATATTACAATAGTATTCCCTTGATGTTTATCACATGTAACGAACTAGAAAACACTAGTTGGAGAAATAATAAGTGATATTTGATTCAATTAAACATTAGAATAACTAGAATGATACCAAAAAGTGTTGATAACAAGAAAATCTACAAGAGCACAAAGAATTTTGTACCTTTATGCGATGATTCAAACAAAAAGTGTAGCAAGATGCAGCTTAAAGACTATCAACGAACAACACCAATGATCCATAAAAATGTAGCCAATAATTGTAGCTCAAAGACTTCAAGTTATTAACCAAATTCATACACAAAAACATAAATCTCCAAACACAATATTGTAGCTCAAAGTCTAGAAAATCATATTTAAATATGCCTTCTAGAATATCTTCTTCCACACAATGATTCAATTTCATACACATAAGGATGCAATAGAAGGACATAAGAACAATTCCAAAGCATCACAAGCTTGATTCAAGACAAAGATTGAAATCCAACTTGCTTTCTTTATATTGGTTGAATCTTGATTTACACTTCAAAAACAAAGTTTTCATGTGCTCCTCAATTTGGCAATATGATGCTTTAATAGCTAAAAGGTCCTTTACAAAAGAAACTCCCTCATAGTTATAAAAGAGAGTTGAGAGCTAATCTAGGAAAGCGATAACTAAATTGACTTATTCAATAGGAGAGTCCGATTTGATTTAGGACTTCTCTATTTGTACATGTAATTACATTTTGGAAAAAGACACATAAAATGATGAAAACTAATTACATAAAGCATGAAAAATATTGAAAAGTAAACTAAGGGAACAATAAGGCAATTTCAACTTCCTCCAAGAAATCCTCATACTTCATCATGATCATTTTAACTTCTTCAATATTGGGACTTGAAGTATGCTTGGAGATAGCAAGGACTCCTATGGTTGAATCCTTCACGGTGTTGCAAGCTTTCTCATGCTTTTCTAAATACACCTTGAGGTTATATAGGGTTAATTGAATATCCATCAGTTTGTCCATCAAAGCCACTGAGAAGGCTTGATATTCAAATTCTTTTTGGATCATGGATGTAAATTCTTGAACAACTTCCTCAGAGGAAAGGAATTTTTTATTATCATAAAGTAACTTACAAGGTAACAACTCAATTTTATGGATAAGATCCAAGTCATTGTCCCCACTGACTTCACGAGCACCCTAAAAGTCCTTGATCAATTCTTTGATGATATTTATTTTGTGTATCATTGGTTCCTTTACCTCCACAAACATCTCTCTATTGGGAATTATCCCAATTTCCACCAATGTATCAAGCTTGATTTTCTTCATTTTGATCCAAGCTTCCAAACTATCTTCTATTTCTTACTACTCCCGAGTAAATGTATCAAAAGTTTTATCTAACTTTGATCTTATGATTTCCATGTTTCCCATCCTTTCTACAAAAGATATTAGGAGTTGTGTTCCCTATACTATCATTCTATCTAGAAACTCACCAACTGCTTTACCTCTTGAATGCACTTTTCCAACTTTTTGAATAACTGGTTCTTGAATACTTATGGCCACATGATCTATTAACTCTGAAGATTGGGTAATATTCTAGACCACCAAAGTTAACTACTCTTCTTTGGACTTGTATTGATCGTTACTCTTCTTCACTTCATATGTTTTTCCGATGAGAGAATTTAAAGTAGCTTGTACATCTGCCTTGGCACTTTCATGAGTCACCTTTCCTAACTCAACCCTTGTAATGGAATAATCAGAAATATCCACATCTAAATAGACCTATCTAGAGGAGGTTGCATTGTTGGGAAATTGTGTCTCAACCTTGCAACGAGATGTTTTTATTACTCAATTTGTGGGATTCCAAGTTTACATAACCTATGTCACGAGGTTCTAAGGTTTCATAACTTCCTGACCTAGCAATGTCTTTGTTGTCGTGGGATTCCAAATTTTCATAACCTATGTCCCAGGGTTCTAAACTTTCATAACTTCCCAACTTAGCGATCCCTTTGTTGTCATGAGATTCCAAGTTTTGATAACCTATGTCGTAGGGTTCTAGAGTTTCATAACCTCCCAATGTAGTGGTCTCTTTGTTGTCAACATGTTGCAAGTTTTCAAAATTTTGTAACCTCCGACGTGAGGTTCTAAAGTTTGGGTTTTCAGCAACTTAGTAGTATGTGATGGAAGGCATATGGTGGGACCGGATATGTTGATAAGGACAGATGGTGACGTGTATATGCAAATGGTGATTATCAATGGAATGATTGTGCAATTCACATCCTTGTTGTGAATTGTGTGGCAGTGAGCTGGAATGGTGGGTCTCGTGGGTAGTAAAATCTTATGTAAATATTTGTCAGTGGGAGTTGATACATTGTAAATCTAGACCATTGATTATTAGGGTTTAGATCTAACAATGGATATTTTGTTTGGTTGTCTTGCCCTAGAATGTAACTCTATTTTCTGAGGGCATTGTATTATGGTTGTATGCGAGTACAGAGTATGACAGTGAGAATATGTTAATAGTCGTGTTGTCTCTTGATCTCTGAGTGGTTATACTCCTGTAAGAAGTTTTCTCTACAAATATATTGTAATCTTTATTATTTATTGAATAATATATTGGGCGGATTTTGGAGTGTGGGGTTTTTCTCTTGAAAGGGTTTTCCCCATGTAAATCACTATGTCGTGGTATGCATGATACTTATCTTTATTCTTATTCATGTTTATGTAATTGTTAAAGATTTAATTTTTTTTTTGCATTATTATCCTCTCAAGGTTAGTGTAGGAAGTTGTTATGCTACCTTAGCTTCCTTACAAGTGATATTAGAGCTTGACCACCTTTGGTTTCAGTTGTGGGTTGTTGGGTTTGTTGAACTAATCTAGTTTTGAGTGCGAGCTTGTGCAAGACACTTTGTGATATTGATGTAGGAATTTTCAGATGGCAAGTTCATCAGGGAGAATAGAGGTGGATAAATTTTCTATAAATAATTTTGAAATGTGGAAGTTGAAGATGGAGGATCTATTGATAGATTGAGATCAATGGGATATTGTTGATGAAATGTTTCAAGGCGTACAAATCCTACTCAAGCTACTCAATATGATGTTATGGACCATAAAGCCAAGGGTCTAATCAGATTATGTCTGGTAGACTCTATTTTAATCAATGTCCATGAAGAGACATCTACACAAAAACTATGGAAGAAGCTTGGTGAGATGTATCAAGCCAAATCTTTAGTGAACAAGATTTTATTGAGGAAGAAATTGTATTCCTTGAGAATGGAAGAGGGTGGACAGATTACAAAACACCTGGAAGCATTCAATATGTTGGTGGCTTAGTTGGCATCAGGGTATGTGCAAGATCATGATGGGCCAAAAAGTGGTGATATCTAAGTGATATGATAGCCCATGTGGCTGATGACTTTTTTTTAACCTAAAATTGATGAAACGAAAAGGGTTTTTAAAGAATATTCTCAGCTTTCGACCAATATATATATATGCTTTACTTTAAAATTAATAAATAATTATTATTCATTTTCTATTTGAATTACGACTAATGTCCTGATTGATAGGTTGATTCAAAAAAATCTATAGCTTTCAAACGAGATCACATTTTTTGAATCCAAAACATGTGTCACATTCTATGCTTCACATACTATAGGATTAAAAAAATAAAAATGAATTTCATGAAGTTTTGACCAAGTTAAGGTGGTCAGACATACGAGTTTTTATATTTTGTAAAAGTTGTAATAAAAAAATCATAATTAATTATTTACTTGGAAAAAATTACAAAAAAATACGCATCACATTGGGACATGAGTCCCCTACTTATATCTAAAATATTATAAAACAATATTATCATTTTATTATGGTTAGGGTGGTTAGACAAACACCTACTTCTTATTTTTTCCCTGAAATTTAAGTACTACTGCATTGAAATTTCAAATTTTCACCAAATACATTTTGAAAATAAATAAATAAACCTAGTAGTTTAGAAACTACATTCATTTTTTTGCAAATTCTATTCTTGCATATTTTTGAAATAATATAGATAACTTATTCAAATTTTTACATCAAGTTGCCTAACTCTGATTTTCTAGATTTTATTGCCACATAAGGGCCTATTTTTTCCATGATGATCCTGCACATACCTATCAGTTGGTGTCAAAATGGATGAGGAAGAGAAATTTCAGATCTTGCTTTGTTCTTTGCTTGATTCATGGGATTCTCTTGTTATGGTTATTGATAGTACTTTTGTTATATTGAAGACTGAAGATGTGTTGGGTTCTTTTCTTTCTGAAGAGATGAGGAGGAAGGTATTCATCAGTGACAAGGAGGTCATGAATGTTTGTGGAAGGCCTAAGGAAAAAGGAAAGAAGAATGAGAAGTGTGACAAATCCAAGTCCAAGGGGAGATCTAAGTCTCTTGGGAAGTTCAAAGTTATTTTTTGGAATTGTGGTAAGCCTGGACATGTTCGTAAGGACTACAAAGAAGAAAATAGGAAGAAAACAAAGAAATTTGATTTTGATTTTGAGTCCGAGAAGGGAGATGGTGACACATTCATTGCAACTTTGGAAAATTGTGCAAGGAATGATGCATGGTTAATTGACTCAAGTGCATCTTTCCATATGACCTTTAATAGAGATTGGTTTTTTGAATATGAATAATTTGTTGGAGGTAAGGTGTACTTGGGTGATGATTCTCATTTAGACATTGTTGGCCATGGTAAATTTAGCATTGGGTTTCTTTATGGTAGAATAAAAATGATTAATGGTGTGTTGCATATCCCTGGTTTAGCATGAAATATGTTATTTGTGAGCAAACTAATAGATGCGGGTGTGCAAATAGTATTTTTTGATGCAGGATGCAAGATGGTTAGAGGTGCTATGGTGATTGCTAGAGGTGTCAGATATGGCACATTGTATAAGCTTGATGCATGCACTGTTGAGTGCAATAGTACTTCTGTGAAAAGAAAGTGTGGAAGAATTGAAGGTTTCACCTTTAGCAAATGGTCGTGGCTTTTAGGTACCCAAGGGTTCTCTTTCTTCCGAAACAAATTTAGCTACCAAGAAAACTATGGTATGGCACTTGAGACTTGGCCACATTGGAGAAAAGGATCTAAGAAACTTGAAAAACAAAAACCTTGTTGAAGGGTTGTCTTATTGTAATATTGAATTCAATTTTTGTGAGCATTGTATTTATGGAAAACAAAACCACATTTAGTTTTACTCAATTTCTCATAATTCTTGTGGTGTATTGGATCTTATTCATTCTAATGTGTTTTGTCTAGAAGATGTTCCTTCGATTGGTAAATCCATATATTATGTTTCATTTATTGATGATTATAGTAGAAGGGCATAGGTATATTTTCTAAAGAAAAAATCTGAAGTTTTTAGTCGATTTAAAGAATTTAAAGCAATGGTTGAGTTGCGGAATAGAAAGAAAATAAAGTGCCTGAGGACTGATAATGGCAATAATTTTTTCTCTAATTATTTTGATAGATTATGTAAAGATTGTGGTATTCATAGATAGAAGACAACTCCATATTCTCCACAATAGAGTGGAGTTGTAGAAAGAATGAAGAGGAAACTGATGGAGAAGGCTAGGAGTATGTTGAGTGGTGTTGGCCTAGAAGAAAGGTTTTGGGCTGAAGTTGTTGCCACTACTTGTTACCTGATTAACATGTCTCCTACATCAGCTCTTATTGATAAGACACATATAGAGACATGGTCGGGTCACAATCCTTCATTAAGAAATCTTAGATTTTTTGGTTGCAAGGCATATGCATATGTTTCAAAGGAGAAATGAACAAAGTTGGAGAATAAGGTTGTGAGATGTATCTTCATCAGATATAGTTATGGTGTGAAAGGATACAAGCTTTGGGATCCTATTTCACAAAAGGTAATACATAGTAGAAGTGTTATTTTTAGAGAAACTAAGTCTTCTTTTGTTATAGTGCAACTAGAACAAAGTAAACAGGAAGATGTGATTCAATTTCCTTCTACGCTTGAGAAAGTTGAATTGAGGCCCAAGGATAGACATGAAGTTGAGGAGAGCTCATCTAGCTCTGAATCTTCAAAAGAGGAGGAAGAACCTCCAACTTAGCTTGTTCATAGGTCTACAAGGCATAGACAACCACTTGAAAGGTACTCACTTGATGATTAGAGATGCATTTTTTCTTTGAATACTAACATGGATGAACCCAGATCTATAGAAGAGGCATTAGGTATGAATGATGTAGAATCTTGGAAGATTACTATGGAAGAAGAAATTATATCTTTGAAAAATAATGATACATGGGATCTTGTACCATTGCCTGAAGGACGAAAACCTGTTGGTTGCAAATGGGTGTTCAAGAAAAAGATTGGTTCAGATGGAGGGATTGATAAGTACAAAGCAAGGTTGGTTGCAAAGGGTTACTCTCAAGTTGAGGGTGTTGATTATGGTGAGATATTTTCTCCTGTTGTAAAAATGACATCCATTAGATTTTTATTTCTATTGATGTTTCTTATGATTTAGAGGTTGAGAAAATGGATGTGAAAACTAATTTCCTTCATGGTGATTTGGAGGAGGATATTTATATGACACAACCAAAGCACTACATGGTGAGAGGTAAAAGTAAATTGGTTTGCTAATTGAAGAAATATGTGTATGGCTTAAAACAAAGTCCTAGGATGTGGTACTAGAAATTTGATACATATGTGTTGAGTTTGGGATTTGAGTGTTCTAAATCAGATCAGTGTGTTTATTATAAAACTAATGGTGATCATTTCTTGTTTATTGCATTATATGTTGATGATATGTTATTTATTGGCAAAGGTAAAGGTGTGATTTCAAAACTGAAATCTCAACTCGCTGCTAAATTTGAAATGAAAGATCTTGGTGCAACGAAACACATTCTTGGGATGAAAATTAAAAGAGATAGAGTGAATAGAAAGCTACGGCTTGGCCAAAGTAAGTATGTCAATTTAATTTTACAGAGATTTAACGTGTAGGATTGTAGACCATTTTGTGTTCATGTTTCAGTTGGAACAAAGTTATCTATTTCAGAATGTCCAACATCCCCATCAGAGATGGAAGCCATGAGTAGAGTTCCTTACCAGAGTGTTGTTGGAAGTTTGATGTATGCTATGGTTTGTACTAGACTAGACATTGCCCAAGCAATGGTATTTCTTTCTAGATATATGTCTAATCTTGGTAGAGTTCATTGGGATGCAATTAAAAGAGTCTTTATATATTTGTGTGGTAACTCAGATTATTCCTTATGTTATCATAGTAATATGATTGAAGGTAAGATTTACCTTGATATTCATGGTTATGTGGATTCAAATTGGGAAGGTGATTTTGATAGCAGATGATCCACCAGTGCTTATGTGTTTACACTATCCGGTGGTACGATCAATTGGATGAGCACGCGACAAGTTTTGGTTGCTTTTTCCACTATTGAAGCAGAGTATATGATAGCTACTCATTCTTGTAAAGAAGCCATTTGGCTTAAGATATTTTGTTCAGATATTGGCATAAAACAAGGTGTAGTGATAATTATTGTGATAGTCAGAGTGCAATATGTCTAGCCAGGAATTTGACACTTCATGCCAGGACCAAGCACATTGATGTACAATATCATTTTGTTCAAGATATGGTCGAAAATGGCAAGGTGAAATTGGTTAAGGTAGAGACTTTGATGAATGTTGTTGATTAATTGACTAAGCTAGTGAGCACAAAGAAGTTCAAATGGTGTTCAGAGATGCTGGGCCTTTTGGCCCCTAACAATTAAGAGACAATGTTTAATCCCTCATGTTGCTCTTGCAAGGCGTTCAACAAGTGGGAGATTTGTTGGGAAATTGTGTCTCAACCTTTCAATGAGATGGTTTTATTACTCAAGTCATGGGATTCCAAGTTTGTTGGACTCAAGGGAACACTGAGAGGGGGGTTGAATCAGTGTTCAACAAGTCTTAACTTTTATTACTCTGAAACTTAAACCATTTTGTCATTACATTAAGAGAAAGATGCAAGCATTCAAAGGAAACATTCATAACACCATGACACACAAATTTTTGTGTGGAAACCATGTTAGGGGAAAAACCACGGTGGAGGTTAATCCATAATTCGAGTACTCAAATATAAATGTTTACAAAAGAGAATGCACGTGCATTCAGGTACACTGCCTAGAGCTCACTACTCAAAAGGGAAGGCTCACTACCTTATAAAAGTTCAAATTAAAACCATTTGAAGATTGAACTAAGATGATAGCATCTATTTATGCCAGGTTATAGTTCCAGTGAAGCTCATAGATTGAATTCTAGATTTGTAGACTGGTTATGCTCTATTTTGTTTTGCTCTTCGATTCACATCAAAAATCCAACACTCACACTATTACTCTTTTGATTTTAGCATTACACCCATATTCACATATATACAATGATAAAACTAATCTTATATATATACCTGCTACCAAAGATTTATTCATCCATCAGTTGGCTTTATGAAACATTAAGTTCTTTTCAACTTGTCGGCCAGATCCACCACTAAATCTTTATGTGCATCCTCCAAATTTGGTTAAGACAAAGAGAGGACCTAAACAAAACATAATAAAGTACAAAATCATTTAATTAATTATTCCTTATACATCCGTGATTACTATATTCGCTAGGTCAGCCTTCTAGCATAGATAACCAACATATTAGTGCATCGGATCTCCTAGATCGTGTACCAGTGAATGCGTATCAAAAAAATCCTTCACCAAGGTATTCCAAACATCAAAAATAATTTTTATGGGGTCCACAACACAAAATAATATTCTGATGAGATATACAGATCAACTATTATACTTATAACCAGATGCCTTGTTCTTCACCCTATTCAGCTGGTAGATACAAATACTAGACTGTGGACCGGATGTATGACTTAAGTTGCCATTTAGGTTACCATAAATGACAACACTTACAAGCCATATGCCAAAAAAAAATTCATAACCTATGTCACGGGGTTCTAAAGTTTCATAACTTCCTGACCTAGCGATCTCTTTGTTGATGCGGGATTCCAAGTTTTCATAACCTATGTTGTGGGGTTCTAAAGTTTCATCAATTCTCGACTTAGCGATCTCTTTGTTGTTGTGGGATTCCAAGTTTTCATAACCTATGTCGCAGGGTTCTAGAGTTTCATAACCTCTCGACTTAGCGATCTCTTTGTTATCGACATGTCATGGGTTTTTAGAATTTCATAACCTCCAACGTGAGGTTCTAAAGTTCAAGTTTTTAGCGACTTAGCGGTATGTGATGGAAGGCATATGGTGGGACCCGATATATTGATAAGGATAGATGGTGACATGTATATGAAAATGGTGATTATTGATTGGATGATTGTGCAATTCACATCCTTGTTGTGAATTGTGTGGTAGTGAGCTGGAATGGTGGGTCTCGCGGGTAGTAAAAGCTTATGTAAATCTTCATTGGTTGGAATTGATACATTGTAAATATAGACCATTGATTATTAGGGTTTAGATCTAATGATGGATATTGTGTTAGGTCATCTTGCCCTAGAATGTAGCTCTATTTTGTGAGGGCACTATATTATGGTTGTATGCGAGTATGAAGTACGACAATGAGAGTCTGTTAACAGTTGTGTTGTCTCTTGATCTTTGAGTGGTGATACTCCTGTAAGAAGCTTGCTCTGCAATTATATTGTAATATTTATGATTTACTAAATAATATATTGGGCAGCTTTTGGAGTGTGGGGTTTTTCTCCCGAAAGGGTTTTTCCCACGTAAATCACCATGTCATGGTATGCATGATATTTATCTTTATTCTTGTTCATGTTTATACAAATATTAAAGATCTAATTTTTTTTTGCATTATTCTCCTCTCAAGGTTAGTGTAGGAAGTTGTTCTGCTACCTTAGTTTCCTTACATGTGCTACCTTTGCATACATGTTTCCTACTTTATCCACCTGCAATCTGGAAAGAGTCTTTACCTTTTTCTTAGATTTTTCCTTTACAAGTGCCAACTGTGCAAAGTCAAAGTCGTATGGGGAGATAGCTTGATTCTTTCTTTTTGGTGTTTAGGATGAAAACCAATGGGGAAGTGGAGAAGCACTTCCTTCTAGACTAGCAATAATAGCTTGTGCCGATGTAGTTGCATTCATGAAAGTTATTGTTACAATTGGTGGAGTATTAGTCAAAAATGCACCAAGAATCTCCACACTTGTAACCTAAACAAACTCAATCATATATTGTTACAAATTAGATTGAGAGGTTACGTCAAAAGAAGGCGATGATATACTAAACAAATATGTGGGAGACCCCAAAATATTTTCCAAACCATGTTTGGGACTATCAAAATTTGACCACGAAGACGAGGAGGAATGAATTGATTGGATAGACATGATAGCGATAAATGTAATAGTAGGAATGAGTGCAACAGTGACAGGTAAAGGCTGTCCAACAAAAATAGTGGGAGGATTGGGGGTAGACACAGTAGTAGCAATGGGAGAAGAAGAGATATGTGGTTCCTCAGAGATATTATCATGGGGAGATACTTGTTCTTCCTAACATTCCTTTTAATCTTCCTCCTAGGTTGATGCCTCTTATGCCATATTAGATGGTCCTTTAGTCACTTGACTCTGATTCCCTTTTACAACAAACTTGATTTTTGGCCTGGAAGTCCTACTAGAATTAGGTACATCATCCTTGTTCTTCGTCCTCAACTCTAATTTCTTACGTGCAGGACCTTCAAGTTCCTCCTCCTTTGATCCAGTAACAAAGAATTTCAAATGAACCCCCTTCTCCTCTAACCATACATTTGTCTTAGCAATTATTGGTTCAAACCTTTCTTTGATTGATGTCACCTCCTTCTTTGAACACTAGGTAGTTGGTAGAGGAGAACCTGCAATATTATTCCTCTCATAGGAGGGTCTAGAATATTTTCATCATCCTCCATACCTTCAAGAATATTCGCCAAATCAATATTTTCAATTTGTTCCAGAGTCAATCAGCAGTAGTCCATTTTTCTTATCTCTTCCTTTGTCCTTTGATCTTCCCACACATCTTCAATTCTATGCACATGGGTGTGGGCTTTCTTTATCTTGTCCTTCATTCCCTGGTAGTCAAAATCATGCCTTCTTTTGAAAGTATTCAAGGTAACCCATTGCATCTCAGATTGTATAGCTTCAGCTCTTGGAGATGTTTGAATGGAATAATTGCCAATCGTGATGGGAACCTGAAGCCTAGTTTATGTGATTCCATTTGCTTGCTATGGAAGACCATTATCTACCTATAAATCTCCATTAGGATAATCTTGTCACTAGGGTATCTCAAGAGAATGTATGGATAACCCATGAAGCAACCAACTCTCAAGTAGGTGAATGTGGGGAACTATAGGTATAAGCAACCATATTTATTTACCATGGTCCATCCCTCGTCAGAAACCCTTTTCTTCTCCAATTCAGGATCAAATGCACATAAGAAAGGAGAAAAGAAAGCATCATTAACTATTTTGAAATGGTGACTTCTTCCATCAAGAGTTATCTAAGGAAATTACTTGTACACTGGAGTTACTCTTCTATTCCCTTTCATTGTCAACCCAAGAAAATTTCTCATTGCAGAAGCAACATTTACCAAATAAGATGTCTTGTAGAACTTAAGTGAAGTATGTACTTTGATCTATTGACCATGAATTACTTCATTGATCCATTGACCCCAAATTATTTGTTGCTTTCCCCTGAATATGATCTTGATGTATACATACATCCAATATTGAAAGGTGGATAGGGTAGGTAACCCTTTTACCCTACTGAGAAGAGTGGTCAAATCATTAACCTCTTCAATGAAGTCAATACATGGAAATATTTTAGGCCACCTTGAAACACTTGGTTGTGGTTTCTTCAACCATTTATTGTTAATCACTTTCTTGCAAGTATCTATATCTTTCTCATATTCCTTAGTGACATTTGCATATGAATCAATACTGGGACACAAGAAAGCTTTGTCAAATAAGTCTGGATATAACCTTATGACCACATTTCCATTTGCATCCCTAACAATTTGGCCATCCTTATTGTAGTGTGTTGCAACTTGGAGAACAAATTCAATATTATGTACCGCTACAAGGAAAGTGGCTACCATTTGTATGTTGCTCTTAACTATATGCCTCATACCAGTATCTAGTGGTTTTTTTTGAGTCCTTTCCACAAACTCAAACATATCAAAATGTTTGATTTTAATATCCTTTATCTCATCAATATTTGAGGACATTGAAGTTGGTAAGAAAACACCTTGGTATTTGAACTTCATGGCTTTGGATTTTCTCATAGAAGGATCCAACATTTAAAGAGCAATTGGAAAGTGACTATATCCTTGAGGGAATATAGATGTGAAAATATTGAAATGCATGCACAAATAACTGCATTACAAAGTCCATTATTTTCCTATGTTAGAAAATATTGCATGGTTGGAAATTGTAGTAGTAGGAAAATTTTGAGCAATTGTATGAGCTTAGAGGGCTTAAGCACGATGGTGGTGAAAACAAAGTGAATGTGGGCAAACTAGAAAGTGGAATGCGAAGCATAAATTTTTTCTAGTTTTAGAAAAAAAATTGCAAAGTGGATGTAAGAGCACTAAAATTTTGCACCATTACAGTTAGATGTTTGCATTGTGTGTATAAGCACTGAAAAATAGTGCTTTTGAAAGTTGGCAGTGTAAAAAATTTGCAAGTTTGACAAAATTCACTAGTCTTGCATGGGAATATTGTTTGAGTTTGAGCAAAGTCGCTAAAAATCAATGACCTTGCATGTGGTTAGGACTTTACAAAGTGCAAGATCAGTGAAAAATACAAATCTTGCATTTGGGTAAAAATTTGAAGTGTAAATGCACAAAAAAACACTATGTTTACATGGCTTGGCTTAGTTAAAAATGTCACATCAATGAAAAACACTGACTCAACACTTGGCGAGATCGTCATCATATGCAATTTTGACAAAAAATACCATCATTACATGCATGGGATAGAGCCTTTTATGTTTCAGTGGTGTTTTTCATCGATTCTACATAGGAAACAATGAAACCTTGCATGTATCGGTGAAAATTTAACATTGGCATTATCAGTGAAATCCATCGACACATCAAAGATAAACGGCGATCCTCACATGTATCGATGGTGTTTTTCACCATTGTTACATGAAGGTAGACATAGGAAGACTTGCATAGTTTCATTTTGGGTCAAGATAGATTCTCTGTACAATGCGAGGTTTAATACCCGTGATGCACAAAGGTATCATGGAGGTTTATGCAACACTTAGAACTTGCAATGATATAGCAAAATTTATCGATTTATGTTCAAAATGAAATGGAATAACATGGGATTAATTCACAAACTTGTGAACTTTGAAGCAGGGGTCTAGGGGTATGAAACTAGGGTTTTTAAACTAGTGAAGACAATACATAGTTTGCAAGATTTAAACAAATATAAACCCAATTTTTACAAACCATTGGGAAAAACAAAAAAATCCCAATATTTAATGAAAAACTAAAATAAACATAAACTCTAAATATTAAAATAAAAGGAAAAAGAAAAGGAGAAAACGAGACATACCTGGAAATAAAAAACATGAGAAAACCCTAAGGAAAATGATGGGAAATCCGCTCCAAATATGTGTGCGACTACAATAAAATGCTCATCGAATGCACAGAGGAGAGGGGAGGATAGCAAATGACAATAAAACAAAAGTAAAATGATTTAAAATCCCTTAAATGGTGATTAAAATATCGCATTAATTACACTCATGTGGAGTTCAGTTGCACAATCGACAAAATTCAATGCGAATACATTTTTAATAAATGTGACATGGATGATATGTAGGGTCGTTGATTTTCACCGACCTTGCATTTTTATTTTTCACATTAGGCATGTAGGGGCTTTGAAATTCAATGCTCCTACATGAGCGAGAAAATTTCTAACTCTAAAAATTGAAATTTTGCAACTTTGACCAATTTACAAATTTTGAAAAAACGAAAGCAGATTAACGCTCGAAAAGACGTTTCGAGGGTAGGGACCACACACGTGGGCAAGTATGATCTGCCTCATTTTGTGTGCTTAGAGTATGTAGGATACAAAACATAAAAGTAGGGGTTATCCCATGAATTGAGCACATTTGAATTCGAGGATAACACTAATGTAACCTTTAAGTTAATATAATCATTTACATAGTTTTATATAGATAGTTAAGTAAGTTTGGGTGGTATCCAAGAAATGAGTAGTGCATACATAAGAGTTAGTAGTTAGTTTATGAGCATCATATTGTGATTTTGTTGTTATTGGAGATATTTAGAGGTTTGTCCCCTTAAAATGGCTTATTATTGTGAAGCATTTATAATATATTTTCTATTATATTCTTCTCTTATGCAAGTTATTTCATTACAATAGCATATTGATGTACATGATGTAGTTGGAAGAAATCAAAAGGGGATCTAGATAATAAAAATATATTTTCATTAAAAGATACACAAAAGGTGATTTAACAAAAGATCCATGCCAAAGGATTTTGAGATTATAACTCAGTATTATTTTTTGACAAGGCACATGAAAGGAAAGGATGGCATGTCGATTTAGACCAACTAAGTTTGTAACATGTCAAATTTTATCTAAGTCCTTAGAGAGAATTGTTTTAAACTACAAACATTGGAAGGTAGGAATTTGGCATTATATATCAATAGATTTATATCCTAAATATGATTTCTTTTTTTAGTCTAGAGTCTAAATTTTAGGGAGGTTTATTTGAATATTTTTTCTTTGGCATTTTGTGATGTTCATTGACTTTAGGGGATCTAAGATTGATAAAGGATGATTTAGGACTATGTATATAGAAACTACTTTGTGGTGTTTTCTTGTTGAACATAGTTTTTATACCCATAAATTTATCTTTTGATGGTTTTATTCAATTTGTTACATGTGTTTTTGGTATAGTTTAATGTACCCTCTCATTTAGTTTTGGTAATTGATATGATTAAAATTAAATGGATTGAACTTTAATGTGGACAGATTTGAGTAACTGATTCTTCTTTTAGAATTTTCTTGAATTTTGTATTTGAATATCCGACTTTTAATTATTATATTCCTTCCCTTAATATGAAAGTACACTCATTTCTTCAATTTTAAAAGATATGCACTAAACCTAAACTTATCCAAAACAATGTAATTGCAATGAAAGTATCACTCACTCATATCAATTAAACATTTTAAAAGAAGGAATATATATTGGTTAAAAGAGTTTAATATGAACAAGAACTTTTAAAAGGTAATCTTCTTAACCATAGCTGATTCTCAGTCTGTTTATATAAAAATTAAAATTAACATTGAAAAATTTTAAAAAGAAGAGAAAAAGAATATTATTAAAGATGCTGGGTGATTGTACATTCGATATTGGTGCTCCAAAATTTATTTCTGTATCACAGCAAGGGTTTTACATCATCATCTTGTCCTGGTTGTTGGCATTTTCCCTGTGTCAAGTTTTGTTGCACTTGTTTTTAACCGAGTAAATGAGGAACCAGAAATAGTTAAAGAGTGTCAGTGATTGTTTAATTTCATCTATTCAATACTCCCTTTTATGTCTGAAAGTCTCAGACAAGGTAGACGAGAAACGTGTTGTCCTACCATTGTACTCGGTTTCTGGTTATATGATTTTTTTTTATTTAATTTGATTTGATGAGTTTTGACACATTGAAGTATTTAATTAATTGGAGGATTGAAGGAAAAACACAATGTTGACGACTGTCAGAAGCTTGCTGAGAATAGCAAGAACTAATGATGGCAATTGGTAACTCGGGCTTAAAGATATTTTAAGGAATGTAAGGAAGTAATTAATTTGATAAGACTGTACTTTCGTTGAGTGGCCTCATCGACATAGTGTCAAGTTTCAAAACTTAAGGTTGGATGATATGCTCTATCAATGGTTATAATCTTCTTTGAACATCATCATGGTTAGATTTTCAGTGTATACCTAATTAACGTCACATCACGCTCTGACAGTTTAAAATAAAGTAAAATTATATTCTTGAAGAATATTGAATATTATCAAGCAAGAATATAAAAATTAGCATTCATGGGAAATGTTCGTCATCATAGTCTAGAATAGAAGACAAAATTTTAATGTTTACAAGGTGTATAGTTTATGAGATTAGATTTTAGAATTATGCAAGCTTTCAGTTTAAATTGTATATATTTTTTGTTTGATGTTTCGGATTTCTTATTTCTGATGATGGATCACTGGGTGTGATGCGAAGCATCAAGTAAAAAATATATACACAATTTAAAACTTTCCTCTTTCTGATGAAGGATCAGTGGATGTGATCCGAAATGTGCAAAAAAACATGCACAGTTTAAACCAAAAGCTTGCACAATTCTATTTGATGGACTGTGGAAAACTTATACCAACTAGAGTAGATTTTGTCATTTTCACATTTTGAAGTGTTAATTTTCTGTTATTCTATTTGGTAATAAACTTTTTCATTTTTTCAACATCTCATTGTTAAATATATCTTAAAATGAAGTTGTTGTTAAATTACTCATGTATGTGATATAACCGGATGTCATTGTGGACTTTACATTCCAAAATAAAGTGTTTTACTGCTTTCACTATCCCAGCAATGCAAAAACACAAACTGTCCCTTCCCATATCTCTTTTGACCTTTGTATAATTACCATCAGACCACTTTTTGACTGTTAAAATAAAAAATGTTCTTGAAGAAAATAGAGGTTAGCATTCATGGGAAATGTTCATCATTGCAGTCTATAATAGAAGACAAGATTATAAACATCTAGATGTATAATTTATGAAACAATAGATTTTGTCAATTTTTCTTTTTGAAGTATTGATTTTATACTACAATTTAATAACAATTTTTTTTAATACTGCTTTCACTATCTTAATACTACAAACTATCTCTTCCCATAACTCTTTTAACTTTTTCACCTGCTAATTAGTGAAGATGAATGATTATGGTGGGTTTCGTACAAGGCTAGGTCAGTGAAAGCAGATAACAAGGGTACCATATTTTCACATTGTATTTCTACTGCATGCAATTACAATTCTCTCTTCCATAAGTTGAATGATACACAGTCCGTTGCATCGGATTCTCACAAGCAATGTTAAAAGAGGCAAGTAACACCGTAAGTATTTGCAATACAATACTGCAGAGATGGAAGATTTTACATTTGTTGATGCTTTAAGAAAAGATTCCAATAAGCAGTAATTACGTAGGGAAGGTGTCCTTGTTTCTAATGTGGGCAGAGTGGTCTGTACTTAGGTGAGTGCTCCAGTTTCTAGATCCCACGCTTGCTTACGACCGGGACAAGATAAACCAGTGGGCTGCGATTTCTTAACAACTTAGGTACTTGGAACATTGTGGAGGTGGTGAAAGGATTCAATCTGAGGTGGGCTATACGATAAGGTCCTCCCGTGTCCCAGTGATTAGAGATACAATGATTATGTTGGAGAAGTTGTCTGTAGATTCAGACAGAGAACATGTAAAGAGAGACTAGGTGCCATTATTACATATTGTGATGAATGACAGTGATCTGATTTTATTTTATTTGGAAAATAAATTTGGTGATTAGGTAGAGAAGGATGTTCCTACTTGACAGATGCATTGTATGGTAAATATTCCAATTTGATACTAAAAGAGCATCATGCACATTGTGCTTGAAGCTGTGTGATCATAAATACCTGTATATGATATGAAACCAGTTCGTAGCCTTGGTAAATAGAGCTATCAGAGATTATAAAATGACCCAAATCCCAATGGTATATTGGAAGCTCGTTTATGCCGGGAACATTTACATTGTTTAGGAGGGAGGGTACATTCAGCAAATCATATCGTTTTTTGCTTTATTATTGTAAAGCATAAAATCCAGTGCAAACAATAAGCCTACATAAACTAGCTCGGTCAATAATTTGGAATGCATATGATAATGATAATATTTTTAGTTTTTTTTTGATGGAGGGTTCAGAATATTTGATTAAGAATAATAATAAAAATTATATTAATATAGTATAGAATTTAGTTATCAGAATACAAAAAGTTAATATTTATGAATTTTCCAAGTCTTATGTTGTCTCAAAAATCTCTACCGTTCAAATTTGAGTTCCTCTTAATCGAACCCAAGCATTGTGAGAATGTCTTGATGTATGAAAATAAACTATAATCCATAAGAATGATCTACTAGAAACTTATGCCAAAGATCTATTTGCCTTCACCTTTCTTCTGTGTAATGCCAACTTGTACTAGTTCTTACCTCGGCTTGGTGATGTAAGACCTCGAGAGTTTGTCTTATTCTGTTGATTGTTTTGAATTTTAATGTTTTACCATATTTTTTGATGATGTTACTTTTACATTGCCATCAAGTTGTATGGATCATGTACTCTAGGCTATGTATATGTAGGGAATTGTATATGCTTGGACTCAATAGTATATATGATGTGATTTTGTCTATCCTCATTGAGTTTAGTATTGTGATTATTTACTATGTATATATGTACCTAAATCGTGTTAGCATTAGATGATTTTCAATTAGATGTAAATTTTGATATTACTCATTGGTGGCTATATATATACACGCTATGGCAAAGTAGGCCAATTGTTTTCATTGAGCATGTAGTTGCAGGATTCCCCAACATTGATTAATTGGAAACAATCCAACTTAGGTAAAAGTGTTATATTTTTTATTTATCATATTGCTCAAGTTTGAACTACAAGATGTGTCTTATGTGGCCTCATGGGCCTAAAATTGAATCATCAATTATAGATTTTTGAATCATGTGAAAACTGATAAATTAAGTTTGTAACATGTTTTTCTAGTTGTTCAACTCCTATGATTAATTTTAGTTAATCATTTTGTATAGCTTGTTGTGTGTTGGTGAAATTAACTTGTGTTGGAGATGGATTTAATAATATTTTTATATGTTTCACAATGTATTTAATGTTGTTGTATAGAAAAATGAAACATATATGTTATAATTAGAAATTTGTATTATTATTTCTATGCAAAATATGTATGTTTTCCCGTGTTGCCTTAAGTTGAGATTATCAAATCCAATAGGCACATATTGTTAAAGAAATGAAAAAAATATCATTTTTAAGAAAATATCTTATTATTGATTTTGGGATAAAAGAAAAGGAATTAGCCATTTTGGGCATGGAAATATTTGTTGCATGCTTTCTCCTCTCCTTACTCCTTGTCTTGGTTGGACATGGATTTTTGGGGCTATATATTTGGCTCTTGTCTCTCATCCCCTTGTTGGGCATTGGATTTTGTGTGGTTGCATACTCTCAATTCCTTCCTCCTAGATACTCCTCTTATATGTAGCTTGAAGCTTGGGGTTTGTTGATTGGGTTTTCAAGATTTGGGCCAAGTACTAGTGGAAATTATATGTAGTGTGAGATCTCTCCAAACCCTCATCTTTTTGGCCTTCCTTCCTATTTGAATGTATAAGATGATATGGATTTGTCTAGTCTTGATTCTTATTCTTGTGAATGATCTTTTATATGTTTCATTATCTGAGTTGTAAATATGTTTATAAAATACCATATAATTAAGTGAGATAAATAATAAATTTATTTACTCAAACTTTAGGTTAGTCAATTAGAATAAGATTTAAATTTGTGCATTTTATTTAATTTCTCTCTTTCCCTTTTCCTAAAAGTCTTATCTGAGACCTCATTGAACATCATACGAGGAGCTAGCCTTATAATCCTAAAGCTTGTTCTCTGGGCCATATCTTGTGTTCAAAAAATACCATGTGTTGTATCCATTCAAACAAGTTCAATAATGATATAAGAATTTAGATTTTAATAGTTTTTGGCTGCTAAGTGGAACTAGAATTTATCATCATTAATTAATATTCTAGATATCCTAGTGTTTTATTAGTACAAGGCATGCTACTAAGTTTTTTAAAATAGTTGATACTCAAGTTATTGTATAAGATTTGGCCTTTGCCTTGAGAAGGCCTCAACTTCTACCTCCCCTATCTCCTTATCAAATGGTTGTGCAACAACCACTAACATTTTTTTAGAATAAAATACTAGAAGTCCCTTGATTCCTCCTATTCCATCAATAGTATGGGATCTATTGATCAACTACAATAAAATCCATTTCTCACTCCATTTGTGAAGATGACATAACAATAATTCAACATCTTCAAGACATTGTCAATTTATGTGTTGTGTAAAAAATCACTAAATAAAATATGGTCCTCAAATTGTTCATTGCTTCCTTTAAGGAAAGAGTATTTATAGGTACTAGAGGTTTGCATCTGATATAATAGAACATTGGGATGATCATGATAATTTATTATTCAACCATTTTAAGGAAAAAGGAGATATATCATCATTATTGAAACAACTAGTTACAATGTGAGAGCCCCTTGTGAGGAAATATCTAATATCAATAATAGATTTGTTAGAACATGGGAAATACTACCTAATTTCACAAGGCCATCTCCCAATATAGTTATCATAGTTTACTTGAACGTGTTCAAAATTCTAGCACTATTGTGGTCATCTAGTCATTATGGGGATAGTCATTACCCATCAAGTATGATCTAATTATGTGAATTGAGAATAATTTAATAAATACAGGAAGGTTGGCTCTCAAGCCTTATCTCCATGTATTCCCAAAAAATTATCCTCCTTTTCAAATCAACATATTAGCTATGAACCTAATGCCAACTCTAGCACAAATTCCTCCTTCCATGTATGCATATCCATTAAGCCCTACATCTATATTACAATATACCTATGAGATGGATTCTATGAAAAGCAGATTAACAAAAAAATTAAATAAAATTGTAAAAATCAAAAGACAATCAATTTCCCATCCCTAAGGCTACATTATCGAAACAACTAAGGTTCTAGACCTTAATTTCAACCTAATAGATATGAGCTAGCTTCCACACTAAAATTAAACCTAGTTTCAAAATCAAACTAAGATTCAATCATAGAATCAATTAGTCCCACTTGAAATTGTTATATTCTAACACTATTATGATGATCTACTCATTATGGGGATAGTCATTACCCATAAACTATGATTTTGTTACATGCAACTTGAGAATAATTTAATAAATGCAAGAAAGTTGAATCTTAGGCCTTATCTCCATGTATTCCCAAATTTGTCTCCTTTGAATCTTAGGACTAGGTGTGACATTCGACTTACAATCCCTATATATACTTGTAATTATTTATTTAATATTTGACTAATTATGTGTGCATCTTCAATGACCATGGAGATGGTAACTTGGACACCTCATGTATGAGATTGGTGGATATTTATAAATAATTATTATTCTCTCGGTGACTTGGAAAATGTGCTATAAGGTGGTATTGAATGGGAGCACATGATTTATCATATTCTGCTTGTTTTTAATGGAAGATAATCTATAAAAAACAATAGCTATGATAAATTCCTATGATAATATGTAAGATCTAAGCTATGATAGGGTGTAAGAGAGTCTTTTGACCATATGATCTAATTATGAGAAGTTGTGATGGATTCTTTATAAGATGAGAGTTACATTTTATTCTAAGAGATTCCACATATTTGGAGGCATTGGACTTTGTTTCCTCATACGTGAGAACTTTTTTGACTTGAATGGAAATTTTAGGCACCAAAAATGGTTCCATGAGTTGAGTACTTCGTTTAAAATACCATTTATAGTATCTTGTATTGTATTTTCCAATATATTGAGGCCTTGGGATAATAGTTTCATAAGTTTAATAGGTTGTGTTGTAATTATATTGGAATGTTGCTAAAGTAAAGGGGCAAGTTGTGTTGACATACTTTACATTTAATATTAATACAATTGTGTGCTCTATTTAGTGGTGGATATTTTCATAGGTAAAAGGGTTATTGTGGTATCGCACATATTATTTCTATCATTGTTAAATGAGTTTGTAAGCACTGAGCATTAATAATTTTTACTATGTTTTACCTAAATTATCAACAAGGATAAATGGATTTAAAATAATAAAATACAAAACTAGATTAAATCTCATTAATATAAGAATGAATATGAGATAAGGATCTAAGGGTTGATGGTAATATACATGAACAAAAATCAATCAAGGGACTATGGATTGTGAGAAGGATAACCTAAATAAAATTCCTAAAATACATTAAAATATTTGACACAAGAATGAATTTAGGACATGGGTACAAGTTGATGGAAATCCATAGTGAAATGAAATCATTATCTGTTGTGAGAATGACAACCTAAATCATATCCATTTAGGGTTTTAGAACTTATGGTTTCATCAAAATGTAGGGAAAACAAAACACACCCTACTATCAATTTAAATATTTAAGCATGGATGATGTATAGATTGGATCTAAAATTAATGAAAGTTGGATCTAAATATGTAAATAAAAAATGAGGTTAGGTGTTGTGCCCTTAACCTATAATGTGGATAGCGATATGTGTAACCAAATTTTGGCTACCATATCTCTTAATTAAGCTATAATTTTATCAATATATTCTTATATAGATAGTTAATTTAGCATGGGGTGGCATCCATAAGACAATTAGGTATATATATGATTTAGAGGTTAGATTAACATCATTTTGTCAATCGTGTTCTTCTTAGATAACTTTTTAAGGTTTATCCCCTCGACATGGCTTATTATTCTCAAGTATTATCAAGTATTTGTAGCATATTTCCTATTATATTATTCGTTTGTATAAGTTATTTTAATACAAGTGGTATTAGAGCATGGTATTGGCACTCAAAGAGTAATAATCAAGTTGATTTTTTTAACTAAATAATTCTAATTATGAATTGAATATGTCTCTCAATTTGGAAAAAAATTATTGATTTTGGAGGGTTTTCAAGGCTATATTTCAGTTTCTATAGTCTATATTTGAGGCCATTTGGATTATATTCGAAGGGGTTATTATTAAATTAGGGATTCCACAAAATTTTCTCCAAAGGTTATAAATCAATAAAAAAATTATAATTTCTAGAGGGTTGATCAAGGACATATTGAGAATACTACTATCTAGATTTGAGATCATTTGAAATATGTTTTATGAAGTTATTTTAAAATTGGGGTTCCTCCAAATTCACTCTCAAGGTTACAAATTAGATAGTTTCTTGGTATTTTTCTAACAAGTGAGATCTATCCCCTAATAAGTTATAGTAAAAAATTTAGATCATTTGGATTTACTTTTTGTGATTTATTATAAAATTAACTTTCCCCATCATGGTAGGGTCTACCACAAGAGACGAAAATAATCATATTGATTTTAAGTGATTTATTATAAAATTATTTTTCCCCATCATAGTAGGTTTGACCACGAGAGGCAAAATAATCCTATAACACCTATAAAATCTCCTCACAAGGATGATACAATAAATGAGGAGATGAGTTCCACATATATCAAATATATAAGGGAAGAAAGTATCAAGGTTAAGGAAGATATATCATTGTTGAAGGTAGAAATGATAGCCATGAGAGAGAGAGAGAGATCAAAGTGTTATCAAGGATAATTGAGCCCCTTTATGAGTTGCTAAATTTAAGAGATTAGATTCACATTATAATAATTTGGATAAATATGAGTCTCCTAAGGTGCATGATCCTTTTGGGTTTGAATTGAATATAAAGATGGATTATCACCCAAATAATTCTATGGCCAAATACTTCACACTAAATATGGATATATGCAAGTTTGATGGCAAGGATCCAACCAATTGGCTCTACCAAATGGAATAGTTCTTTACTATTAATTATGTCCCATGCCAATAGAAGGTTTCACAACATCCTTATACTTGGAACCAAACCAATTTATTTGGTATCATTACCTATGTGAAGAGAATAAAAATAAGGGATGTTTTGTCACATGATATATCTTCCAAGAGGAACTCGCTACACATTATGGTGACAATATTATGAATATATACTTCAACTTTCTTACCAAAATAAAGAAAATATGTATAGTCAACGACTATACATGTCAATTCCAAAATTTATCTTTAAGAGTGGAACATGTTACAAGAGAAAAACTATAGGAATTATCTCTCATGTGGTTTAAATAACCACATTAAATATGAGGTACACATGTCCTATATAAATTATGTGTCCCAAGAAATACTTTTGGAAATTCAAGTACATGAAAAAGATTTGACAAATGGACAAAAAGGATTTGTAAACATAAGAGATATAAACACTCGTACATAGTCATCTCCTCAACCTACCAAGCTAACTCCACAAAAAATTGAAGATAAGAGATAAAAAAGAGTTATGCTTTATTTGCGATAGAAAATAGGGTTGAGGACATAATCATTCTAAAAATAAATGTTTCTACATTGAAGGTTCAAGTGAGAAAGAAGAGGATGAAGAAGCAATATTAGATGGAGGCAAAGAGATAGATGAGGAATTTTGTGAAACCTAACCAACCATTTTATGTCATGCATTTTATAGCATTAGCACCCCACAAACTCTTAAGGTAATAGGATTTTTGAAGAAAGAGTAGTAATATTGAGGGATTCAAGAAGCACTCACAAATTCCTCAATAAGAATCTAGTTTCTCATATGAATTATTTTATATATCTGGGTCCATAATTTTAGGCCCGGATTGCAAATGGGGGTATTATCAATTGTTTGGGGAAATTTCAAAGCATTAAATTTCCTATGGGAGAATATCAACTATATTTCTTGATGTTTGATATTCTCATGGGTGTATAACAAATATTGTATTGGGACTTTAGTGGCTTACAACATTAGGGAAAATTAAGATGAACTTCTAGAATATATTCGTGCAATTTCACTTAAAGGAAATGATAGTTTAACTAAAAGGGTTGCATGCAAAGTCTCCATAAATGGTACTTGTTCTCATGAAATAAAAAATATTCTTAACAAAAGGTTTGATGGATTTGTGGCCCAATTTTTTTCATTAGCAGTCTATCAGTCAAATACTCCTACACAACAAGATATGCTAGAAAATATAAATATCCACTCAGTAGCCTTTGGATATATACCTAAAGGATTCCCTCCTAAAAGGAATCATGATTAGGCCATTAAACTAGTAACAAGGATCCAACTAAACAAAATTAGTCTGTATGGCTACTCCTATGTAAAAAAAGAGATCAAGAAGATGGTTCAAGAGATGATAGAGGAAGGTATTATTAGGCATAGCCATAGTGCTTACTCCTCTCTAGTTGTGATGGTTCACAAGAAGGATTAAACTTGGTGCATAGGTCTATACTATGGAGAACTCAACAAGTACACCATCAAATATAAGTTTCTTATTCTAGTCATTGATGATTTACTAGATGAACTAAATGCAGCTATATTTTATAAAACTTAATATAAGGTTATCACCAAATTAGAATTAAAGAAGAATATATTAACAAGACAACATTTAGTATTTATGAGGGTCACTATGAGTTTATAGTGATGTAATTTATTCGTACTAATGCTCCTTATACATTTGATTTTTTTATGAATTCCATATTTAATCCATTTTTAGTGTTTACATTGGTTTTATTTGATAATACATTGATATATAGCAAGACATGGGAAGGCCACTTGCACCATGCAGATTAATCATTATAAATTCTCCAATAAAATCAACTTTATTCTCAACCTTCCAAGTGCACTTTTGGTTATTTTTATGCTTTTTGAGTACTTGGGTCACATAGATTCTCATGGATTAAAATTAGATTTAAATAAAATTAAGGCTATGATTGTTTTTTCTTAAAACTATTAAGAACATGAGGGGTTTCCTAGGACTCACATGAAACTATATAATATTTATAAACTATTGAAACATAGTAGCACACCTCACAACTTTAGTGGAAAAGGATTATTTCTAGTGGAATGAGTTAGCTAATACAAAATTTGAGTTACTAAAGGATGATATGTGTACCACTCTAATTCTAGTCAATCTAAATTGTACCAAGGATTTTAATTATGGAGTGTGACGATTGAAGAAATGGTATAGAACTTATTACGTAGGAAGGTGGGCCCATTAATTTTGAAATAAATCAACTGAAAGGTAGTAATCAACTCAAACTTATTTATAAGAATATAATTTTATCTATTCTTCATGCAATGAAATACTAGAGCCCATATTTGATGGGTGGACACTTCAAATTTAAGATAAATCGTTGTAGCCTAAAATATTTTTTAAAGATGATTTTAATCTTAATATAAAAGAATGGGTCGCTAAGATGTTTAGTTATGACTTTTAGATCTTTTATAAGAAAGGGAAGGATAATATAGTGGATAATGCACTATTTATGAAGGATAAGGGATTATTGTGCATTGTTTCAATATTGCAAGTAACTTGGGTTGAAGAAGACAAATTAGAGTGATAGAATGATGTTACTACAAGGAATCTCATTAAATAGTTGATAAATGATCCAAGAAGTTCAAATATATTTTTTTTGAAGGGAGACTCTTTGTGGTATAAAGAGAGATTGTTCCTATGCAAGAATTTCACCCTCAATATTTTTGAAGATATATCATTGAATTGAGAAAGATTTATTTGGGAAGGGATTAAATTTGATGTTCACAAATTAATGGTATATTTTTTTTATGTTAAATAAATAAATTTGAGACATCTTGCCTTTTATAGCCTTGTCTTATTCCTAGCTAGAAATGAGAAAAGGTCTCTATGGATTTCTTTACAAGCCTTCCATGATCTAAAGGTAAGAGTTTTATCATGATGGTAGTGGATTACCTCACCAAATATATTCATTTTACTACATTATCCCATCTATTTACAAGTATAATGGAAAATATTTTTTGGAGAATATGCAAAAGTTAAATAATACCCCAAGGGTTCTTGCCAGTGATTGTGACCCTATATTTTCCAGTAACTTTTGGATGGTTTTATTCTCTTCTATGGATAATCATTTATATAATAGATATTCCATATTTCTATTTTAAAATAAGTAAACTTGGGCCATTAATAAATATTAGAGGGGTATTTATTTTTTCACTTTAGATAAGTAGTCTCAATGACTAGCTTGGATACCCTATCAAAATACTGCTAGAACATTTCCTTCCATATTTATTTAGAAATTTTACCATTCATGGTTCATTAAATGGTTACCGCCCCCATTAAACATATCATAATTAAGGGTGATAAAAATAATTTAGGCTATGGAATATCACATGAATCATCAACAATAGGTACTTTCTAGACTCAAGTAGAATTTGGGAAATACACAAAATTGAATGAAAAATATTGAACAATAATATAGTGAGAAATTTTGAATTAGGTATTTATATTTTCTTGAGATTTGAATCTTATAATAAAAATTACTTGAAGAAACAAACAAATAATAATATGTCAACAAAATATTATGCTTCATAGTAGATTTTGTAGAAGATTTCCAGTATAGCTTACAAGTTGAGTTATCTCCCAAAGAAAAGATACATCAAATTTTCATGTTTCATGTTTAAATAAGGTGATTGGTCAAAATATCCCTACAAATATAATGATATCAATGCTTAATTAAATAAGGGAGAATAATCTTACATCCATCTTTAATTGTTTGGACATGCATAAAGAAATTAAGTACTAGGAAAATCACAAAGTACCTCATTTAGTGGAATAATTTATTGATTAAATATTCTATACATGTGAACATGAATATTTTACATAGAAGCATCCATAACTCATTATCATTTATGATAATTCTTCTTTAAAGGTGGGGCATGCTACACCCTTAACCAAGATTTTGCATAGGGATACAAGTAGTTATCTTTTGGCTAACATAACTCTTAATTAATATATGTGTTCATTAATATAGTATTATATAAGTACATAAGTCATCTTTGAGTGACATAATTTAATAATCAGGTATATATAGGAGTTAGAGGTATTTTAATCATAATATTGTAAATTATGTTCTTGTTGAATACTTTTGGAGTTTTCCCCCTCAAAGTGTCTTATTATTCTCAAGTATTATTAAGTATTTGCAACGTATTTTATATTATATTCTTCTCTTGTACAATTTATTTATTTACATGATATTTTTTTATCTTGTTTTTGATACATTTCTTTTTGTATGTGAAAATTATGTTGTTTTTTGTCATACCAATTTAAATTAGAAATTTAATGACAAATCCATATTATAGATCCTATAATAGAATCTAGACTAATAAGGACTAGTCATACCCATGGTATAGTTTAGGGGTATTTTTCCTTCATGTGATATATCTCAACTATTATAATTTTATCCTTTGGTTTATGTGACCTACACTCTTGCATCTAGCAATTTTTAAATTAAGGGGTTATGTAGAAACACTTAGTTTAAATTATAAGGAAGGTTGTATGATTTTTAGAAATAATAGGGATAAATGAGAATTATGAAATGAAATGGAATACTCATTATAGGCATCTAAAGATGTTCTACCACTAAAAGTATAGATAGATCCATAAAAAAAATTAAGACATGATAACTAGAGATTGAAAGATTGAAATCACTATAAAATATACTCTAGGGGAAGGAGTAAATTACTTGATGAAAGAACACAATAAATAATGGATTACAATATGATAAATAATAATAAATAAAACCAATGTAAAGTCTCACTAACTAAAATATCTCTAAATGCATTGATTAAGAAAAATTATTGTGTACAAGCTCATAAAATGAAAATACAAATTATCTTGGACCATATAATTGTATGTTAATGGTCACTAAATTCATCTTTAATAGACCATGTTATAATATTATGTGCATTAGAATTAATAGGAACCAATTTATCATGAGATAATGACTTGCACCAATAACATATGTTAAAATTTCATGAGTTACATGATAAATGTCATCACCATTAGGTATATCAACATCATGTGAGGGGTAAGACAAAAAACCAATTAGGAAAGCATCTTAGAGTTCCTCATATTATATATCATGAAAATATTGAGGGGTAATCAAGAGTGAATCAAAATCACTAGCCAGAAAATGAGTATAATCATAATGAATCTTATGGGTAAGTGAGATGAAAGCATCTAAAATAGAAGAAAAAGTGATGATAAATTCCATGAAGGATTAAATATTGGATACACGTTGAAACAATCAATCCATGGAATATGGATTACCATCCTTTTGATAGAAGGATGTGATATCACCAAAGGATAAATGGATTTGAATTAATAAATTACAAAAATACATTAAAATCCTTAATATAAGAATGAATATGAGAAAAGGATAAAGGTTTATGGAAATTGATCATAAATTAAAATCACTTAAGGGACTATGGATTGTGAGAAGGATAACCTAAGCCAAAGCCCTAAAATACATTAAAAATTTTGACATAAGAATGAATGTGAGAAAAGAGTACAATTTGATGACAATCCATACTAGATGAAAATCAATTTAGGGACTATGGACTATGACAAGGAAAACCTAAATAAAATCCCTAAAATACATTAAAAAATTTGACATAAGAATTAATATGATATAAGGGTATAAGTTGATGGAAATCCATGTTGAATGAAAATTAATCAAAGGACTATGGATTGTGAGGACACTTAGAAATCAAAGGATTAGATGGTTTTAGAACTTGTGGTTTCACTAAAATGTAGGGAAACAAAAAATACCCTATAAGTAATTTAGAATATCTAATTTAATATTTAAGCAAATTAAAAAATAAGGTTGGAGGGGTTTATCTCTTTATTGATTTATTTCTTTCAATATTTGATTTTTCCGTTTGTTTGTTGTGATCAACAATTCAAATTAGAAATCTAATAAAAAATATACATAATAAATCCTCTGATGTAATATAAAATAATAAGGACTAGTTGTGTCTATAGTATTTTATAGGGACAATTTTACTAAAATTAGAAAATGAGGTTGGAGGTGGTTAGATTTTTTATTAATTTATTGCTTGGATATGTGAAAATTTTGATATTTATTGTGATCAACATCTAAAATTGGTAATGTAATGAAAAATATACATCATAGAGCCTATGCTGAAATCTAGACTAATAAGGACTAGTTGCATTTGTAGTCTAGTTTAGGGATTTGGTTCAACTATCGTGAATTTGTCTCTTTTTATATGACCTATGTTACTGTCTCTAGTGCTTATTTTTAAATTAAGGGGTTGTGGTAAAAATAACAATATCACCAATTTTGATCTCAACAAGCCAACATTGGTGTGGGTTGATCCCGTAGTTGATCTCAACAAGTCAGCACCGATGTGGATCCGTCTGTCGGGTCTGCCCCTAGAATACTGGGATGAATCCATATTCAAATGTATTGGGGACTCCTTGTGCTAGTTCATCACTTCAAACTCCATTACTAGGTCCAAATCCAGGTTAGTTTTTTCCCATTTTTGTGTCAATATCAAAGTGCATAAGTCTCTATGTACTTTTGTGAAGTTCTATTCTAATTTTGGTTTCTAGAACCAACAAGTTTGTTATGACAATGCCATAGTCTACTACCAGAAGTGTGCTAAAATTAGTCACCTAATCTCGGATTGTAAATCATAGTTAAAACATGTTCCTAAACCTAGCAAGTCTTCTATTGATGAACACTACCCTTTCGAAGATGAAATTCTAAAGATTGTCGACTTTCGGTCAAGTCTGGCTCTCCTAAGTTGGTTGACTCCTTGATCATTCTAATACCCTCAAATCTGAGGAGGATGTATCTCTTGCTGACTCAGTTTTGGCTCTTGTTGCTCCTGCTCTGGTTAGTGGCTTGGACTTTCCTAGTGTTGGGGTTCTTGGGGTTCCCCTTTCACATGGTGTGGGGGGATATTGGTGAAAAAGGTGACATCCTGAAGGAAGAAGGATTTAAAGCAACAACTGGATTAGTAATGGTTGATGGTGAAGAAGGTGAAATCCTAGAAGAAGAGGCTTTAAATGTAAAATTTGAGTTAGTTAAGACAAAATCTTTAGGTTTGACTTAGGAAAAAATAATAGAGGAGGAGTTTTGGTCAACCTCAAATAAAAAGGGGAAACAAAGGAAAGCAGATGTGGGTGGTGACTCTAAACCTGGTAGGCCCAAATAGTGATAGACTAGGAATGGGGAGACAACAAAAGAGATAGTCATAAGTAAACAAAAGACATTGGAAGTGTCCTGAAAGAAGGGTAAAAAATGAAGGTCTTATCCTGGAATGTGAGGGCTAAATAGCTCTCACAAATAGCTGGCATTGAAAAACTATGTGATGGAACATAAGATTGATGTTTTTCTTCTACATGAAATAAAAATAAAGAAAACAAAATTTGATAATATAGCTAAGTATATTTGGTCGGGTTACCTCTTCTCTTGTAGTGATGTTGATGGGGTGTCTGGAGGGCTTGTTGTGATGTGGAATCCTAACAAGATCTCTAGTTTTGAAATTTTTCAATGTCGGAGTAGTGTGGGGGTCAAGTTTTCACATCCAAGTGACTCTTGGTCATTCATCAATGTCTATGCCCCTAACCAAAGGAATGCTAGGAAATCCCTTTGGTAGGATCTTTCTGATTGGATAAAAAATAACATGCGGTCATGTTGGCTAGTGTCTGGAGACTTCAACTCTCCCTTGTATCCTTCAAAGAAAAGTGGAGGGCTTGTGAACTACTCTGACAACATGGCTGATCTGGCGAATTTCCTGAGTAACACTAGCCTGGTTTCCATTGACTTGTTGGTTCCATCATTCACGTGGACCAATAAGCATCTTGGGGATGGTTTGATCTAGGTCATACTTGACAGATTTATTTGTTCTCACAATTAGACAACTTTTTTCAATGCTATTATGCTTGCCCTACCCCATATTGTCTCTGATCATAATACTTTATTGTTAGTCATGAATAAATTGTTTGTTGTGGGACCCTTTCCTTTTTAGTTTGAGATTATTTGGAACTCCCATCTAGATTTTAGGAATAAAGTTATTGAATAGTGGAATATCCCTGTACATGGCTCCCCCATGTTTAGAATTTTTAACAAACTCAAGCATGTCAAGGATATGGTGAAGGGTTGGAATAAGAGAGTTTTTGGGATGTCTTCCAGAAAAAAAGAGCCTCAGGGGATAATTTGAAGGTCATACAAAAAATAACGGAAGAGGGGGATGTTAGCCTATTGAACTATATCCATGAAAGAGAGAGTCATTGGGAATGGGAATAAATTTTAAAGGGAGATATTCTGGAAACAGAAATCTAAATTCCAATGGTTGCATGAGGATGACATAAATACCTCCTTTTTTTATGTTTTTGCCCTTAAAAATAAGAAAATGAACCAAATAACTAAGCTTCAAAATGAGAAGGGGGTCTTGGTCAGCACGCCCACCCAGATTGGGCTTGTGGCATCTAGATACTTTCAAAGGGCTTATTTGGCTCCTAACGAGGCCCACAATTTTGCTATGGACAACCTGTTGTTGGACCCTCTTCCTTCCACCCTAACCTAGGATGCTAATAGCATCATCCTTTGTTTTGTCACTCTCAAGGAAGTCTGAATGGTTTTTTTCAGTATGGGGGCCTATAAGGTGCTTAGCCTAGATGGGTTCCCCCCAGCTTTCTTCAGATATTTTAGGATATTGTTGAAGGGAACGTTGTCCTAGCTACCAAGGATTTCTTCAAATCTAGTAAGATCCTCAAATAGATGAACCACACCTTTATTTACCTGGTTTCCAAGTTTTTTGAACCTCATTCTATGACTAACTGAATTTAGGCCTATAAGTCTTTGCAATACCATTTACAAGATATTCTTTAAAATCTTGGTGAATCGCCTGAAACCCTTTCTTGATAAAATGATAAGCCCTACCCAATTTTTTTTTGTTTTGGGTCATCACATCTTGGATGCCACCATCACCACCCATGATATTTTTCACTCCATGGATAGATGCAACAATGCTAGTATAGCCTTCAAACTAGATATTTTAAAAGCATATGATAAGGTGTTATGGGACTTTATCTCCAAAGTCCTATCTAAGTTTGGTTTTGACTAGATGTTTATTAACCTCTTGATGGAGTGCATTACCACTGTGAGATAATTTGTGTTGGTTAATGGGGGACCCTTTGGTTTCTTCAATGTTGGCAGAGGTATCAAACAGGGGGATCATCTCTCGCCCTATTTGTTTATCATGGTCATGGATGTGTTGAGTAGGAACATATTCAAACTGTTGTTAGAGAGCTCCATAAAGGGGGTTAAACTTGCCACTCCGCTAGAACCTGCTGTTATCCAAAAATTCATTGATGATACTATATTCTTCGAGAAGGCTTTTGTGATTGAAGCCAAGAAATGGAAAAGTTGAATTAATAATTATGTTGTTTTCTATGGCCAATGTATAAATTATAATAAAATGATGATTTACTTCTTCAACAAAACTCTTGCTCTCCAAGCTCAAGTGACTGTTGTCCTAGGTTGTGTGAGTGGATCTCTCCTTTTGGAATATTTAGGACTACCCCTTACTATCAAGGAAGTCACTCCTACCTTTTGAATCACAGTTTTAGAAAGCATCCAAAGGAAATTGGTGGGGTGGCAAGGCTTCATTCTCGGTCATGCTAGTAAGCTGCAAATTTTGTTTGTTGGTCTTCAAGGGATCCATGTCTACTTACTTTATATCTTTAAGATCCATAGATATATTGCTGAGAAATTTGAAAAAAATCAAAGGAAAAGAAGAAGTTCACTCTGGTTAGCTAGGACAAATTTTGTATGCCTAAATCTTGTGGTGGGATTGGAATCAAGAAATTGCACCAACAAAGCCTTACTTGCTAAGTTTGATTGGGACCAATTAAGGAATAAAAATTACTAGTGCAAGATCATGAATTCTAAGTATCTTTGCAATAGACCCATGATTAAATGCCTCTCTGATGATCACCCTTCTAGATCTCTAGCATTGAAGAACATTTGCAAAATGTAGGAACTGCTCATATCTGGGATAAAATTGGAGCTTGGGAATGATAATAACATCATATTTTGGGAGGCCCTTGGTTGCTTGATTCCCCCCTTTCGCACTCTTATTTCAGGAACCTTATGAGACCTACATAACTCTTCTTTGGTAAGTATATAAGTGACTACCTTCTTGGTCAGCCGGGTGCTAGGCAATGGAAAGATTTGTTTCTTTGTTTCCCTTTGTCCCTTGAGTTGTTAAATATGGCTAAGTCTCTACAAGAATTACTCTCCCTCACTAGATCACCTCTATCCAAGATTGATGATGAATTCTACTAGATCAAAGATAGGCAGGGAAATCTTTCAATTAGAACGACTTACAATCTACTAACAGTTCAGGGGGATGATAATGAGCCCTAGAGATAGGTCTGGAATAGGCACATGATTTCAAAAATCAATTTATTTTGGTGGACGACCTATCATAATAGAATCCTAACTCAAGATAACCCGAGGAAAAGGGGATTTTAGATCCCAAATATGTGTTTGTTGTGTAAAAGAAATGGAGAGTCTGCAGACCATTTATTCTTGCACTGTCTGTTTGTTGTTGGTGTCTAAGAGCTAGCTTTTGAGAAGTTGGGGGCCCATTGGACTATGTGTAGGGACACCAAATCCTTCATTTTTGGCTGGTCTAGTCCCTTTCAACATCCTATCCCTAGGGAGATTTGGAACTAGGTCCCCCCATCATTTGTTGGTGCTTGTGGAAAGAGAGAAACAACAAGATATTCAAGAATATTGAGATGAGTCCTAAGGAGATTTTTGGAATAGTTCTAAGGCTTATTTCTAAAAATATTTTTATTTACAATGGGAAAACCTCAAACAAAGCTCCTACAGAGTGAGAAATCAAAATGGCCAAAGCTTGGAACAGGAATCTAGAGATCAACTCCTTTGACAACTCTAAGGCCCAAGCTAGATGGGATACAGTTTGGAAACCCTCGGATCATGGGTGGAACAAACACAATTTTGATGGTGCGGCCAAGGGGAACCCTAGTAGGGCTAACATCAGGGGCATTATAAGGGACTGCATGGGTAACTTTATGGTTGGTTAGTTGGGGATATAGGGATTCAGATCTCCATGACTGTAGAAGCCAAGGCACTGCTAAAGGGTGTCCAATTATCTATTACTATGGGGGTAAAGAAAATACACATAGAAGGGGATTCCAAGTCAGTGATTGATTCTATCAAATGTGGCAGATTATTAGGATGGAACACCAGAGATATCCTTTTGGACATAAATCATATGGTGTTGAAGCTGGTTATGAAGATCTGTAGTTACATATTTCATGAGGGGAATCAAGTTGTTGACGCCTTGGCTAATATCGGATCCTATTGGAGCATTTCCAAGTGTTGGAGGAGTATTGGGAATTTACCACTAAAATTACAAGGTTTAATCCTTAAGGAACAAGGCACCTTTGTTACCCATGATGTTGCCTAAAATTGTGATTATCAAGGCTTTATGGGTGGTCCACATACTTGTTCTTTGGGTGATGTGGATGAAGATGGATGATGAGGTGTTAAATACGTGGCAACATTTGAATAATGGGGGGAAGGTAGTGGTTACATAGCTAATAATGAGGAGTGATGGGAACTACAATGGGTTAACAACTAAGTTTGGTTGGGACATACACAAATTTAATTTATGGCCTTTTCATATCCTTTGCATATCTTTAAGGACTTCCAATTTAAAATTTTATGTGGCTAATTCTTATCATGTGGAGATCATGCTAAGTCCCATCGGCACCGCTAAAAAATTTCTAAAGATAAAAGGTAGATACTTAGGGAATTCTAAATTTGGCCCTACGACCATTTATCATCAATACTTGTGCAATCATAACTTGGAAGGAAAACCTATCAATGTCATCATTTTTCACAAACCTTACTAATGGCGTTTAAATATTTTCAATAATGGGGTCACGAAGATTTCTTGTTTGGAAATAACTCCTGAAGCATGTAATTTGCAGATTGTCTTGATTACTAGGCTTCATCCTATCTAGCTTAAAAGAAGTTTTTTTTGGGTGACCTCTCACATTGATAGATATTTTTACTTCTTTCTCTCGTAGGTTTCTTGGGTTCTTAGAGTGAAGTGCAAAAAAATGGGTGGTGACAAGGTGAAGATAGAGCTAGACAATTGTGAGGAATTATGGAAGGATCCTCTGGTTTGGCATATATGTATCAAAGGAGGGCTAGTTTTGTTAATGGAATGCTTGGCTGGTCATGTTGTGAGGATGTCGACACAATTCATGAGCTCTTGGAAATATAGGAGGGTTATGATGGGAGGTATCTCCTTCGAGGTCAATGAGAAGGTAATTTCTCAAGCAACTGTGCTCTCCTGCATCGAGAAGAAATACACTAAGCACACCAAGACCCAGGACAACGAAAGCCTTAATGACTTTTTAAAGAAAATGAAAAACGTGTTCATTCCCAGTCTGGTTTCAAAAGAGAAGCGCTCCCTCAACCATGGGACCGGGTTTGTTTGGCTCTAATGAAGTATGTGACTTTGGAGGGTAGACATAGATTTTTCTATTATTATCACTTGCCTCTTTTAAATCCTCTGCCACAAAATGCTCTCGAGTTTTCCATTTTTCTTACTCAATGACTTAGAAATATTTGTTGATAAATTTTTGGAAACTTCTACCCAAAACCCTGAAGAAACACCACCTCTACCGCTCCACTAGGGCCTCATTCCAAGGCTTTATCATTTCCATCTAGCTCTTTGTCCACCCAAACCAATTTTTTCTATTCGGATTGAGGAAGTTGAACCCCTTGTCCAGACCAATGTGAATCCCTCTCTAGATGATTCTAAGGGCCCCAAAACGAAAACCCCTTCGGTGAATATTAAAACCCCCAAGGCTAAACCTCCCACCAAAAATAAAAAGGGCAGTGTGGGGAATGCTCAATCGAAAGTGATGATTGGGATTTGTGAGATCAAATTTGCTCCCCTCAAGATAGACAAAAAACTTGCAGCTAAGAAAAAATTAAAAGAAGAGGGGAAAGGCCAGGTGGAGCTACCGCCATTGACAACGATGGGAAGAATATTGTTGGTAAAGATTCCAAGGGGGACACCATGGTGGTTGCTACTATGGAGACAAGGTTAGAGAATACCAGCATTAGGAGATCACATAGGTTGGAAAAGAATAGTAATAAAGTGTTGGTTAATAATATTTCTAGTGATGAGGAGTAGTCTGATAGTAAAGGCAAGAGGAAGGAGGAAGACACAAAGGAGGAGGAGGAGGAATTTTTTGAAGGGCCTAGTCACTTTTTCGACTTCTAAAAGATACTCAAGGATGATTTAACAACCCAACCCTCAGACCCCGAATCTATGGAAGAAGATACTATGAATACCATGGATAAAGTGGAGGATTATAACATGTTGTTGGAGTGAGTGGAGAAGCTCGAGAAGAAATTCATTGGATCGACTCGGTTCATTGTCAAGATAATCCACTGTGCATTTGGTACCCTTTCTACTGTTCTCAAGGATGAAATGGATAAGAAGGCTATGTAGGAGGGCCCCAACTAGGTTGGGGAGGATTTTATTAATCTCCTCTCTTAGAATTGGGAGGATTCTAGTTAGTCTGTTGTTGTATCTTATTTGTTGGGTCGTTGTTTGTCGGTTGTTGGTCTACTATTTTTGTGTTTTGTTTTTCTTGGTGGTTAATGTTTTAATTCTCTGAACCTTATCTTGTTTGGCCCTTGTGGCTCATTGTGTAAAGGGTACATCACCCTATAAATTTTTCTTAATATATCAAAAAAAATGTCACCAATTGTAAATTAGATGCAATGTTGTAGCATTTTTAGGATCACACATATTGTAGTAGTACTAGGGATAAATAGGAATTAATATGAGATGAAATAGAAAAGTCATTATGGGAATAAAAGTAATTTATATCACTAAAGAGCATAAATCAACCAGTATCATATCTTAAGGTGTGGCTACTAGAGATTAAAAGATTGGAATCAATATGAGAAAACATTGAAGGGAAAGGAGTAAAGTATTCAATGAAATAACATGATAAAGCATGGAACAAAATATGATAATATATAATGAATCAATCTATTAAATAGTGTCATCAATTTAAATATCTTCAAATGTATTAAAGACATTAATTTTCATAGTACATGTTATTAAATTTGAAAGCTTCTATATTTTACTACATAAAAAAAATTCATCAACATTTTAGATCATACTCTATGACCCATCATCAAGTTAAAGTGAGACAAAGAGGAGAATGAATGAGTAAATAACAAAACAAACCCACTAAATAGTGTTGGGGTGAGGTGAAATGGGGAACAAGACAAAACTAGGGGGGTTAGAGGAGAATAACCAACATTAAATTCAAATTATGAAAAAAAAAAAAAGAGAAAAAGGAAAAACGACAAAGCCAAAAACAATTAAAGATGAAAGTGGCAAAGATTAAAAAAAAAGTAGGTTTGAAAGGCTAAAACCAACAAATTCAATTGAATAAGTGAGTGCACGCATATATGTATATCTCTATATGATGTATATATATCTATGTGTTGCATCTCTATAAATGTATGCATGAATGTATATAAATCTATATAAATGTAAGCATTTATGTAGATAAATTTATATGTTGCATATATGTGTACATGAAATTGTATATAAAACTGTATGAATATATATGTGTGTATATAAATGTATATAAATATTTATATGTATGATATATACATATATAAATATTTGTGTGTGTATACACACACTCACAAATACAAGCTCACAAGGGTAACGAGTGAGAACAAAAAATAAAAAGGGAGGAGAGAGCTATCAATGTGAGTAAAAAGAAGAAAATAATCTTGAACAAGAATATAAATAAATATATGCAAGCTAACAAATGAATACTTGAGGGATCTATGCATAAAAATCTATGAAAGTAAACACATATGCCAAATAAAAAATGTATACGCCATATATATACAAGTGTAGGTAAAAATAATGAACATGCATGTATAAATGTGTTTTTGTGTATGTATGTATGTATGTATGTATGTATGTATATGTATGCATGTATGTGTGTATGTGTGTATGTGTTTATATATGCATATACATACATACATATATGTGTGTGTGGTGTTTGTATGGATATATATACATATATACCTATGTGTATACATATATGTATATACATACATTCATATATTTTTATTTATAGAGATATATGCATATGTATGTGTATATACATGTATGTGTGTGTATGCATAGATATGTATATGTATATACATATACACACATATACATAAGGGTGATTACATGTGAATGTTTAACTAGGTGCATAAGCTCATAGAATATGAGAAAAAAAAATTGCAAGAAGAAACAAAAAAGGAAGAAGACATGAATACCCCCTTGTGAGTAGGATGGAAAGAGAAGAAATAAAAATGCATGAACAAAGAAAGGAAGGTAAAGAATGATCTAATGGTTGCACAATGTTAAAACCCACCAAAATAAGTTGTAGGTACACCAATAGAAGGACAAGATGGGGGAAAGGAGAGAGGGAGGAGAAAGAAAGGCGGTTTGGGGGAAAAATGGTGAGAGAAGGAGGAAAGATATAGAGGGGAGGGAAAATAAAAGGTTAAGATGCATGAATTGATGAGGAATGGAGGATAGATAAAGTGAGGGGGAGGAAAAATAAAGGGTCAAAGGGGCAAGGGAGAGAGAAATTTCTAAGGCTAGTTGTAAAGGGTGCCAAGAGAAACTCAAATTACATCCTTCATCATGATTGAGGTTGGAGGGGTGGTTTTTAATTTCTATGGCCTCTTTGAGTTTTCACTTAAAATAGTTAACTTCTTTAGCTAGGATTTGTGTTTCTTCTAAGAAAATTCAGTTTTTAGTCTTGGAAGAGTGTTCAACTAAGGAAAATTCCAAGACATGATCATGTTTTATGTTTGAATTACACTCCTTGATCATGATGCTAAAGAAGGGGGTCTCTATGGTCTTTGAGATAAGGGATAAGATATATTAAATGAGAGATTGATTTGAAGGTATAAATGAGACCCTTTCTTTGAAGGATCTTGGAGGTTTTGTTGGAGATACTCTCAATATAGGGGAGAGAAGCTACATGGATGTTTAAAGGGGTAAAATCCTTGGGTTTGGAGAAAAACAAGATGTGGCTTGATTACAAGCTCTCTTAATCTGTTTACTTTTTTAACCATTCAATTTGAAGATGTGGGTGAGGTGGGAAATCTCTTGGTCTAAGTATTCTTGATCAAAAATTCAAAAATCCTTGATAGCTGGGGTTTTAAGGATACCAACTTATTAGGAATAGTGGTGATTGATGAGAGCCATTTGTGTTCCATTTAATACCATATTTTAGCCTTTTCATTTACCTTAATATCCATTTTCATATTCCAATTCCATGCCATTTTATCACCTTTATGTAGCATATGGCTAGATATAAGTAATATTTAATTTAGTTTCTAGATAAAATATGTGAATAATAAATGTTAGATTGTATTTACTAATATTTCCTTCTACTATGTTAATAAAATATATCATGCAACATGCTAATTGAAGGAGAAGAACACATACCTCATGTCACCCGTCAATGTACTTACTAGCAAATCAATTCCAACTATAAACATTTTCTCATGAAATATTTTGATTGTTTAGTTATAACCAATTAAAATTTAGTTTTAATTATATGGAAGAAATGTTCTCATGCCAAAAACAACATTCTCTTTTATTGTAACCATGAGCTAAATAAGCATCTCTATTTTAGGTTTACTTTTATCAATAAATAAAACAACCAATGTAACTTGTGGTTTTCAAACCAAGAAATAATAGTAAGTGGTGTGAGAATATGAAATAGTTTGCAACATATTCATTATAAATATGAGTGGCGTGATAAGAAAGGGAGCAGAAAATATTGAAAGGAAGACTTTGTATCATATTTTGATAATTCAAACAATGTTTTACATTATCAAACCAGCATAGAAAGGCATTCTTGTTTCATCACCCAACGTACTGAGCAGGCAAGGCCCACTTCTTGGGATTTTTGGTGATTTTTGTTATTTCAACAGTATTTTTTCTTTCTATTTTGATTACATTTGTTTATGTATAGAGTGTTTATTATTATTTGTTGTTTGTGATTTAATTAGAACCATAAGATTTTGATGTTAAGTTATCTCTATTAATATCTCACTATGATTAGAACATTTTAAGCTGCAAATTTAAATTATAAATTTATTACAGATTGTTGTTGTTCTTGTTGTAGCCTACATAGTTCCTATAGAAAACTATTGCAATAAGATTTTATACTAGTTTTTATCGTAGAGTTCTCGTTGTATTTTTTAGTAGAGCTATTGTATCAGTTTTAAATGAGTATTTTTATTTTCTAGTTGCATTTCATCCGCACTCACCTCACTACCTACAACCCTTGTGCATATAGCCATTACACCTTTTTCAAGTTTACATCCCTGGATTTGACACTTAGACCAAACTGTATCTAATTATTAATATTAAATCTTTCTCATTATCTACCTCAGTGTTGGCCTATCAATCATGAGAGGGGGAGTGGAGGTATAAGTTTATGTGGGTGGATTTATAAAATAAATTACATGTTAAGTATCCATTAGGATTTCTAATGATCAAATATCAAGGAAATGAAGTTGGTTATTATTTTTATGTGGAGCTTGATTAGACTTGTTGTTTACATTTTGACCCCTTTACCCGACGTGTTCCCCCCCCCAAATCAATCAACGGGGGAACACAAGGGGGTGGAGTCACAATGCCTCCAATAGAGGTTGCTTGGGGCATCACCCCTTAAGAAAAAATTACACATATTATATAAAAGAATTTTATTGAAATTTTATATTTGAATTTCCGTTAAACAGTTGCATAACTACCCAGAATTTAAACGGTTTTATTTGGTACGAATAGAGAATTCCTTGAGTGACAAATTGGATAGTCTATAGAAACACACGTGTGAATGCAAATAGTTGTGTGGTTTTGGGTCTTTTTTCTATAGAGTGCATGAATTGCATGGGAGAAGTTGCAGGTTGTGGGTTGTGACATGCAGTGAAAATGTGAGTATTGTGTTGGGTGCATGTATCATTGTATGTGCAAAATAGAGCAGTAGAAATCATGTGAAATAATTGCTACAAGTTGTAGCTATTGTTGCAAGTTTATTGTAAATTCATTTACTAGAAGTTTAATCAATAAAAGGAATGTTGTTGGTGGACGTAGCCCAAGCATAGGGTGAACCATGCTAAAAATTGTTGTCTCTCACTATTTTTTGTGTATTTTTTCATTCCTTTGTTATTTTTTTGTGTGTTTAATTAATCTTCATATAATTGGTTATTAAAACCCTCCATTTCCTGCCTGCACTTAATTATAGTTATTAGATTTAAGTTCTTTTTTGAAATATGTTTTGAGAAATGTAGTTAAGGTGCACATGGAATTCTTCAATTTTCTCATGACCATGTGGCCAAAAAATGTTGGTGTCATCCAAATAGCACTTCCACCACTTTGGTTTGAGGGTAAAGGAACAGAGGGAAATTTATTCAAGATGCTCCATATAAAGGCTGGCTATGATGGGAGAGAGAGGGGAATCTATGGCAACACCATCTACCTACTCATAGAAAATATCTTGGAAAGTGAAAAAAGTGGATCTAAAACATAACTCCACTAAGGAGGCCACTTCATAATTATTGTTATGTTTGATTAACTCAATAAATTCTAGAAAAACTCTAGTAAAAAGGGAAACCACATCAAAGCTAACAAAGAGGTCATTATCTTCTAACTTTTTTCCTTAATGAAATCCTTGAAGTGATAAGAATCCTTTATGAAGGAGCAAGGTTGCCTCATGAGAGGAGAGATCAACTTGGCAAGAAAGGAAACTAGTTTATAGATGGGGACTACAATGTAAGACACACAAGACAATTGAGAGGGGGGGTGAATCAGTTGCACATTGAAACCTTAAACCCTCATTAACCATTAAACCCTTATCGGTCATCAATGAAATGTAATTGTATGAAACATAAACACATTCAACACCATACATAAGAGAACACTAGATTTATGTGGAAAACCCTAATTAAGGAAAAACTATGGCAAGGATTAGCTCACATATATATGAGTAGGAACATTGAATATAATAGGTTCAATGTTGGAAGGGCTCACTACGCAAAAGAGAAGAAAGGCTCACTACCCAAAGGATTCACTATTTAAAATAAAGAAGAATAGAATAAGACTGTTATAGAGAGATTCACTATCTCAAAGAAATAGGTAAAATCTGTTGGAAATAGGATGCCATTTAATTGTAATCCTAAACATTATTTATTTCATGTATCTCCTAAGTCCTTGGAATATGTTCAACAACACTAGGATTAGGAAGAGAATAATATTTGATGAAATAATCATGTTAATTGAAATTTGTAATTAATTCTAAGTGTTCGGATCATGTGGGGATGCCTTGGAGTTAGCTCCTACAAAATAGGAGCACATGGGTGCACACATGGGAGGTGGGATCCACCTTGGTTCAGTTAACTGGTTGGTGAATTGAGTACACTTCAGAAATGCATCCTAGGTTCCTACAAAATAGGGATTTTGATTTATGCATGTTGAGGTCCTATAAAATAGGGGGTGATGTGTATGAGGTTCAGTTCAGTTCAGTTATGGTTTAGTTATCTTATGTTAGTTTTAGTTGAATGCTAGTTGACTTAAATTAACTTGGAAAATATGGCTAATATCTTGAGTTACATGACAGATAACAGGGACTACCTTTAGCTAACAAGGGATGACCATTCTTGCATGAATGGTGTTGAGAAATTTTTAAGTTAACAAGAAATGACTTGGACCCATCTTGGGTGCCCAAGTTGGCTTCTTGGAATTAACTCCTTTGCATGTTGAGATATTTCAAAAGGCTTAGTTAAGTGGGCCCTCTTTTGGGCGGCTACTTTCAGGATGAAGCCTTGAAGATATTTATAGAATAAAGCTTGAGTTATGACTTTAGTTTGGGATGCCCAAATGGATGAAGGAGAGGATTTGACATTGTTCTTCACAACATAACTCTACTTGCAAGAGATAGGCGTACCTTTTAGGGATAGGGCTTGAGAATTGTAATTGTAACTCATTTGGAGTTTACAATATTGATTAAATTCTATTTATCTCAAGCAAGTTGAAGTGTTATTATTAGTTTTATTGCAGGTTGTGAAGAAGTTTTGGTGAAGGGAAAAGAGGCATTCTCAAGCAAGAATTGGAGCTATTGTAATCTACTTCAAAGATTGAATAATAGATTAATTCTTTGTGGATTTTTTTACCTGAAAGGGTTTTCTACATGTTATATGCTTGCGTAATCTTTCTAATATCCTATCTACTTCTTCTATTAACTTTTGTCTACATTCTACAAATAGTAAAATGGATTAATAAGATAATCACCCACAAAGAATCTATAACAAAGTAAAAGCATATTTAGATCAGAAACATTAAAGTTTTACAAGGTATTAAGCTAAGAAAAAACCTCAATTTTCAATAAAATCCACCATTGTAACTCTGCACCATCCGCAACCTTTGGCTCACTGCCTCCAACAACTTCAGGCACACTAAAAATGTAGACACTTTCTACTCACTGCATTTGATAGCCTTAGGCATTTAAGCTCACACTCAGATCACCACACTTGATCACATTCAAATCATTTTGTACCAAACCACATCACACACTTCTTCAACAATTAACCTTGCTTATATATCCTCCACAACCTCAAAAAAATCTCCATGTCAGCCTCAATTAAACATATGCACCTCAAATGTGCAACCAATAAATAGGTTAGCACCAAACACTTCCACAGTGGAAAGAAGTGAATAAAAACACACCAAGGGTTAACTAAGACCCAAATATACATTGGCATGCTCCCACAAACATCAAATAACCTCTATAATTAGTGCTAGCATGCTAGGTCAATCAAACCTACACTAACACTAACAAGTGACCACATACATGCCTCTCTAGGTCTAGAAATACCATGTGGACCACATAGAAACATTCCACAACATAAAATAATATTACAAAACCATAATAATATTCAAAAATACTACCACAACCTCTTGAAACTAAGAACAGTTTCATTTTATGCAACCATCCACACTGCCATAGACATACATCTCACTCACCAACCTTGTTAAAAAATTGAACACTAGATACTCCAAAGAGAGGTAGATACAAAAAATTGAGCATGTTCCCAAATCCACAAGGCATAATACCACAATTCAAAGAAAGGTGAAGCAATTCCATTTCTCCTAGACAACCTTCTATATAGACAACACACTATCAAACACAACTTCCACTACCACATGATCCAAATCTTGAAACTCTGGATATAGCACCTCTTAACACCTCTAATCAACACATACAAACCACACAAGCATATCTTCAATTATGAAGAAATATGGAGCACAACATTGAACATGTATTTGTCACACTACACACTCTTATATTCAAATTTTCTCAAAAGAGCTTGGAAACTAAGTGAACCGGCTACATCAACAACACGAAAAACATATGATCAACATATCTACAACATATGCAACACCTACTCAATACAAAAAAACACTTCTCAACATGACCACATTAGAGGTTGACATTAAATCACAACACTAATGACAACATAGTGCAACTATCTCCCTAACCATACTAGAGGTTGACATCAATGACAAACTAGTGACAACACCAACAAATATCCAACAATCTCTCCCCTTGTTATTGATGGTAACTCTAGATTTGAAATCAACAAAAGCAACTCTGCAACTCCAACACTCAGAAAAATCTCCCCTTACTTCAGTCTCTCCCCCTAACTAGGAAAATCCTTACACTTCTACCACTTTCTCATATTTCACCCTCTCTTTCCATTACCTTCATTTTTCTCCCCCTTACTTGAGGATTTTTTTTAGACTTAAATCTCTCTCCCCCTTTGACATCAATGGAAAAGGGAAATAATCTCTCCCTTTTACATCACTTAAAATCTTCACTTTAGGCAACACTAGCACACTACTTTCTCTCTATTGCTCTCTCTAACTACACAAATTAAAACACATCACTATCTGCTCCCCCCGAGAGGTAGCCATCATCATTCTAGGACCGAGAATGTATCTTGAGATGCTCTCTTGGAAAAATGCACACCCTTATGTATCTAATTTAAAGGAGGGGTAATAACCCCTAATTTCTGTTAGAGATACTCAAATATCTACAACTTGATCCTTTGTAGGCACATACTCTAGCTTCAGCTCATTCTCAGTGATTTTATCTCTTAGAAAGTGACACCAAATAGAGATATACTTTTTCCTTGAATGAATTAACGAGTTTTTTGAAATATTGATAGCACTTATATTGTCACATAAGATATAAACAGGTTCATCATATGACACTCTGATATCCTTCAATGTCTACTTCATTTATAACACTTGTGTACAACATGATGATGTTGCAATATATTATACCTATGTAGTAGATAATAACATTGAATCCTTCTTACTCAACCAAGAAACCAACCTGCTTCCAAGAAATAAATCACCTCCACTTGTACTTATTCTATCACCTACCCAATCTACACCTCTATAAGCACTCAAAACAAAATTAGTATCCATGGGATACCATAGACCAAAATATGGAGTTCCCTTCAATTATTTGAATATCCTTTTGATTGCTCACATGTGATTCTCTAGGATCTTCTTGAAATCTTGCCACAATACAAACTAAATGCATGATATTCAGTCTAGTAGTGGTAAGATATAACAGTCCAGCAATCATTGATCTATACTTTCTCTAATTTTTATTAGGAGATTCATCATTTTTTCTCAACTTGCAACCAATAACCATGGGAGTACACATTGGTTTAGAATCCTCCATTCCAAACTTATTCAGCATTTCATTGGCATACTTTGACTATGAAATGAAAATACCTTTTTTTGATTAACAAATTTGTAACCCAAGGAAGAAATTCATCTCCCCAAACATTGACATCTCAAACTCTTTTTGTGTCTTCTCTACAAATATATTACACATGCCTTCATTTCCTCCAAAGATTATGTCATCAACATACACAACCACAATCATAATTTTATCTCCCTCAACCTTAAATTAAAGATTACTATTTGCAGTACCCTTTTTGAATCCCTACTACAAGTATCTATCCAATCTTGCATACCAAGATCTAGGAGCTTGTTTAAGTCCATACAATGCCTTTTTTAATCTATAGACCATATCATAATACTTTAACAATGAAAAACCTTCTAGTTGTTCAATGTAAACCTCTTATTCTAACTCACCATTCAAGAAGGCAGACTTGACATCCATCTGATACACCTCGAAGTCTTCATGTGCCGCAAAAGCTAAAAACATTCTAATGGATTCCATCCTTGCCATCAGAGCAAAACTCTCTTCTAAATCTACTCCTTCCACTTGTGAGTAGCCTTTACACACAATTCTAGCCTTATTTCTAACAACCTTTCCATTCTCATTCATTTTGTTCTTGAAAACACATTTAGTTCCTATCACATTCTTGTTTGCTATTCTTGGGGCCAATTCCAAAGTATGATTCTTCTCAATCTGTTTCAACTCTTCTTCCATAAATTTGATCCAATTTTCATCCTTGTATGCTATAGTTACTATTTTAGGTTCTACTTATAAAAGAACAAAATTTTACTCATTCCTATGTCATAGCATCTTTTCTCCTTTTCAACACACCTTTGCTCTTATCTCCAATTATTTGATCTTTAGAATGATTCTTCTACACATACTTAGGAGTTTTAAGGATATTTTTTGGAGCTTCTTCGTCTTCCATTGTCAACTCTTTTTCTTTATCTTCTTATTTATCTTCTTCATTGCAAGGGGGTCATCATATTCATATACTTCTATCAAGACAAAATTTGATGTGGTTCTTCATCTACTTTGACACTTGCACTTTCAACAATATTCTTCAATATTTTGTTATAAGATCTGTATGCCTTGCTTTTTGTAGAGTATCCAAGGAAAATTTCTTCATTAAATATTGCATCAAAATTTCCCATTTTTCATCTCCTAATACGGAATTTTCTTCCAAACACTCTCAAATATTTCATAATAGGATGTTTTCCAAACCATAACTCATAAGAAGTCTTTGAGATATTAACTCTTGTGTGTCCTCTACTAAGAATGTGCATTGCAGTATGAATTTCTTCTCTCCAATAGATATTCAATAGGTTTGCTTCCTTCATCATTGTTCTTGCTACTTCCTAAGTTTTCATGGTATTCCTCTCCATAAATCCATTCTACTGAGGAGTCATAGGAGTTGATAACTATCTTTGTATTCCATGATCTTTACAAAAACTATTAAACTCATTAGAGGTGAACTCACCACCTTTGTCAGACCTCAAGCACTTTATTTTCAAATTTATTTCATTCTCAACCATATATTTAAAGTCTTTAAACTTATCTAGATCTTATGATTCTTATTTGAGAAATGTAACCCAAGGCATTCTAGAATAATCATCTATTAATAGCATGAAATATATGTCACCTTGAGAGATTCTTATTTTGGTGGATCCACATAGGTCTGTATGTACTAACTCCAAAGTTCTTGTAGTAGAATATTCTTTAGTTTTGAAACTCTTCTTTGTTTTCTTTCCAAACTGACACTCTTTGCATATTGCATTGATAGGTTTTGTAATCCTTGGCAGATCTCTCACAACATCAATAGAACTGATCTTCACTAGGCTATCAAAGTTAATGTGACCTATTATTTTATGTCATAGCCAAATTTTATTGATTTGTGACATAAAGCACTTAACACCACCACCTTTGAGTTGATAAAAAATTCATTTTGTCCTTGTTCCTATAGTAACCAAAGTTTTGGAGCTTCCTTTTTTTATTTCACAACCGTCATCTTGAAACACCAAATTGTATTCTCTACTACACATTTGTCCTACGCTAAGAATATTATGTTAGAGACCCTTGACATAAAGAACATCATCTATTTTATGCTTTTCATCAAAGCTAATTGAACCTTTTCCACATATCTTAGTAGACCACCATCATACTTTTGAAGTTTAATAAACTTATTCTTGTCACCTGTCATATGATTTGAGCATCGACTATCAATTATCTAGTAGTTTCTCTCCTCTCTTACATGAAAATTAATCAACATAGTTCCTTCAATGTTGTGACCTATTTCTAGAGAACTTTCCTTCACACATCTTTCAAGATTAGTAGAATTAGCTCCCACATTTAGAGCCATGAGCAAGCATTCATCACTATAATCATCATGATAGTTTGATTCCTCATTATCAGATACACCATTGTCTTTTTTAACATAATAACTCTTCTTGATAATTTACCTTTATGATCCTTATGTTTGTCATTTGCAAATTTGATTGGAAATTTAGAAGCATAATGACCTATCTTTCCACAATTGAAACACTTAAAGTGTAACTTACCTCTGTATTTGCATGTGCTCTTTTTCAATCTCACAAAATTTTCTTCCACCTCATCAAGATCATCAAGATTCGATTCATCATCCTTTTCTACCTTGCTGACTTTAAAGGTAGTTTATTTCTTTGTAGAATCTTGACCAAACTCTCTCAATTCAAAAGAAATTAGAGAACCAAACATTTGATTTCTAGGATAGTGATCCAAATTATGAGTTTCCTCAATAGCATAAACTTTAGAATTATAAGATTTAGGAAGATTTCTCAATACCTTTTTTACAACTTCACTTTCTTCAAGCTTACCACCAAGACCATTGATGGCATTAACAACTTCATCCACTCTGAGCATGTAGGTTGTAATGTTTTCATCTATTGACATCCTTAGATTTTTAATTTTGGCTTTAAAATTATGCATCTTTACTTGCTTGACCTTATCATCTCCTTCATAAATGCTTTGCAACTTTACTAGACCTCTTTAGCAATTTTAGGATTTATCACCTTTTCAAGTTCAAAATTAGAAAGACCACTCAAGATATCATTTCTTTCTTTGTCATTATTCTAATAGTAATTGACCTCATCATCACTTTACAAACCATTAGTAGGCATAGTATATCCAGTTTCAACCGAATTCTGAACACCAAACTCTAGAGAGACAAGAAAGGGTTCCATCCTAGCTTTCCAGTAAGCATAATTCGTTCCATCAAACATAGGAGTTTTGATACCCTTCCTATGTGCCATTTGGATCTACCTCAAGTATTTAAGCTTCTTTCAAGGAACCATAGCTCTGATACCAATTTTTAGACACACATGACAACTTAGAGGGGGGATGAATCAGTTATACATTAAAGCCTTAAACCCTCATTAACCATTAAACCCTTATCAATCATCAGCGGAATGAAAATGTATGAAACATAAAAATATTCAACACCATACACAAGAGAACACCAAATTTACATGGAAAACCCTAATGAGGGAAAACCATGGCGAGGATTAGCTCATATGTATGAATAAAAACATTGAATACAATAGGCTCATTTCCAAAAGGCTCACTACCCAAAGGACTCAATGGTTGAAAGAGAGAAGAATAGAAGAAGACTGCTATAGAGAGATTCACTATCTCAAAGCAATAGGAAAGATCCACCACTGCAACATTGCACCATCCACAAGCTTTGGCTCATTGTCTCCAGTAACTTCAAACACACTCAAAATGTAGAAACCTTCTACTCACTACATTTGGTAGACTTAGGCATTTAAGATCACACTTAGATCACCACACTTGATCACATTCAAATCATTTCACACCACACCACATCACACACTTCTTCAATAATTAACCTTGATTATATATCCTCCTTAACCTCAAAAAAATTCTCCATGTGAGCCTCAATGAAACATATGTACCTCAAACATGCAACCACTAAATAGGTTGGCACCAAACACTTTTATAGTGTAGAAATTTGAAGGAATACCACACCAAGGGTTAGCTAAGACCCAAATCTGGACTAGCACGCTCCCGCAAACAATAAACAACCTCTACAATTAGCGTTAGCACATAGGGTCAGCCAAACTTGCACTAACACTAACAAGTAACCACATACATGCCTCTCTAGGTCCAAAAATACCACGTGAACCACATATAAACATTCCACAACATCAAAGAATATTCCAACACCATCAAAATATTCAAAAATATTATCGCAACATCCTAAAACTAAAGAACACTTTCATTCTATGCAACCAACCACACTACCACAAACATGCATCTCACTCACAAACCTTGTGAAACAATTTAATACTAGAAACATTAGGGAAAGGTAGATACAAAGAATCTGAGCACGTTCCCAAATCTACAAGACAAGAAACCACAACATGGAGAAATGTAGAGCAATTCCATTTCTCCCAAACAACCTTCTACACAAATAACACACTATCAAACACAACTTCCACTTCCACACAATCCATAACCTGAAACTCTAGATATAGCATATTTGAACACCTTTGATCAACATGTCCAAACCACACAAGCATATCTTCAACCATGAAGAAATGTGGAGCACAATACTAAACACACCTTTGTCACACTACACACCCTTTTATTCAAATTTTCTCAAAAGAACTTGGAAACCAAGTGAACCACGATGAGGATTAACTCACAATATAATGTAGTTCCAAAATCGAATACAAAAAGAGGCTCGCTGCCAGATACAATTTTTTACTGCTTACAAAGAGAACCCACTGTCCAAGAAAGGAGGTTCACTTCCTACACAAGGATTATAATACAAAACCAAGTGAACCACGATGAGGATTAACTCACAATATAATGTAGTTCCAAAATCGAATACAAAAAGAGGCTCACTTCCAGATACAAAATTTTACTGCTTACAAAGAGAACCCACTATCCAAGAAAGGAGGCTCACTTCCTACACAAGAATTATAATACAAAAGTAGCTTTGCATCCAAAATGAACTAGTAAGAGTACACCTAACAAGTGTTGATTCAGTTCCTTTTAATCTCAATAAACTAGCTTAACACACTTCTTCATTTTCGCACACTTCGCTTCACATTCACACCATACTTCACATTTGCACCATACTTCACATTCACACCATACTTCACATTTAATTCACTTCAACAATCTCTAAACAATCCAATATATATAACTGATACATCTGCAAGCATCAATTAGGCCAGCCTAATTAGATGCAATCTTTATTCACCAAAAAGATTAATTGTTGGCTCCAAGTTAGTACAAAAATTCTCCAAAAATAATCCAAGCATGTAGCATGCTACATCATGTGAGCTTGTACCTAAGATAGATCGCTCATATATCCACAATACAAAAATTAATCCACTATACCACCAACTGTTTATTAGGTTGGCTAGAGATAGACTTGATAGAAAAATGGAACACTAGAGTATTGCCAACTCATCGTATGAGCACCTAAACATGCGAGATCCTGAACATACAGGCTTCAAACATCCAAAAACCATTTCCTAAAATTGCAAGAAATGATGATCACTAGAGGAGGATTGTAGACCAAAATACCAGAGGATGTAAATTGGTTCTTCATACTAGTTCAGAGTACCAGATCAAACTGATAACCCAATCAACATGGTGACATCAATGACAACATGAAAAAATCTCTAACATATAATGGGTCTAAGGGGATTTCAACCTTATAGATTTTAGGGGCTCCATATATGCAAGGGGTAATCTCTTTATTAGGTAACATGCACTTTTTTGTGGCATCATCAAAAGAGGAATGAGAGATGATACTTTCAACATTTCTCAAGTTTTTAGAGATAGGATTTTGGTTGAATGTTTTATCTCTTGACATCAAAGAGGAGGTCAAGCATCTTAGATATGTAGTCATGATTATTCATTATGAATGTGGCATTACCTTTATCTACCTTAGTAATTTTGAGGTAATTTTTGTTCATTAAACACTTGAATGCATAGAGATAAATTTTAGGGATGTTGCACCAAGATGGTTTGGCATGTCTCAAAGAAATTGTACAATCTTGACTAATTTCTTTAGAAATATCATTAGGAAGAGAACACATTCCATTATCAAGTTCATTTAAAAGGGTAACACAAGGTATGCAACAAGGGGTGATTTCAAAGTCCAAACCTCTTATTAAAAAGATGAAAGAAAGAGGGTCTAAGTAGGTAGTCAAAAGGTTAACAACTAATTTTCTTTCCCAATCTTGAACAATGTTTAGAGAGGAGCTCAAATTTATGGGATAGGTGGGAGGTCTAGGGAGGAGATCAAGTTTTGGGATCAAAGAAAATGACGAGGGGCCAAGGTTGAGGGGTGATAGCTTCAAGGGAGTAGAGTACAAACTTCAAGAGATAAATTTAACATGAGGGAAATTAGTTGGACATACATTAAGGATAGGGATGATAGTAGAAGCCAACTTCAAATTTAAGTTATGGAATGACTTGGAAGGAATTTTTTTCTAGGAAGAAGGGATACACGGAGGGTCTTGAGGAGGGTTAAGCCATGTTCTAGAAGACATTCCACCATTTATACACAGATACATTGGTTAGGAAAATTCCAATATGTATGAGGTCATAATATTAAGATAACAAATGTCTTACTATCAAATTGCATCTTAATTACCACTAAATACATCTGTCTTAGGCTATACTCTAATAATATATGCATTAGAAATAATATGAATACAATCACTGCATGATAACAAAACATCAATAACATATGTGGGATTATCATGATTTGCATGAGAAATGCCATAATCATTAGGAATATCAACATCATTTTAAGTGTAATACAAATAATCAATTACACACGCACCTTGGAGTTTCTCATTTGATATATCATGAAAATATTTAGAGGTATTGTTCAGGGTAAATCATTATCACTAGCCATAGGGGGTATAATTATAGGACATCTTTTGAGTAAGTGAAGTGAAATCATCTAATATAAAATAAAAAGTGTAGAAACATTCCATTAATGATGAAAACTTTAATAGGTATTGAAAAATCAATCCATATAACATGTACTACCAACCTTCTTGTAAAGGGATGTGATATCATCAAAGAAAAATTAGATCTAAAGTAATAAATATAAAATACACAAATTCTTAGTATAAAAATTAATGTGAGAGAATGATAAGGGTTGATTACAATCTATTGTGAATGAAAATCAATTATGAGAGTATGGATTGAGATAAGGATAACCTAAATAAAATCCCTAAAATAAATTAAAATCTCTAGCATAATAATAAATGTGAGACAAGGATATGAGTTGATGAAAATGCATATTAAATGAAAAACAATGAAGAGACTATAATATTGTGAGAAGGACAACCTAATTCAAATCCCTACATGGTTTTAGAACTTGTGATTTCACCAAAACATAGGGGAAATAAACATACCTTATGATTAATTTATAATATCTAATTAAGATTTAATCTTTGAACATGTATCAATTATATCTAAATTAATGAACACCAAGACATAAATATGTAAATAAAAATGATGTTAGAAGTGTTTAGCTCTGTGTTGATTTTTTACTTTCGATATGTGAAAATTTTGTTATTTGTTGTGATCACCAATTGAAATTACTAATTTGATGACAAATTTGCATAGTAAATCTTGTGATTGATTTTAGACTTATACAAACTAGCTATACATGTGGCCTAGTGTAGGGATTTGTTTCCTCCATGTAATATATTTCAATTGTTGTGAATTTATCCTTTACTTGATATGACCTACACACTTGTATCTAGTATTAGTTTTTAAATCAAGGGGTTATGGTAAAAATAACAATATAATCTATTGTCAAATAGATGGAAGATGGTTGAATTCCTTGATGAGACTCATGTCTATTTGCTAATGAAAAGTAATTGAAGACACACCAAGAAAAAAATATATTGTTGGTAGTGTAATAATTGATGTTAAGTTTATTTAACTCTCCAGTGCTTTTGTGCAAATGGTTTATGTTGTGATTCAATAATGCTTTTCAATGAGTACTAATAACATATGTGGGATTTTCATGAGTTGCATGAGAAATGTAAAATCATTAAGAATATCAACATCATTCAAAGTGTAAGATAAAAAATGAATTATACAAACACCTTGGAGTTTCTCATTTGATATATCGTGAAAATATTTAGAGGCACTGAAGGGTAAATCATTATCACTAGCCATAGGGGGAGTTTAATTATAGGACATATTTTGAGTAAGTGAAGTGAAATCATCTAATATAAAAGAAAAAGTGGAGACACATTCCATTAAGGATGAAAACTTTAATATGTACATAGAATCAATCAATCCATATAACATGTACTACCATCCTTCTTGTAAAGGGATGTGATATCATCAAAGGAAAATAGATATGAAGTAATAAATATAAAAATACACTTAAATACTTAATATAAAAATGAATTTTAGAAAAAGGATAAGGGTTGATGACAAATCTATTGTGAATGAAAATCAATTATGAGAGTTTGGACTATGAGGAGGATAACCTAATGAAAATCCCTAAAATACATTAAAAATCTATAACTATAAATGAGGGGATTCACTACTCCCAAGTCTCTAGGACGGAGAAGAGTCTATAGGGAGCGAATAGCCCTTGATTACCTCAAAGTACAAGCTCAAGTGACAAGGTGGGAAATAGAGAGTATTACAATAACTTGTTAAAGTAAATATTAAGCTAGGATGGGAAAACTGTAAATTAACAAAATCTAGTAAGGAACTATAAAATATAACTTACAAAAATAGAAGGATATGGACTTACAAATTCTACCCCCAAGAGGATAGAGTTGCAACCAATGGACAACGACATGCCACGGGAACATATGTGCCCCACATTATCATCCCTACCAAATTAGGAATTGAAATTATAAAATCTACAAGTACTCGGTTCTTCAAATTTGAAAGCTTGCACACAGAAGGGATGAGGAAGAATGTTGAGGCTATTTTGAGGCTTGCCTTAGTCAAACCCCTATTTTAGTTTTTTCACCTCCATGGATAGCCAGATAGATGGAAATAGATGAGATGTAAAATGTAATAGACGAGAAGTAAAATGTAATAGACGAGACATGTGGTATAAATAAACCTCGTTGTGGAGGAGAACCCCTATCATAAATAAAATAGACAAGTGTATATTTGTAAATAGACGAGACAAAGCAACAAGAGAGCATTACCAATATTCTATGGCTCCCTCTTGGCTTGATAGTTGAGACACTAATTTATTGCAAGAGATCCTTGGTTGTTGATGAGATAAGAATCTGACAGAGCTTCATTGCGAAGAAGATATGTAGAAGAGAATAAAACAAGAGAAAAAGATAGAGTGAGAGAGAATGAGAATGAATGAGAAAGAGAGTGAAAAGATGAGTTTTTTGAAGTTGCATGGATGGGAAGAGTTGTTACATTCATGATTTTTTCGTAATGATGTGTTTCATAGGCAAAGGTCATGAGATTCCCTCATTTGAAACTCATTTGAGGTGAATATATGCCCCCTCCTATTTTTCCCCCCAACTAGTTGGGGTAAAAATAGGAAGTAACATTTTTTCCATGAAAAATGGCTTATATAAGCCTGAGTGGGCCCATATAAGGTCATTTTAACTATTAATATTGAGGATCTTGTTGAATTGTATGAGAGAAGAGTCAAAAAAATGGCTCACAGTTAAGAGTAGGTATCCCTAAGGATCGAGCAGCTTTGCACAGTAGTAGCCATGGGCGACGAGCCAAATTGGGTACAAATAATTTTGACCCATCTTGTCATTTTGATGCATTTTTTTAGTTTTTTGTCCTCCTCGAGCAACACAAGCATCTCAGAAGCGTGTTAGCAAGCTCTAGCTACACTATTGTCCCTCTCATGTGTTATTATCAATATTTTTTCAACTTGAGATACTAGCGTGTCGAGCACACGTCTGTGTGATGAACCTCCATTCTAGAGGTGAACTTAAGTAATAATTGATGTAGAGTTAGAATTTTTTTGATGATATAGAAATAAGTGATGTGAATCTCAATGTTTGTGCAAGATTGGCCTAAGCTCTATGAGCATGTTGGTAGATCACTACTGAAACTTTTACAAGACCATAGTAATGAGCTACATTTAGATGACCAGTATTTGTTGCAACAAGCTATCTTGTGGTAGGTAAACACCATGTTAGAGATTTTTTATCACACACTTATGTTGATGGCGCTCATGGAACACTAGGATGTTGACACCTCCATCTTCCACCTAATGATGGAGATAACCATCACCCTATAGGATTCCTATCACATCATCAGGCTAGCTATCTAGGGACAATAGGTAGCTTATGATGAGGGCAAGACACCACAAGATGCCTTAGAGGGCCAACAGTACTACATCGAATGGGTGGTCCCTGCAGACACCACAGGTCACATTTACATCAGATGGCTTGAGTAGGGAGGAGTGGCGGTACCACTTGTACCATCAAGTCATGATTGTTACAATCACCCTTCGTGTTGTGATGGATGGGTGAGGATCGCACCTACATAGGGGCTTCATCCATTACATTCAAGCGATGGAGTAGGAGACAGTATTTGTCTGGGGTCGGAGTATGTTGGTGCATCTCTACCATGACCTCAGTCGATATATGCATTACAAGTGTCACATCCTCATTGTCTACACACTACTACAAGTGTGGGAATTTGAGCACATTAGGTGCATGAGGCCAGTTGGGTTCCCCTAGGGCCTGAAACATGGCACGCCCATGGCACACACATATCCCCTGATGTGTGAGTAGTGTTATGGTGATGTAGCTTTTTGGTAGCTATATTTTGATTCTTTATGGGTGTGGGACATTAGATGGCGCCCATAGAGGTGGACAGAGATCTGGCCTGCCGACAGATAGTAGCTACAAAGGATGTAGCATGATCGACTCTTGGCCGGTTGGTCCAATCACATCATATCCACTACTACTAGCATTAGGTGGACCAACAATTCACGAAGGTTTAGACCATCCCTCTAATGCCTCCCATGTACATATGGTCAATGAGGAGCATGGTCCAAGTAGGGGATCATCCCTATTCGACTATCATAGACATCATGGTTAGTGATGATGGTTCAAACAATGACAATCAACTCCCAATCTTAATGACCTACGGTGCTAGTGTCATCCATAGTTTTGCAACATGGTGGGAGATGGCTAGCTTGGCCTCAATTTTCTCGATAGATTCCCTTGTAGGCAATGCTGGTGCACAAGGGGCTAGGAGGCAAGGATTTGGGAGATGATAGTCGCAAGGAGGGTGAGGTAGCAATAGGTGGAGTGATAGAGAGGCCGAGGCACCAACAACAGGTGTCTTCACATCCACCATCAATCCTCATTTCATCGGATCCACCTTCATGCCAGGTAGTTGCACCTCCTTCGGTAGCAACAACATGGCTAAGCATAGCACCCCATGATTCACAATGGCAAGTTGGGGACCTGGGTATAAATTTGATACATGTTATTTCCTTTTGATGCTTTAATGTTAGTTTTTTATCATATATATGTATATATTTCGATATGATCTAGTACTAATAGTATCCAATGTATCTGTGGTTGCAGTGGATACACATGAGTGGATTGCCTTCATTGGGAGATGCAAAGCAGAGACAGCCCCAACCATATAGATCCAAGGGGCCATCCTAGACGCATACACGCTAACATCAACATGGTGACATGCCCACCTATTTGAGTATGTAGTGTGGCTAAGGACAACCTACAAGGAGGTGCACCTCGAGGTGATCTAGAGGACCACAAACCTAGCCGCTATGATTGGGAAACAAGACCAATGATTGGTAGAGCTCTACATTGCCCTAGCTAAGTGAGACTAGGTTGTGACATGGGCTGAGAGTGTCATAGTAGCACATGGAACCTTATAGAGCCACCTCAATGAACTTGGTAGGTAGGTAGAGGTAGTGAGGCCAATTGATGATCCTTAGGTGCAACAACTCCAAGAGGAGCTATGATGAGCCTGTGAGTGGGAGGCTTCACTATAGTAGTAGATGGCGAAGCTACAAGAGGATGTGATTGAGCTCAGAGGAAAGATCTTAGGGTTGCAAGCAAGAAGCATGTCCATGTCATAGTCACATCAATCACATTCAGTTGCATCCATCCAACATCCTCCTCCACCACCACCACCAATGCCAGAGGGCTCGAAGAGCCATGCACCTAAGGGCTAGAGGTCCATTTTGCATGCCAAATTTGATAGATCATATCATTTTTTATTTATAGAATTGTTTTGATGTATGAACACATATAGATATGTAGTCACCACATTTTGATATAGTGGTGTGATATATGTACATGACATTTTGATATATATATATATATGATATTTTGACTGACATCATGGTGTTCTTATGTATACTTTACTTTCATGTATGATTATGTGATGGATTTATTTTTATGGATGTCTGTTTAGTTGTATGCTATCATGATCTAAATAAACACACATGGGATGTATGATTAATTAAATACAATGATGATCTAATTTCCTAACCAAAAGACTTAATTAGATATAATGCACAGAGACACAACATAATAAAATACATGTATATATAATTCCTAATTAAAGAAATTAATTACATACATATGTTCACATCATAACACAAAATTCAGGGATAATGTGTTAATGAATAAATTCCATAGCATAACAAACTACAATCCCTGAGGGACAAGCATCATGCACATACCACATAAACACTATGCATAGTATCAACAAAGATGCATTACATTGATTGGTACTTTTAGAGGCGTTCCATCCATAGATGATAGTCCATACACACTCGAACCATACACAAAGATGATTATGTAAAGACCTAACCGATTATGGTTGAACTTCCCCTTTTGATCAAGTGGCACATTTATATTTATTTGATTCTCATAGAGAACAAGATCACCTACCTTGAAAGTTTAAGAAAGAACACCTTGATTTTAATGTTTAGAGATAGGTTATTGATAAGCTTGGAGATTTCAAGGGCCTACAATCGACGCTCATTTATCAAATCAAGCTGATACAAACAATCAACATTGTAAGTATCATCATCAATTAACCCTTTAAGGGAAACTCACAAAGGAAAAATTTCCAACTCTAAAGGCATGATAGCCTCAACACCATACACAAGGTTATACAAAATTGTACCAGTAGCAGTATGAAAACTCGTGTGATAGGACCACAAGGTGTATGTTAATTGAGTATGCTAGCCCTTACCATGTTTGATCATTATTTTTTGGAGAATCAACTCGAGAGTTTTATTAAATGCTTTAGCTTGGCCATTAGATTAAGGATAATATGGTGTAGAAAAGTGATGTTGAATATGAAATTTCTCTAGGAATTGCTTCACCTCTTTGTTCTTAAATGAAGTGTCATTGTCAAAAATAAGGGTAGAAGGCAATCTAAATTGAGTAATGATATTATTTAGAAGAAAGCTACAAATTGCTTCAACATTTGTGGATCAAAGTGGACCAACTTCGACCCATTTCATAAAGTAATTTGTAGTGGCAATGATGAAGGTATGTCCTTTAAAAGAAGGAGGTGATATTTTTCCAATAATATCCAACCCCCATTTTGCAAATGGCCAAAAAGAGGTTTGATTTTGAAGCTCTTGCACAGGAGCCCAAATGAGATTGTTGTGTTGCTAACATAAAGGAAACTTCTCGACAAAGGAAAAGGAATCTTGCTCTATTGTTTTCCAAGAGTATCCCATGTGAATCAATTTATGCACCAAGGATTTGCCACCAAAATGTCCATCCCTAAAGCCCGAATGGGCTTCTTGAAGAGCAAGGGGTATTTCAGCCTTAGTTAGACACCCAAGAAGAAGACCATTGTAAGACTTTTGATAGAGAACAACATATAATATATTATCACAAACTTAAATTTTTTCATATCTAAGTGCAAGAATTTTTAGTCACATCATTAGAAAAATTTCCAGTCTTCAGATAATTATAAATGTGAGAATACCAATCCCCTAAGTATATGTGAGCACACGCTAGACCATTGGTTTTAGGTTGATCCGAGACAACAAGAGAGTGAAGAATGTAAACCAAAAAGTGGTATTCTTCTATACCATCATCTAAAGATACAAGGGAGGCTACACTCACCATTACATCTACATGCCAATTTTCTTTCCTATGAAAACTATCTATTGTGAAAGAAAAGAAATGATCAAACAAGGATAAATCCAAATCTTGATACTGGGATAGCTTATTCTACTTAGCTTGATACGTTCCTATGATTTGATTTACAATAAGCTCAAAATCACCATAAATGAAAATATTTTTAATGTTTAATATCATTGTAGCACACATGCTAACAATAAGGGCCCATACTCAGTGATTTTATTAGTGCAATGAAATTCCAGTTGAAAAGATATAGGAACTAGTTTTCCATTGGGTGAGATTAAAACTACACTTGCTTTAGAGCCAACTTGACATCTTGATTTGTTAAAGTACATCTACTATATAGGTTCATGGTATGTCGCAAAGAAGTTTTCACCCAAAAATAAATCCAAATTGGGGAAGGAGTGAGATGAGGGAGCTTCTATCGATTTATTGGCAACAACTTGACCTTTGATTGCTTTTTGAGTTACGAACTTGATGTTGAACTCAAAGAGAAACATTACCCATTTCACCAACCTTCCAAAAAGATTGGTTCTAGTAAATAAATGTTTAAGAAGATCACTTTTTACAATTACATGGGTTTCAACATGAAGAAGACAATGTCGTAGCTTTTGTGTTGTAAAAACCAAGAGCAAGAGATTGTTTCTGCATAGCAGAATATCAAGTCTCATAACCAACTAGAATATGACTAATGTAGTAGACCACTCTTTCTTTATCATCCTCATTATATTGATCTATTAAAGTTGCTAAGGCATGAGGTGATGTAGAGATATAAAGCAAAAAGGGTCTATCCTGCATAGCCGACATTAAGATAAGAGGATTGGCCAAATAAATTTTGATTAAAAAAAGCCTTTTTGTATTCATCATCCCATAAAAAGAAGAAATATTTCTTTAACAGACGTGTGAATGGAAGCGTATAATCACCAACTAAAATACAAATCTATGAATTGCCTAAATCTTCCCTTGCAAACTACGTAGTTGATAAATTTTTTTAGGAGGAGGCATGTTAACAATTGCATCAATCTTATTTGTGTCAAATTTGATTCCACAGTGAGAGATAATGAATCCTAAAATATTTTTGGAATCTATGCCAAAGACACACTTAAGAGGATTCAGTTTCATTTTATAGAGCTGAAGTATTTTAAAGATAAGATGAAGATTTTCAATGTGATCTTGACGATTCATAGTTTTAGCCAAGATTTCATTGACATAATCTTCTAGAATCTTGTGAATGAATTCATGAAATATAAGTCATCACCCATTGGTAATTTTCTCTAGCATTCTTTAACCCAAATTTTATGATGACATAGAAAAAATTACCCCAAGGGGTAGTGAAGGTTGTCTTATACTGATCTTTTGAGTTAATAAGAATCTGGTTATAGCCTAAGAAGCCATCCATGAAGGAAAATAAGGCATGGCCTATGGTTGAGTCTACAATCATATCAATATTAGGCAATAGAAAATCATCCTTAAGAGAAGCCTTATCGAGATCATGAAAAACCATGCAAATACAAATATGCCCATCATGTTTACTAACAATGACGATATTCGATATCCAAGGTGAATAGTCAAAAGGATGGATAAAACCAACTTTTAAGAGCTTCTCTATCTCACTCTTGACTAATAAGGAAACCTTGGGATTCAGCTTTCAGATCTTTTGTTTAATAGACTTAGCATTGGAACATAGAACGATATTATGAACCACCACAAAATCATCAATACAAGGCATTTCCTCATATGACCAAGCAAAAATATTAGGTGAGAATGTAACAAATTATAATGTTGTTTAGATTCCTTTAAAGAAAGATATTTTCAATCTTAATAATTTTTTAAGAAGACTTAGGAACCATGAAAACATTGGAAGTATCCCTTTGAGGAGAGTACTATGGTCTTCAAGATGAGATATAGGAATATTATCATCAACATTAAATAAAGGGGCCTTCTCATCAAGGATCATAACCGATTATCCAAAGTATGCTTGTTTATTCAAGTGATACGAGAATCACCATTTATGGTGATAAGAAGGTAAATGAGAGAAGACACCTAATAATTCTTCCAACACTTCCTCCAAAGAGAAAAAAAATTAGAAAAATTCATTAGAGTCTACCTTATTTTTAATAAGTTTGAGATGAACTAATTCAAGAGCATGGGGAGGTTCGATGGAAATCATTTTGACCTTCAACCATGGTTTCCTCCTAGACCTCAATTTATAATGATGGCATCCAAATCCCATGTTACGCTCACGAAGATCAAACTCTATGGGGAATTGAATTACTTGTTCGTTATACCCACAACCTTTACATCCATAACCATACTTAGAAAGAAGGTTAAAGCTAGGGCTATAACATATTTGAAATTATTAAAAAGGAGGAGGATAAATGTAAAGAGAATTATTCCAACTATGGGTATCATATGCCTTTACAGGACCACAATCATCCTTCTCGGTGGAAATAAAAAACATTAGCCTCTTTAATAGAAGCACAATTATCTTCACCGGTAGGGATACACTCATTCTCCTTAACAAGAGCATGATCATCTTCCTTAGCAAAAGGACAATCATCTTTCTTGATAGAGGTGTATGAGATCATTGAAATGTCTAGATAGATAGGATTGATTTTGTACTCTCTGATAAAAGATTCAATAAATTCCAAGGATCCCCAATCATCACCAGGATATGCATTCAATTCTGAAGAAGAAATAGAAGGGGTAGACTTAGGATTCTCTGCTTTAGAATTATCTTCCTTAGGGACATCCATCTCAGGAGTAGCCTTTAAAACATGCATTGTTGAAGTGGATGTTAACACATTAGAAGATAAAAAAGGAATGCAATTTTTTTAAGAGTAGAAGAAGCTAAGGTCCGACCAATAGCTACCATTTCAAAAAGGTGTATAGAATCAATATTAGCCTTGATTGTAATTAATTCGTTATTAGCAACAAATTTTATAGAACGATGCAAAGTAGAAGTAACTTCTCTAAAGTAATGAATCCAAGGTCTTCCCAAGAGAATTTTATAAGGTAAAGGACCCAATATAACATAAACAAGGGTGGGTATGGTAACGGGTCCCAACCTCAAAGGCAAGATTATCATGCCTAAGGCTTGCCGACTAAAATTATCAAATCCATGAATGTACAAATAATAAGTAGAAAGAGAAGATAAATCAATCTTAATCTTAGGTAATAATTCAATGCTACATATGTTGAGAGTTGAACCAGTGTCAACGAGAGCATGCCTAATATCAATGTTATTAATTTTGACTATTATCATTAGAGGATCAACTTTCTTTTATACTTTAGGAGGTGGGAGTTCATGCAGATAAAATGTAATATTTGATGAATCCGCACACATATGAGCCATCAATGCATTAACATCCATTGGCCTAGTGGAAGAAGGCAAGAGAATCTTCTGCAAGGATTCTTGGAGTATACCATGATAAACCAAAGTGGTTTGAAGTAAATCCCATAGTGAGATCTTGGTTGGAGTAACACAAATTTGCTTGACAAGATCATACTCACCAGGTGCTTTAGCTGTAGTTTTAGGTGCTGGACAAAGACTTCGTTGAGAAGGTGGTTGATTTAAATTTTGTTGATTCCTTCTAGTATTGTAATTATGGTCTACCGCTTTATAAGAGGAAGCCTTATATTGCATGAATCTCATGTAAAGGTCCAACATGTCAATAGTGAAAGTAACCCCATAAATAAAATGAATTCTTATAGGAGATGGGCTAGCCGGAGTCATGTAAATGACAAGTATCTTAGGCCTTTGAGGGGATACATAAATGCCAACTACATTTTGTAGACACCTAAAAATGACTTAGGCCTACGACCACTATTTTACCACCTTTCATCATAACATGATTATAACATTTTAATTATGTTTCTAACCCACATTCAACTATTAATTAAATAATTCAAAATTATTTAATTAATTCATAATCTCTCATTCTTCATGATTATAAAATATATAAATCTTATTTATTTATTTAATATGTCACTAATTATCAAAATCATCTCATAATTAAATAAAATCTTATTTATTTAATTAATCCTTATCATTAATGTCTTCTTGATTATTAAATAAATATATTTAAAATATATTGATTTAATATGTCACTAATTCCTAAATCCTCTTAATTAAATAGATTTGATAATTTATTTAATTAATTAACTACTTCTGCTAAATTAAATAATTATTTTTAATTATTTAATTGTGACATGTGACACTTCTATATTTTTAAATAAAACAAAATCATTTAAAAATATTTCACATGGTTAACTGATTCTTCATTTAGTAATTAATTTTAAAAATCAATTGCTTCTTATCTCACAAAATCCCTATTTTGAATTAATTTAATTCAAAATGGAAATGTTCTTCTACAAATCAAGTAATTTCTAAAATTCTCAATTTTCTAAAATCTCATTCCCTTATCTTCTGATTTTTACTAATTTCATCTCAATGTCACGTTTATTCTCCACCATTGATTTAATTTCTTAAATTAAATCTTGTCTACACATTTGGGGATTGTTGCCCTAACCCTAATTGAGAGTTGCCTTATTGAATCTTGACCTTTGATTCTAGGGCATTCCTCAATCTATCATCTTGTCTATCCATTCAAGATTGCATTTTCTATAAAATGACAATCTTGATCTCATTTTCGGGATGAATCATTATTATATCTTAACATTTTTGTAATCTCATTATCATCAATTGTCATATCATCTTAGGCTTATTTAATAATTTGCATATTAGGATTGAATTGCTAGTTTGCATATTAGAGAGCATTTTTATAAATCCTTCAAGTCTTGTTTAGGTCTAGACATTTATAGTTTGCTCATACAAATAAATCTGAGGGCATCCTTTTATCACAACAAGTTAGGAGGTGCAATGGAAATGAGCCATGGAGGAGAGAAATGGGTGAGACTGTTCTAGTCTCATTCCTTTTCTCATGATTTCTCCTTTGCATTCCATTGATTGATAGTATTTTTATTGCATGCATGTTCTAACCTAGTTCTATCTTGCAGGAATATTTTATCTATGATTACATTGGTGAACCCGATGCATTAACATATTTTTTTTGCAGGTTCTCATATGGCCTCAGATTTTTTTTTTTGCAGAACAGGTACGAAACACCGCATTTTCCTTCTCATCCTATGTAACTACTCTTCTGCACTGCATTCACCTTCGTGTGCAACACAAATGATCTGATACACCACATTCGCCACTCATAGAGCCACAAATGACATTCTGCAACGCATTTGACAAAACCCAAACTGTATCTACCGAGCCGCAACTACCGAGCCACAACTACCGAGCCACAACTACCGAGCCACAATTGTTGAGATGCATCTACCGAGACGCATCTGCCATTTCGTGCCACAAGTGACTGGTAATTTGCATTATTGAATTGTAATCTAGATCTGACACATCCACGACCAGTTTTTTCTATTTTAGGGATTAAAATAAACCAACCCTAGGATAGACAATTAATTCAAAATTTACCAATCCTAGGATAGAAAATCTAATTTGGAATTTATTAATCCAGGATAGACACCACATTTTACTTTGTTTAGGTTAAAATGAACCCCATGTTTTTGTGAAGCAATATCTTCACTTAGAATAGAAAAAAATTCATTTGGGTTTAAAACTGAACATTTGTTTACTGTGTTTGATTGGATAATAGGTATATGCTCTCTCCTTTACTGGGTGATTAAAAAATCTAGACTAATCCATTTGTTATATTTATGCATTTCATGTTTTATTACAACCTTTAGAAGGCCTGTTGTAGTGGGAAAAAGTACTCACCCTATGGGAACGACCTAAGTGGGAACAACCAAAGCCAAGTTTTCCAACCCACTATAATCAAAAGTGAATTCGGGGAAAGTCTACAATTTGATGACAGTGTGCAAGATAACCATCCCCAAAACCTTTGTTCTAAAGGTTGGGAGGTCTCCTGAGGGAGTTTATCATTTTCTGCACTGAACGGAAACCTTGACTAAGAACCATAGTGTAGAAGTTAGCTGTGTTAGTATCCAGACATTGTTTCAATTACAGTGCAAGGGGAGGGAAGAATCTCCCCCCAAGACACTCACCATATAATCACCATAGATTGTTTGCTTAGGGGATTCGGTATCCACTTCCATCACCTTGAGTACGCACCTGAAAAAGACAAAAACATGAGCGCCCTCTAGGGGTGACATGACTGTGTGAGTCAACGTGATTTTAAGATGTGGGCTGTGATTGCTATGATAACCCTTTGACTATTAAGAGTGAGTCTACTTGAAGTTTTTTTAAAAATTTCTATGTGTTTCCCAACTGTTTTAAAACAAACTGAACATCAATAATCTGTGTCCAAAACTTGTCAAATCGGCCAAACTATTTTCATTTTTTCCAAAATTTTCTTCGTGTGACGCAATCACTCTGTTGAGTTGCATTTGCAACATCCTAAGCCACAATCGCTATACTAAGCCGCATTTTCCAGTATTAAACCACAATCGCCCTGTGTAACATTGCAATCGACTGTCATTCAACACATCTGCCTGATAAAATGCCGCATTCGCAATAGTGAACCGCAATCCCTTATGTATGAGCCTCATTTGCTCTCTCAAACCACAATAGACCTGTCAAACCGCATTTGCAATCCCAAACGCCGCATTTTCCATTTTGTAAAACATCTGCTAAATCCTGAAACGCATTTGCTATAGTGCAACACATTTGCCATGTTGAAACACATCTACTACTTATAGAGACACATTTAAACCTACACCACATTTAAAACACTAAGCGACACATTTGCTTGGCTTTTGGAAAAACTTTATTCTTGTCATAAACCTGAGGCCAAAACATTTTCAACCAATTTTTCTTGGCATCCTTTTCTGGCAGCCTTTGTCCAAAACCAGAAAAACAACTTGTCCAAGTCATCCATCCTTGCTTCTTTAGTTTGCATTTAGCTTGCAATCTGCCATCATCATCTTCATAGTCAAAGACTTAAGTCCTCAAAATTACACCTTTGGGATAGGCAAACTTTCTTTCCTTTGTCAAACCATTATCTCAAAAATACATTGTCATTGGACCAAGTCAAAACAAATCAATCCTAAGTCATTGTCCTTTGGTGAGCTACTTCCAACTCATAAGTCTAGTGTGGAAATCTCACCTTGTCATTTTATCATCTTGTCCTTCAAATCAGTCCTTTGACAACCAATATTGAGACATTGGCCAAACTTTGAGTGGTTAGAAAACCTTTCCTAAAGGTCATTTGGCATAAGGCACTCATTACCACTTTGCATTTGACATCCCTTTTTGTCCTCATTATCACTTTACATAGTCTTAGTCTCTTTCCATCCACCATCATGTCTTCATGTCACTATGACATGCTTGCTAGTCAAATTGAATGCCTATTCATTAGTAACAGTCAAGCACAATTGGCTAGGGAATTCAAAATGCTTTACCTCCAATCCAAGTCCAAATTCACCTCAACCTCTAGTCCTCCATCCATCTATCCATCTTATCAACAATCCATGGGTCCTGGTCCTCTATCCATCTACTATTAGGGGTCCCCTAACACCATCCACAACACTAAGTCACAACAAACTTTCATTACCCACCCTAACCTTGACAAGGGAAACCAACCATCCATCAATCCTAGTCCATCATACACTCATCCCTTCCAAGTCTCCTCATCATATCCTAGTCTTCCATTCATGTCATATCCTAGTCCCACATCATATCCTAGTCTTCCATTCATGTCATATCCTAGTCCCACATCATATCCTATTCCTCCATCCATGTCATATCCTAATCCTCCATCCACGACAAATCCTTGTCATGCATTCATGTCCTATTCTAGCCCATCATCCCTCAACCAAGTCAAAACCTCCATGTCATATCCTAGTCCATTATACACCAATCCATTCCAAGACACTCTAGCTCAAAATACATTTGGTCATGAAAGCACATCTAGCCATAGTCTCCAAAGTCCCATCCCATTTCATAAACTTGAGGATACCTGTCAAGAGGCAAGTCCAAAGCACAACATTATAACATCATTGGCATGTCAAGATCAAAGTAGTCCATCCCATGACCCTATCTTTAAATCCATTCAAGAAGTCCTCCTAGACAATCATGGCATACCAAAGACACATATCCTTGGTCAAGAGTCCATCCACAACCATGTCATTCAAGATGACCCTATCCTTGGTCAAGATCTTATTTCCAATCATGACATTCAAAAGGCACCCATCTTTGATCAAGACACTATCTTTGATCAAGAAATCCAAAATGATCCATTCCTGGACCTTTATGCCAGTCACGATCAAACACTTGAAGATAACCCTATCCAAACTTAAAATATTGACACTCCCAACAGTGAGACACTTTCCTCCATGGGACACATAGATGATCTACCACTAGAACAAGAGTTTTCTAGCATGGACATATATGCAAATGATCAAGCTATAGTTGAATTCACTAGGCTCTATGAAAATGAGCATGAAGACGGTTTTGACATAGACTTTGAAGCACCAGTAGAAGCATAGGAGTCTAACATGTCACCAAATCAGACTGAAGATATTATTAACAAATCTATCCAACATGTGAGTGAAACTACAACATCCTATCAATTAGGAACATCAATATTTTTCAAAGCAGACTTCCTTTCATAGGAGAAGATTTCAAGCATTAATTTCCACAATAAGGATGGGTTAGCATCTTGCTTCCAAAGTAACAAGTATCCCATCACCATTAAAATTTGTCAGAACATGCATTACCAAGGAAAAGGACTAGGCCTACATGAGCAAGGAATTATTGAACGAGTACAAGTTTAGGCAAATTACAGACATCAAGGTCTTGGATACTCCTCAATCAGAAAATCAAATGATGTTAATGGTCCCTCTTTGATATTGGGGGCAACTTTATCTAATACAAATGTCAAAATGGGTGTCATGAGTAGTCCTTTTCATAAAATTGTTGCCAATACCCCTCCCCCCCACACCCAAAACCATCATTTTGTCATGAATAAACCTTCCATTTGGAACCAACAAAATTCTTACAAATACAAAATCCAAAATAAAATGTCAAAGGCCATCAAATCATACAAAAAGTCAAGTGGACAAATGAAGCTAAAATGGATCCCAAAACAAAAGGGATCAAGTCAAGAATCAAGAAGAGAAAAGATGCCAAATCCAAAAGTCAATCAAAATGTGGAGCCACAGCATAAGAGGGCTCCCACATACAATACATGTCCACCTCCATCAAAATGGCCATCAAGAAAGACATATGAAAATGTTGGTTCCAAACAACATCCTAACCCAACACCCAAAGTTTGGAGAATGAAAACCAATACATCCAAACATCCAACCAACCCGTCCACGTCCACCATCATCCGTTATAATCCTACATCCTCCTTAAAGTCCAAACATCCCATGTCAAAAATCTGTCACATCTTCGCAGCAACTCTCTATCATAAGGACTCTCATGTCACTCTATCGCGATATGCATATTCAGATAAGGTCAACTCTAGTATCAACAAGGATCACAATGACATCAGTCATTTGTATGCAAGTGTTATCATCCTGACAAGGAACCTACTTCAGAAAGGTCACTATTGGCATGTCATGGCACCAGTATCTACATCGGCACCGTCAAAGGCTTCATCACAGTTGGTGGTCATCTAAAGCATCAAGGCTATAGCCTTAAAAAATGCAAAAATACAAAAAAATTGAAAAACAAAAAAAATCATCACCTTGATGAAAACCTGGCAAACAGGCATCTTGGTGACACCAAAAAATGTAGAAAATATCAAAAATAGTAAAGAGAAAAATTTCGTCCAATGGTGAAAACCTGGCAAACAAGCGCTTTGGATAAGTACCATGATGAAAACCTGGCAAACAGGCATCATGTGTAGAATAAATCATCTATGTGCACCATTGCACTTGGGGGCAAGTCATCTCATCTCCCATTCCCTTCACATGACATTTCCATCCATCCATCTTAGCCCTATCATGTCCATCCATTTTCCTACCTATTTTGATCTTGACAAAGACTAAGGCACAAACACAAATCATGCTTTGGAAATTTTTTGACATGTCCATCCTTTGGTCATACACTAGTCACAAAGTATCATGTCATTACCTTCATAGCCTCCATTTCACTATGCAACATTGTGCTTGGAGACCACTTGATTTTTCTCCTAGTCCAAGCCGTCCAGGTCTCCTATCTTTTACCAAAGCCATCCACGGTCCTTTAATACCTATCATCCATCTTGGTTTCCTTTGTCAATGGTCCTACAATCCTCCGTCATCCCATTCTAGTCCTAACCAATTCAGTCCAAATGCAACAATATGGAAAACCTGGCCCATTATCCAAAACATTCCTTGGCTTTGTCCCTGGCCCTGTTGTAGACTTTTATACTCTTGTCATATCATTGTCATCTTCACATTGTTTCGGGATGTGTCCTTCCCACGTCAAACAATGTTGTCATTGTCATAGTCACCTGTCAATTAGTATCCAGCTTGACTAGCAGCAAAATCATGGTTGTCTTTGGATTCATATGCATCGGCATCATTCACATGCATTTTCTCACAATTTTCACAAAGCATCAAAAAATCATAAAAAATAGAAAAAGTCCTGAAAAAGACCAAAAAAAATTGAATTTTTTTTCCTAAGAAAACACAAAAACATCCAAAAAAGTGTCAAAATCCCAAAACAGAGTCAAAGTTAGTAGCATCTTGTCAATTCAGTCATGTCAGTCAATCTTTATCCCAGTCTGAACTATGTTGTCTCTACACATTTGCTACGTAGACAAGATTCACCTTAGAATCTCTGAGACATTAGGTCAGTCCCTTTAGGTTTGTCCAAATAAAATCATGAGTCAAACATGGTCGCGTCAGTCAAATAAAGCAAACATAGTTGCACTTGATGCAAGACAGTCATTTGAAACATCACTGTCAAAATCAAGTCCAAATTAGATAGCATAGACCAATCAGTCATACAGTCACAATTAGTCATCTTGCCAAAACATTAGTCAAAATGTCAATCTCTTCACTTTTTGGTCCCATTCAAGATGTGTCCTTCTTAGATTTGGAATTAATCAAACCATCAAAAACTGTCAACCTATCAAACAATTAATCTTCGACAAACAAACATTGGCAATACAAGTAAATGACTGTGAATTTTTGGCTATTTGGTCTTATCTTTTTATTGACTTGTCTTTTGGTCATGTTACTAGCTACCTTGAGGATGTCCCATGAAGGATTTAGAGGTGCGATGACGTCTCATGACCTATTTTGTTTTCTATGGTTGTTGTCTGTGGATTGTCTTGACAAAAAGACTGGGGCAAATGGGCCTCTAGTATGAGTTAGGACATTCCTTGTCTACGATTGTCTATTTTGCAAGTGGATGATCTTGCACACCTTGGTCTATATCATACCATGGTGTTTGTTGTCCATTTGTGTCATTTTTACCGCCCAGTGATGATTTGAGCAACAAATATTAGTACCTTGGCAAATATTGAAGGATTATAACATGCATTTCATTTTCCGCACTAACTTGCATTGTCTTCTATCCTAACATTCATCTTTTTCTCTCTAAAATTTCTTCTAGTCCCCATCATTATCATCCTTACCTCTCTTCCCTATATACCTGTGTCTTTCATCTTCTAGTCCTTCCCATCCATTTCGAGAGCACACTCGTGTCCTCTGAACCCAACTATCCTCTCGAGGGGGCATACCGCTACCTCCTCATCATTCTTCCTCATCCTATTTTGCACTGGGACATATTTTTGACTTGTTTTCTTTGCCACAATGCGACAAGTTGCATTATAACAAAGAGGGGCAAATGTAGACACCTAAAAATGACTTAGGCCTACAACCACTATTTTACCACCTTTCATCATAGCATGATTATAACATTTTAATTATGTTTCTAACCCACATTCAACTATTAATTAAATAATTCATAATTATTTAATTAATTCATAATCTCTCATTCTTCATGATTATAAAATAAATAAATCATATTTATTTATTTAATATGTCACTAATTATCAAAATCATCTCATAATTAAATAAAATCTTATTTATTTAATTAATCCTTATCATGAATGTCTTCTTGATTATTAAATAAATATATTTAAAATATATTGACTTAATATGTCACTAATTCCTAAATCCTCTTAATTAAATAGATTTGATAGTTTATTTAATTAATTAACTACTTCTTCTAAATTAAACAATTATTTTTAATTATTTAATTGTGACATGTGACACTTCTATATTTTTAAATAAAACAAAATCATTTAAAAATGTTTCACATGGTTAACTGATTCTTCATTTAGTAATTAATTTCAAAAATCAATTACTTCTTATCTCACAAAATCCCTATTTTGAATTAATTTAATTCAAAATGGAAATGTTCTTCTACAAATCAAGTAATTTCTAAAATTCTCGATTTTCTAAAATCTCATCCCCTTATCTTCTGATTTTTACTAATTTCATCTCAATGTCACGTTTATTCTCCACCATTGATTTAATTTCTTAAATTAAATCTTGTCTACACATTTGGGGATTGTTTCCCTAACCCTAATTGAGAGTTGCCTTATTGAATCTTGACCTTTGATTCTAGGGCATTCCTCAATCTCTCATCTCGTCTGTCCATTCAAGATTGCATTTTCTATAAAATGACAATCTTGATCTCATTTTTGGGATGAATCATTATTATCTCTTAACATTTTTGTAATCTCATTATCATCAATTGTCATATCATCTTAGGCTTATTTAATAATTTGCATATTAGAGAGCATTTTTATAAATCCTTCAAGTCTTGTTTAGGTCTAGACATTTATAGTTTGCTCATACAAACAAATTTGAGGGCATCCTTTTATCACAACAAGTTAGGAGGTGCAATGGAAATGAGCCACGGAGGAGAGAAATGGGTGAGACTGTTCTAGTCTCATTCCTTTTTCTCATGATTTCTCCTTTGCATTCCATTGATTGATAGTATTTTTATTGCATGCATGTTCTAACCTAGTTCTATCTTGCAGGAATATTTTATCTATCATTACACATTCATGTACTCTTTTATTTGTGAAGAATAAGAAGACGATTGCGATGAAGAAGTTTGTTCAATAAATCTGCAGATAGAAGGAGATGCCTCTAATAAATCATCTAGGGCATCATCCAATATATCAAAATATTCTTTAGAAAATACATTATCAAAAGCATCAATGTTTTGAAGAAAAAGCTCCAACATGATTTAGTTCATGTCGGGTTCACCAAAATGTAAAGGAGGGGATTCACTACTCTCGAGTCTCTAGTACAGAGAAAAGTCTACGGGGATAAAATTACCCTCAATTACCTCAAAGTACAAGCTCAAGTGACAAGGTGCGAAATAGAGTATTACAATAACTTATTAAATGAAATATTAAGCTAGGATGGGAAAATTGTAAATTAAGAGAATATGGTAAGAACTACAAAATATAAAGTACAAAAACAAAAAGATCTAAACTTACAAATTTTGTTCCCAAGAGGATAGAGTCACATCCAATGGACAAAAACATGTCATGGGGACGTTTATGCCCCATACTATCGTCCCTACCAAATCAGGAATTGAAAGTCTAAAATCTACAAGTACCTAGTTCTTCAAATCCGAAAACCTGCACACAAAAGGGATACGCAAAATGTTGGGGTTGTTTTGAGGCTTTCCTTAGCCAAACCCCCATTTTGGTGTTTCCACCTCCATGAACAACTGGATAGATAGAAATAGACGATACATAAAATGTAATAGATGAGACATGTGATAGAAACAAACCATGCTATGGAGGAGAACCCCTATCATAAATACAATAGACAAGACAAATAGATATTTGCAAATAGAAAAGATAAAGAAATAAGAGAGCATCACCAACAGTTTGTACCTCCCTGTTGGGTTGATATATGAGACATTGATTTCTTGCAAGAGAGCCTTGGTTGTTGATGAGACGAGAATCCAATAGAGCTTCACTACAAAGAAGAGATGTACAAGATAATAGAACAAGAGATCAAGATGGAGTGAGAGAGAGTGAGAATGAATGAGAATGAGAGTGAAAAGAGGAGTTTTGTGAGGTTGCATGGGCACGAAGATTTGTTATACTCAGATTCTATCACAATGACGCATGTTATAGGAAAAGGTTGTGAGATTCCCTCATTTGAAACTTGGAAAGTTCAGAAACACTTGCACATCGCATGGATGTTTGTGCATTGCACATGCATCCAACTCAAAACTTTACAAGAAATGTGGGGATGGACTACTAACGCTTTGTTGTTGTCCCTTATGAAGTTGAAATCATGGAATTTTGACTCATAATTTTTTTCATTAATGCGACGAGGTGTCATAAATGCAACGAGATAAATGCGCAAGTGTGAAATTTCCACAGGGTGCAATTTTATGACACTACACTAACATAATAATGAATGTGAAATAAGGCTATGCATTGATGACAATCTATTGTTAAAAATATATTTTCATTGATGTCAAAGGAGTGATGTCTAAATTCTCGTTGAATAGTGAGAATCAAATGTAATCATACTTGAATATTAGAGGAGTAATGTCAGCAGATCTGTGTGAATTGTACTATCATATCAGTGCATTTTGAGTATAGTAAAGAAGATTGACTATAGTATTATTATAATATCATGCTTGCATATGTTCATGTTGATAGAGGTAATCCGAAAGTCTGATCCAAAATATTGGAGTTTAAATACTCAAGGTAAAGAGATTTTTTTGACAATACAGTCATGTTTTATATTCCGTTCTAGATGTGAGTTTTTCTCTATGGCTTAAAAGGAGAATATTTTTTCTTTATGGCTTAAAAGGAGAATATGCCTACACTTGTTCTATCTTATTCAAAAGTTTTCAAGATTTATGTTTAGCATGCAAAAAGATAGAAGTGATAAAAGGGTCACAGTGCTAGTTAGTTAACTAGTTGGAGTTCCAAAACTGTGTGGCGACAAATTGAAGCATGTGACATCCAGAGATATCATGGGATACTAAAATAGGTCTAGGTTAAGGTTATTATGGAAGCATACTACATCATGTTCATTTGGAAGCAACGAATTTGGTTTAGGGCCTACCTATTACACATTTCATGTAAATTTGAATTTAGCTCCATCTTATGTTGATCTGGTTAATTGTAGATACCTGACTAACATGAAGTGATGTTAATGTAGTATGTTGTATATAATCATCATAGTTTTAGATCTCACTTGACATGGATGTTGATGCAAATTTGTGTGGAAATGTAAACTTGTGCAAGTCTCAGGTAATGGTAGTTCCATCTCTAAATCATTTTGCGCCATAATCAAAAGATCATAGGGTGCATAGGAGAGTGTTTAAAGGAAGGTTAAGTCAAGTGTAAGATGTGCAATCAGTATTGACAATCCACAAGCTTTATATTTGTAATTCGATAGAGCTGGTGTTATGAACTTTGAGTTGGTGCTTAAATATTTGTATAGGGGATTGGTGTCTCTAGTAGGTTGGTGCCTACATATATTGTAGAGGATTGGTGTCTCTAGTAGTTTTTTTCCTACTTCATGATTGTAACTTATTCATTATTTTTGTGAGTGTGAATTTGGACAATAGCTCCAAGCAACTCTTCTCACTGTGGTTTTCCCCACTTTGAGTTTCCATTTATATCTAGTGTTCTTTGTGTGAATGTGTGCTTCTATGATTATTTAATTGATAGTAGTTTTTTTTATTCATGTTTCATGTTTGGATATATGTGTTTAATTAAGGAGTTTTAAATAGATTTGATCTATTGATTTACCCCCCTCTTAGTAGATTGTGTGCCCTTTAATTGGTATCAAATCTAAGTTCCTTGTAGAATCTGAATAGCTTGAGGTAGATTCAAGATGAAACACTCAGTGGCTCAAGAATTATTGTCTTCAAATAAGGCATCACTCTTTGATGGATCCAATTATGCATTTTGAAAAGTAAGGATGGAAGCATATTTGATGGCCTTGGGGGTTGAAGTTTGGCAATCAGTTGCTAATGGATATGAGATCCTTGAAAATGCTCCAAGAGATTGGTCTTGAAAGAAGGCTTGTGAGAACAATGCTAAAACAAGGAATTCTCTTTTATGTGGTTTAACTCTGAGTTTATAAAGATCGTGCATTGGAAAATGAAGTGTGGAAAAAGTTACACAACATCTATGAAGGTGATGAAAAGGTCAAACAAGCAAAGATTCACACTCACATAGGTCATTTTGAAAGCTTAAAAATGAAGGAAGAGGAGAAAATTGCCACATTCTTGCTCTGAGTTGATGAGGTTTTCAACTCTATCAGAGGTCTTGGTGAAGAATTGAAAGAAGGCATGATTGTAAAAAAGGTACTCAAATCTCTTCCTAGAAAGTTTGATGCAAAATTTTATGTTGTCGAAGAAGCTAAAGATTTGAATACTCTAACTAGGGATGGATTACATGGAATTTTGTCTTTCTATGAAATGATAATTGAGAATTATAATTTTATAAGGAAAGAGGTTGCACTTAAGGTGTCCAAGAAGTAAGATTATATTAATTCAAATGTTAGAAGGCTATAAAGAGGTTTCAAAAAGTATAAAGGTAAGTTGGCTTTCAAATGTTTTAATTATGGTGAAGTAGGTCATTTCATGTCAAAGTGTCCATGTAAGGAATCTAACAATGATGAAAGGAAGCCATTTCAAAAAGGGAAAAAGATTCAAATAAATCAGAAAATTTTCTTTATCAATAAGGAAGGTTACTTAGCTGATGATGATGACTAAGGAACTTTTGAAAATGAAGGAGAAAGAGCTCTTTTCATGGCTATGGAAACCTCTAAAGATGTGGAAATAAAGTCTAGAATTGAAGTTGATGCAAAAGTAGATCTTGTGGAAGAACTACTTTGTGTTGGCAAGGAAATCAAAAGGGTGAAGAAAAGACTTGCAAAAGAAGTGAAAGATAAAGACAAATAATCTTAAAATCTCAAGGAGGTGGAGAAAATGATCATTGATTTGAAGATTCAAATAGAAGCGTAAAAACTGATTAAATTTTTTCTAATTGAAATATTGCTATCAAGAGACAAGGATTGTGAAAAAATTGAAGTAAAGGTTCTACATTGAGGAAAGATCTTGAAAAGGTAAATCATCAGTTGAAGTCAAAATTTGGGAAGAGCACTAAAATCCTGGAATAGATAATAGAAAGCTAGAGATCACCACATATAAAAAATGATATTGATTTTGCTAATGAATAGAAGAATAAGGTGATCAAATAGCATGTGAAGTATGTTGTTGATAATTTAAAAAGGAATGGCTCTAAAAGCCTAAAATATGAGAAAGTTGTCGCAACAAATAAAAGTAAAGTGTTAAATGACAGATTCATTCAAGTGCATAGATAGAATGGAATATCTGGAAGACAAGCTTCAAGAGGTGAAGGCTACAATATCAGGTTCTATCATTATTTTTCTAGTTATTATTTTAATTTCAATCATTGTGGTCATATGGCTGTGAATTGTAGAAAAACTCCAACAAGAAGAAATGATTTTGTTAGTAGAAATGCATTTACACCTTTGTACAATTTCAATATCATTTGTCACAAATTAAAAAAAATTGGACACATTGCTAGAAATTACATAAGTAATTTTGTGAGTTCTCCTGCACCAAATACAAAAGGAGATAAATCAAAATGTCAAAATAATGAAGCAAACAAAGTGTGGAAGAAGAAACCAAATGAATCTACAGAGGTCAAAAAAATCCATGGTGGCTCAAATTTCTCTTCATGCTCAAATAGAGAAGAATCTATGGATTATTGACAACAAATGCCCAATTCACATGACCAGAGATAAGAGCAAGTTCATGCACTTCAAGAAGTTTGATGGAGGTTCTACAACTCTTGGTAACAACTCTATTGCTATGATTAGCAGTAAGGGTATTTTGAGTCTTGATGGTGGAAAGACAAACTCATGATGTTTTGTATGTGGAAGGTTTGAAACATAATCTTTTGAGTGTAAGTCAAATGTGTGATAGAGGCTACGAGAGATTTTTCAATGCTAAAGGTTATGAGATCAAAATGATTGGTACCAGAGAGTTGGTTGTGGAAGGAAGCAAGGCTGATAGTGATGTATGTCATATTAGTGAGGTAAATGGATATAACTATTTTGCAATACAAAGAGAAGAGAGTTGGATTTGGCATAGAATATTGGGACACATCAACTTTGATGATCTTGTGAAGATCAGTTCAAAAGGAATGGTAAGAGACATTCAAAAGATTAAAAAGCCTTAGTCTGCTAGTTACAAACCATGTCATGAAGGTAAATAGACAAGGACTAGATTTCCTACTAAGGAATATTCTACAACAAAGTCATTGAATTTAACTCATACTTGTTGATGGTGTTTTCATGCACTTCACAACACAGGTAATACGTAGGTGTATTACCTCTCTTGAAAGACAATCTTCCACAATCAAATTGTAGAACACTATCCCAAGGTCTCTCAGATGTCAGGTCTTGACAATGCTTGTAATATATCAGTTGTTTGATGTAATTTGCTAGAATCACAAGGTGGACTTACAGATGAGTTACAAAGTGGGAAAGTTGGATCAACAAATGGAGTTCTTAAGATGGGAGAGTCGTTGTGCATTTGCTACAGGTTCAAACAACAGTCTTGAACTCCATTTTATCATTGGATTTAGCTTTATAATCTGCAATGAACCTTGCCTAAGGTTACTTATTAAAAAAAAAGGAAAAAAAGGCAGGGAAGAGAGAAGGTTCCTAGATCTGAAACTATGAATGAATAGTGATCATGGAGGCTGCTACAGTAGACAAACTCCCTAAACTGGGTTTTGCTTGGCCAAGAGGATCCTACAGTTACACAAAACCAGTGCAATTTTCTGAGGACTGTAGATTTTCAGTTTTGCATACACACATCATGAACATGCAAGTGAACTAGGTTGCAACAATCAAATAAAGGAGCCTAGACTAACTTTACACAATAGCTTGTCATCAATAAGTGCCAAAAGTATGGGTTAGAAATTCATCAAATACTGAAACCACAATCACCATATTCAAGAAACTACAACTAAAACTAACTTGGAAGGTAGAACCATGCACACATAATGAGAAAACTCAAAAGCAACACCCATAGATCATGCAATGTTGTTTTCTATTGCTGCAGGATGTTTTTACAACAGCTCTCCAACAACTACAAATGAGGGGAAGACCCCTATTTATAGTTTACCAAAGCCCAAATGAATGGCTATGATTGAGTTACATTGTGTGGCTTAGATTCAATTACATTATGGCCTCACCTACCCCACAATATTCAGTAATTTAAAATACATCTTTTTCTTTTCCCTATTCTGTCTTGTAGTGGCCAGTCACTGTAGTAGTTTTGCCTTCTAGCTAATTTCCCTTTTACTATAGCTAAAACTGACTGAAAGCTACCTTCTCCCAATGGAATTTTGGCATTCCTCATTGGATCAAATGGTTTTGTCGACGGACCCATGGTAGGCTCCTTGAAACTGGAAATGAGAGGCCGAAATGTTGTTTTAGGAATGCTGATTTGAAACGGCTAACAGAGCACGAAACTCCGGATGGTATTTCCCGCATGAAAATTTGGAATTTGAAAAGCCAAAGGAGGATAAGACCCCATTTTAGCATCTGGGTCGAAGTCCGTTTTTTATTTGGAGGTGCGCTTGTACGTTCCAGAAACGTGAGCCCAGAATGTTGTTTTGAAACGGTCGATGGAGCACGAAACTCCAGATGGTATTTCTCAGCTGAAATTTTGGAATTTGAAAGGTCAAGGGAGGATAAGACCCCATTTTAGCATCTGGGTCGAAGTCCATTTTTGATTTGGAGGTGCGCTTGTATGTTCCGAAAACGTGAGCCCGAAATGCTGTTTTGAAACGGCCGATGGAGCACGAAACTTCGGATGGTATTTCCCGGCTGTAATTTTGAAATTTGAAAGGGTAGGGGAGGATAAGACCCCATTTTAGCATCTGGGTCGAAGTCCGTTTTTTATTTGGAGGTGCGCTTGTACGTTCCAGAAACATGAGGCCAAAACGCCGCTGTAGGAATGCTATTTCAAAACGACCGATAGAGCACGGAACTCCGGATGGTACTTCCCGTCTGCAAATTTGGAATTTCAAAGGTCAGGGGAGGATAAGATCCCATTTTAGCATCTGTGTTGAAGTCCGTTTCTAATTTGGAGGTGCGCTTGTACGTTCCAGAAACATGAGGCCGGAATGCCGCTGTAGGAATGCTATTTTGAAACGGCCGACAGAGCACAAAACTCTAGATGGTACTTCCCAGCTACAAATTTGGAATTTTAAAGGTCAAGGGAGGATAAGACCCCATTTTAGCATCTGGGTCGAAGTTCGTTTCTGATTTGGAGGTGCGCTTGTACGTTCCGAAAACATGAGGCCGGAATGCCGCTGTAGGAATGCTGTTTTGAAACGACCGACAAAGCACGGAACTCCGGATGGTACTTCCCGGCTGCAAATTTTGAATTTGAAAGGTCATGGGAGGATAAGACCCCATTTTATCATCTGGGTCGAAGTTCGTTTATGATTTTGAGGTGCACTTGTACGTTCCGGAAACATGAAGCCGGAATGTTGTTGTAGGAATGTTGCTGCAAAAACACAGTTTTAAAATTTTTAAAACTTCCTGAAACTTAATGAAACCTTGTTATTTCACTTAAGCACCACAAAAACATCCAAAATCCATAGGAAATCTATCCCCAAAGTCAAAGAATGAAGGAAAAAGCGAATTGAGCGAACGGGGGGGGAGGCGAAGCCCGAAAAACCCAAGACTTAGCCTTTTTTATTTTAGGGGAAAAATATGGCCAGCCAAAAATGAGACTTTGAAGGGCACGTTGACCAACTAGGACAAAAAAATGAGGGGCACACAAAATGAGACAAGAGCAAAGAAGCCCGTCGGGAGCTAAAAAAGAGGGTCCCTGCCAACGGTGGGGCGTGTGTGCAAAATATGCACAACAATACTGATCTATGCAGACCAATGAGGATAAAGATCTTACAAGGTGACATGTATTTTATGATGCTTATTGATGATTACTCTAGGATGACTTGGATTATTTTTCTAAAAGGCAAATCAAAATATTTTGAGAAGTTTAAAGCATTTAAGGTCATAGTTGAAAATGAAATCAAAATAATAATCAAGCATCTGAGATCAAACAAAGGTGGATAATTCACTTCTTACTAGTATGATGAGTTATGTGAGTTGCATGGGATCTGGAGGTAGTTTTTTGCTCCTAGAACTCCGTAATAGAATGGAGTTTTTGAGAGGAAGAATTGAATTATACAAGAGATGGCTAGAACAATGTTAATTCAAATAAAATTGTTAGACATGTATTGGGGAGAAGCAGTTCAAACCAAAGTATACATTTTGAACATAGCTCAAATAAGGCCAAGGACTACTAAAACACCGTATGAGCTGTGGAAAGGAAGATCAAATTTAATTCAACATCTTAGGATATTTGGAAGCAAGTGCTATATCAAAAGGTATGAAGAACATTAGGGTAAGTTTGATTCTAGATCTGATGTAGGTATCTTTCTTGGCTATTCTATGGTAAGCAAGGCATATAGATGTTATAAAAAAAGATTGATGATATAATACAATCTACTGATATTTTGAAAGAAGAAGATAATGGAGATCCAATCCACAATAGTGATGAGGGCTCAAAATTTGATTTTGAAAATACAGTTACAAAGACTTTGGCTAGATATGTTCAAAAGAATCATTATGAAGATTAGATTATAGGAGATAAGGATAGTAGGGTTGATACTTAGAGAAGGATTGAGAAAACAAATGAGAAAGTACACTTTGCATTACTATCAAAGATTGAACCAAGTTCCTATGTAGAGGAAAGCAAAGAGAAAGGTTGGTTAGATGCTATGGAGGAAGAATTGACTCATATTAAGAAAAATGAAACTTGGAAGTTAGTTCCAAGACCCAAAGACAAAAGTGTTATTGGTACCAAATGGGTCTTTAGAAACAAGATGGATGAAGATGGAAATGTGATCTAGAACAAGGCCAAACTTGTATATAAAGGATATGATCAGGTTGAATGAATTGATTTTGAAGAGACCTTTGGTTTGGTAGTAAGGTTGGAAGCAATAAAAAAAAATTGGCCTTATCGACAACATTCAAGAACTTCAAGGTATATCAGATGGATGTGAAGTTTGCATTTCTAAATGGACAATTAAAATAAGTCTACATTGAGCAACCAGAAGGATTTCAATGTGCAAATAATTCACATTTTGTGTGTAGACTAAAGAAAACACTTTTATGGGGGCGGTGGGCCTAGCTTGATTGGCTAAAGCATCCTATTGCAGGAAAGAGGTCACGAGGTGTAGTCTCCTCAGTGTCCCTATGGTATCAAAGGGTGTGTCGCACCGACGCCACCGATCACGTGGAAATTTTTTACCAGGAACACTATAGTTTATAGGGGGACAAATACCCGACTGATTCCTACAATCTAAAAAAAGGAAAACACTTTATGGACTCAAATAGGCTCCTAGAGTATGGTATTCCAAATTGGATAGGTATCTACATTAGTAATGTTTTCAGAGAGGTAGTGTAGATAGTAACATACATAAAAATAGAAGTTGATCAATTGCTGATTATTGTTTATGTAGATGACATTATCTTTGACAAAAGTAGTGACGCTATGTGCAAATACTTGTTGAATGTAATGCAAAGTGAGTTTGAAATATCAATGCTTGGTAAATTGTCTTTCTTTCTTGGTTTACAAATTTCTCAAACAAACAAAGGCATATTCATTTCTCAGAACAAGTATATAAAAGAAATGTTAAGCATGTTTAAGATGGAAGAATATATAAACCGGTGAGTACACGTATGGTTACTGGGCGTAAACTAAGTAAAAATAATGATTTTTCTCTAGCAAAACAAACCTTGTATAGATCCATGATTGGTAGTTTGTTGTATGTGACTACATCTAGATTATATATAATGCAAATAGTTGGGATGGTGGCTAGATTTCAAGCAACACCTAAGGAAACTCATGTCAAAGTAATAAAGAGGATATTTAGATATTTGAAGGCTACAATGGATTTTGGTTTGTGGTATCCCAAGAGTGAAAATTTCACTCTAACTGCATACATAGATGTAGATTGGGCAGGAAGCATAGATATTCAGAAGAGTACAAGTGGCAGAGCTTTCTTCCTTGGTAATAGTCTTGTATCATGGCTAAGCAAGAAGTAGGATTTAGTATCTTTATCTATAGCAAAAGCAAGATACATTGTAACAACTTCATGTTGTACTTAGGTATTATGGATGAAGCAAAACTGAAGGAGATGAAGATAGAGTTTGATGAACCCATTTCTAGTTTGTGTGACAATACCAATGCAATAAATATTTCCAAGAATCTAGTAAGGCACTCAAGGACAAAGCATATTGTAATTAAGTATAATTTTATAAGAGAGAAGGTTGTAGACAAAGAGGTAAAGTTAGATTATGTTGAAACCAAGGAGCAAGTAGCAAACATTTTCACAAAATTGCTTCCTAAGGAGACTTTTGAATTTATCTGGTAGAAGTTGGGAGTTGTTTCTCCCTCCTCTTGAATCAAGAGGGAGTACAAGTTGAGGGGGGGTGTTAACTTCCTACTGCAAGAAGGCTTGGTGGTCTTGCAATTTTTTTTCAAAAAGCAACGTGGTATGGACTTAGGGGGGAGTCTATATGAGAAATATGATTATGAATTATGCAGAAATTAGTTGACCTTTACCATTGATGTCAAAGGGGGAGAAATTTAGGACTCAAAATGATAAATCATTTAAGGGATAAAGGACTCAAGTGATGTAGTTTCTTGATCCTGACACATTAGATTTGTCTTCTTATGTGGCAAACATTTTGTTGTTTTCCATCAACATGACAAAGGGGGAGATTGTTGAACATATGTTGTCACTGATATCAAACAAGTGATGTCTAAATACTTGCTGAACAATGAGAATTAAATGTAATCTTACTTGAATATTAGAGGAGTAATGCTAGTAGATCTGTGTGAATTGTACTGTCATATCAGTGCATTTTGAGTACAATAAAGAAGACTGACTGTAGTATGCTCACAATATCATGCTTAAATCTATTCATGTTGATAGAGGTAATTTGAAAATATGATTCAAAATGTTGGAGGTTAGTAACTCAAGTTAGAGAGATTTTTTCGACAATATAGTCATGTTATGTATTCCTTATAGATGCAAGTTTTTCTCTACTGTTTGAAAGGAGAGTATGCCTACACTTATTCTATCTTATTCCGTAGTTTTCGATAATTATGTTCAACATGTAAAAATATTGAAGTGAAGAAGGGTCTCTATGCTAGTTAGCTAACCAGTTGGAGTTACAAAATTATGCAACAACAACTTGAATCGTGTGACATCCAAAGATAGTGTAAGATGCTAAAATAGGTCCAGGTTATGGTTCCTATGGAAGCACATGACATCATATTCATTTGGTGGCACAAAATTTTATTTAGGACCTACTCGCTGCACATTTCATGTAAATTTGAATTTAGGTCAATCCTATGTCGACCTGGTTAATTACAGATCCCTGACCGACATGAAGTGATGTTAATGTAGTATGTTGTATAAAATCATCATAGTTTTAGATCTCACTTGACATGGATGTTGATATGAATTTGTGTGGAAGTGTAAACTTGTGGAGGCAAGTGTAATTCACGTATTGTAATGGGAGTTACATCTCTCAATCATTGTGTGTCATAATCAAAAGATCATAGGGTGTGTAGGAGAGTGTCTGAAGGAAGTTCAAGTCAAGTGTAAGCTATGTAATCAATATTGAAGATCCACAAGCTTTATCTTTGTAATTCGATAGAACTGGTGTACTGCTCTTTGAGTTGGTGCTCAAATCTTTGTACAAGGGATTGGTGTCTCTAGTAGGTTGGTGCCTACATATACTGTAGGGGATTGGTGTCTTCGATAGGTTAGTGCCTACTCCATGATTGTATCTTATTCATTATTTCTATGAGGTTGGATTTGGACAATAGTTCCAAGTAACTCTACTCATCGTGATTTTTCCTATTCTAGGTTTCCATGTATATCTGGTGTTCATTGTGTGAATGTGCACTTCTATGATTGTTTAATTGATAGTAGGTGTTTTGATTCATGTTTCATGTTTGGAGATATGTGTTGAATTAAAGAGTTTTAAATAGATTTGATCTACTGATTCACCCCCCTCTTAATAGATTGTGTGCCCTTCATCCATATTGAATGAAAATAAATTAAGGAACTAAAATATTGTGAGAAGGACAATCTAAATCAAAGCCCTACATGGTTGTAGAACTTGTGGTTTCACCAAAACATAGGGGAAATAAAACATACCTTATGATTAATTTATAATATCTAATTAAAGTTGAACATGTATCAATTAGATCTAAATTAATGAGCACCAAGACATAAATATGTAAATAAAAAATGAGGTTAGAGGTGTTAAGCTCTTTGTTGATTTGTTACTTTCGATATGTGAAAATTTTGTTATTTGATGTGATTACGAATTGAAATTGCTAGTTTGATGAAAAATTTGCATAGTAAATCTTGTGATTGGTTTTAGACTAATATAAACTAGCTATACATGTGGCCTAGTCTAGGGATGCTTTTCCTCCATGTGATATAGTTCAATTGTTGTAAATTTGTTCTTTGTTTGATATGACCTGCACACTTGTCTCTAGTATTAGTTTTTAAATCAAGGGGTTGTGGTAAAAAGAACAATGGCAACTATTGCCAAATAGAGGGAAGATGGTTGACTTCTGAGAGTCATGTCTCTTTGTTAATGATAAGTAAGTGAAGACGTACCAAGCAAACAATATGTTTCCAATAGTGTAATAATTGATGTCAAGTTGATTTAATTCTTCAATGCTTTTGTGCAAATGGTTTATGTTGTGATTCAACAATATTTTTCGATGAGTACTAATGACTTAGTATTGTCTAGAAATACAAGATACTAGATACTCAACTTGAAATGTTTTTGACATGTGTACTTACAATATATTTATCAAATTAAAAAGAAAAAATAAATCAACTTGAATAGTGACAAATTGAAATATAAAAAAAGACCAAAATATAATACAACCCAATATATATATATATATATATATATAAAATCAGTTTTAGCTTTTAATATTTGATCAAATTGGGTAATATATGCTCCAATTCAAAGATATATATATATATATAACCTCATCAAAAAAATATCGAAGAATTGCAAATTAATTCTAAGGCTAATTATTTTCCGAATGTTTAGTCTTTTATATAGTTACATCTTAATTTTGTCTTTTCCGAATCTCTGTCTTTGAATTGGAGCATATATTACCCAATTTGATCAAATATTAAAAGCTAAAACTGATTTTATAGCTTGGAATTGTTCCAACAAGTTGCTGGTGAGGTAGGCATTACCATTTTCGAGCGCTCACGAGGCTTGTTTTAACCGCAGCGACAACGAGGACAGGGACCGCCATTGGAAGAACCATCATGAGTTGTACCTCCACACGCTATTACTGATCCCAAACGCCTATAGCCTCTGGAATTTCAAACGTGTTTTAGTATTTTAGTCGGCATAACCTTCGATGCAATAATTGGACATCCAGGGAGGCCCACCTCCGCCATGGACACACTACAGAGCTCACCCAAACGCCCTTCGCTCCTCCCCCCTCCTCCCTCACACAGAAACTTCACCCCTAAAGAATTAACCGATAAGGCGAAGGCCCTTTGGTCCTCCCTGCTCACGGAGAAGTGTTAAAAGGTATCCCGCGCACGAAGTTCAAAAACACATGACATAATGGGGGCGCCACATGGCGGAGACACGTAAACATGGGATTCACTGTAGCTCAGAACATTCGTGGTTACATTTTCAAAAGTGGAAGGTAAATCTTGGAGAGCAACGCAAGAAGCCGTCTACATGGCTCGCACTCGTGTCAGAGGAAAAGTAGTGCGGAACTAGTCGACGGATATTCATTTGAGGACAGGGTGAATATGATAGTATCTCTGGTTAGTGTATCTTGTCGTATATTTTTATAAAATAATTGGATAATTTGGCTCAAGTGAATATGCGAATTATTTTAAAAAAAAATTCGCAGTGCCGTCGCTGTCCACGATGGCGCTCCCAGTCCCGCTATCATTCTGCCTCCTATTATTGTCCTGTATAATTGCTGCACAGCTCGGCTAGCTTCGTCTGCGAGCCAAAAATAAAATGTGAAAAAGTATCTAGGTACATTGCGATATAAGAGGGGGGAAGAAGCGCAGAGAGTAGAGAGAAGTGAGGTTCGAGAGATGAGCAAGCTGGTGGTAGATGTGGTGGAGGCTAGCAATCTGATGCCCAAGGATGGGCAGGGATCGACGAGTGCGTTTGTGGAGGTGGACTACGATTCGCAGAGGAAGCGTACACACACGCGAGACAAAAACCTGAACCCCTCGTGGAACGAGAAGCTGGTATTTTCTCTTGATGACCCCCTCTCCCTTTCTAATCGTACTGTTGACGTTTATGTTTACAATGAGAGGAAAGACGGCCGTCCCAGGAATTTCCTGGGCAAGGTGAGGATTCATGGCAGCAGCATTGTGCGTCAAGGGGATGAGAGCTTGCTGCGGTTCCCTCTCGAAAAGAGGAGTCTCTTCTCTCACATAAAGGGTGAGGTTGCTCTTAAGGTATATACTGTCAATGAGGAAGAGAAAAAGAAGACCAAACCAGTTTCTGGGGATAAGGAGGGTAAGCCTAAGGAGGAGAATCAAACTGAGGGTAAGGAGGAGAAGAAGAAAGTATCTTCCGAGGAGAGTAAGCCTAAAGCCATACCCACATCGAAAAACGATGAGGGTAAGTCTAAATCCCCCCAAACACCCAAACCCAAACCCAATGTGGTTACTACCACCACAACCACAACCACTGTGCAACACCAGCAGAAGCAGGGGAAGTCAGGGGAAGAGAAGAAAGTGGAGGTTGTGAGGCCTGTGATAATGCAGATGACTCACAATCAGCCAATGGATTATGCATTGAAGGAGACCAGACCCCAATTGGGAGTTGGTGGTGGAGGAGGATTTCTGATGAGGGAGAAGGCTGGCAGCACTTATGATCTGGTGGAGCACATGCAATATCTGTATGTTCGTGTTGTCAAGGCCCGTGATCTCCCTGCCAAGGACATCAGTGGGAGTTGTGACCCTTATGTTGAGGTGAAGGTGGGGAATTACAAAGGGACTACCAAGCACTTTGAGAAGAAGTTGAATCCGGAGTGGAATCAAGTGTTTGCCTTCTCCAAGGAACGCATCCAGAGTTCCTTCTTGGAGGCTGTGGTGAAGGATAAGGATTTTGTCAAAGATGATTTTATTGGTAGGGTGGAGTTTGATCTGCATGAAGTGCCTACAAGGGTTCCTCCTGATAGCCCCCTTGCACCACAGTGGTATAAGTTGGAGGACAAGAGGGGAGAGCGGAGGGTTAAGGGTGAATTGATGTTGGCAGTATGGATGGGTACACAAGCAGACGAGGCATTCTCCGAAGCATGGCTTTCGGATGCTGCTGCGGTGAATTTGGAGGGATTGACAAATACTCGTTCCAAGGTTTATCTTTCACCCAAATTGTGGTATGTCAGGGTAAATGTGATTGAAGCTCAAGATTTGATACCTAGTGACAGGAGTAGGTTTGCTGATGTTCAGGTTAAAGTGCAGCTTGGGAATCAAATGTTAAGGACAAAGCCAGTATCAAGTAGGACTCTGAGCCCTCTCTGGAATGAGGATTTAGTGTTTGTGGCAGCAGATCCTTTTGAGGATCATTTAATTCTCACGGTCGAGGAACGGGTGGCTCCTAACAAAGATGAGATTTTGGGCAAGACCATAATTCCTCTTTCTATTGTGACAAGGAGACTGGATCACAAACCTGTCACTTCTAGGTGGTTTAACCTTGAAAAGCCTAGTGCAGCTGAAGGGGAGAAGAAGAAAGAAGTTAAATTTGCCAGCAGGATTAATTTGAGAGTGTGTTTGGATGGGGGTTATCATGTCCTTGATGAATCTACTCATTACAGTAGTGATCTGAGGCCAACCGCCAAGCCACTTTGGAAACCCTCTATTGGTGTGTTGGAGGTTGGGATCCTAAGTGCTCATAACTTGCTTCCTATGAAGACCAAAGATGGTAGAGGAACAACAGATGCCTACTGTGTTGCAAAATATGGCCAGAAGTGGATTAGGACAAGGACAGTGATCGATAACTTAAATCCAAGGTGGAATGAACAGTATACCTGGGAAGTCTTTGACCCCTGCACGGTTATCACTGTGGGAGTTTTTGATAATTGCCACCTTCAAGGAGGAGCAACTAAAGATTCAAGGATTGGTAAGGTACGTATACGCTTGTCCACTCTGGAGATGGATCGTGTGTACACCCATTCTTATCCCTTGTTGGTGTTGCATCCTTCAGGAGTTAAAAAGATGGGTGAAATTCAGCTGGCTGTTCGCTTCTCATGTTCATCTTTAATTAACATGATGCATATCTATACGCAGCCTTTGCTACCCAAGATGCACTATTTACATCCTCTATCAGTTAATCAGCTTGAGACCCTTAGGCACCATGCCATGCAAATAGTGGCAATGCGGCTTAGCCGGGCTGAGCCTCCTCTGAGGAAAGAAGTTGTGGAGTATATGCTTGATGTAGACTCCCACATTTGGAGCATGCGCCGCAGTAAAGCTAACTTTTTCCGCATCATGGGTGTGTTGTCTGGCTTGGTAGCAGTAGGGAACTGGTTTAGAGATATATGCATGTGGAAGAACCCTGTCACTACCATCCTAGTACATATCCTGTATCTCATTCTAATCTGGTATCCAGAGTTGATACTTCCAACCATCTTTCTATACATGTTCTTGATTGGCATATGGCATTTCCGCTTCCGCCCCCGACATCCCCCCCACATGGAAACACGGCTTTCTCATGCAGACATTGTTCACCCCGATGAACTTGATGAAGAATTTGATACATTTCCTACTTCAAAAAGCTCTGATATTGTGAGGATGAGATACGATCGATTGAGGAGTGTTGCTGGGAGGCTGCAGACCGTGGTGGGAGACATGGCTACTCAGGGAGAAAGGTTTCAAGCGCTCTTAAGTTGGAGAGATCCCCGAGCTACTACTATATTTGTTCTTTTCTGTTTAATAGCTGCCATAGTTCTGTATGTCACACCCTTCCAGGTGATTGCAGTGCTTTTTGGCATCTATGTTCTTCGTCATCCAAGATTTCGGCACAAGCTCCCTTCTGTTCCTCTCAATTTTTTCAGGAGACTACCTGCTCGCTCCGATAGTATGTTGTAAGCAGCTTGGCTTTTAGTGACAGGAGCTGTTATGTGATTTAGTGTTAGTTCTGCTGCCTCCAGAACAAACTTATTTTATTTGCTTGCAACAATTTGTAGTTTTATCCAATATAGCTGCATGTCCCTTTGGAAGATGTACTCATCCTTATGGGTAGAGTGCCAGTTCTTGGACTCAGCTACAAGTTGACATGCAGAATAATAAATTTCCTTTTCTTGTTCACCATGTAATTAAAGCCATCTCATTGTATAAAGCTTTCTATATGAAGTTGAGTTTGTTAGTTATGTTTTTGTTTTCGAAACCTCTCCAGGAATCCTCTGTGCAGGAAAGTGTATCCTGTTTCTTACATCAATTCTTTAATCCGCGGTGCATAGTCAAGATTGATAAACAATGACAAACATTTTACACAGTTTTAAAATTTAGCTGCTTTGTAATTTACAGAGATGTAAATAATTAATTACGCTTATTGGTGTATACTTACATGCTTTTTATTGTTTGTACGGGATTCATCTGGCTCAAGAATACGGCACCAACACCTTTGTATTATCCTTAAAATGCATTCATTTGTATTTCTCCGAACAGATCCACCTTTCATCGGACTAATGGAAGCCATTTTCTAACAAACCTGTCAAAACCACTTTCTCCAACCATGATCTCTTCGTCTTCTTCCTGAATCATCCAGACTCTTACGGATCATTAGAGTTTGTCCATTCCTGATGTTTATTGCATCTTCTTTCGCATGCTATCTTTGACTCAAACCTTATGTCCTCCCAGTTTATCCTCCCTTTGTGACAGTTTTTTCTGTTGCAGGTTTGGTGTCCTCTGTGCAATGATTCTATTAAGATATCCACTTATCTCCTCTGGCATTTCAGCTGTTTTCATTAGTTTTATCTTCTTATTTTGAGAAGATTATGTCTCTCTCTCTGCGTATGTTTTATCCCATTTCTTCAATTCATTTTTTTCTTACACATTGTTATTTAGCTTTCAGTCTGCTGTTTTGTCTCTTAGAGTGCTCTGATTATTCCTAGGAAATAAATGCTGATCTAACTCAAAGAAATATATTTTTCTTCCAAATTTATAGTTCATTTGCAATAAACAATCTATTTTGTTAGATTTAAAATGGGTCAGAGAATACGGGAGAAAGTTAAAGATCTAGATGCTACTTTTAAACATGGCACTCTGCATCCTAGTGTTTGGTTCGAAATTTGTTTGAGTCAATGTGGAATACAAAATTCAGCCGAAGCATTCGCAAACAAAGTGTATTGAAAATGGCAGGCAAAAATAAACTTAGTCTGGGGTTTGCATTCAAGAATATCTATTTCGCTTTCATACAAATTCATTATATTTGCTTTCAACAATGGTAGTACATGTTGAAGAGAATTATAAGTTTGTGGGGGCAAAAAAATTGTCAAGCTTGATTCCTCAAGGAATTTTATTAAACATCATAAAAAATGTTAGTTACTCTTCACAATTGTCGCCATTCTTTCTCATTCATGAATCAGAGAGTGATGTTAAATATTGATAAATATTGATGCAGTTTTCAGAAGCTTTGTATATAAATCATGTGGTCATTTTTTTTAACTATTGTTTGGTAGAACAAGGTGTTTTTCTTTTTTGATTCTTCATGGATGTCACCTGTTCTTTTTCATCTTGATGATTTATCACAGAGAGTGATCCTAAACATTGATGTAAAAAATATCACAGTTGTTTCTATAATTTTTTTACATAGATCATGAGACCGTATTTTCTAACTATTGTCAGGAGAACATAGTATTTTTCCTCTTTTTGATATAGAATTCTTCTTAATCGTCATTGTTCTTTCTCATACTAATGATGAATCACAGAGTGGGATCTCAAACATTGATGTAAAAGCTTCCACAATTGTTTCCAAAAGGTTTTTACATAAACAATGAGGCCACTGTTTTTAACTATTGTCTAGGAAAATAAGATGTTTTTTTTCTTTTTGATATAAGACTCTTCATAGTTGTTACTATTCTTTCTCATTCTGATGATGGATCACAGAGTATGATCCCAACCATTGATGTTAAAACTTCCACAATTGTTTCGAGAAGCTTTTTACATAAACCATAAGGCCGCTTTTTTTAACTATTGTTTAGGAGAACAAGGTGTTTTTTCTCTTTTTGGCATAGGACTCTTCACAGTTGTCACCGTTCTTTCTCATCCTGATGATGGATTACGAAGTGTGATCTCAAATGTTGATGTAAAAACTTCCACAATTGTTACCAGAATTTTTTTACAAAAACTATGAGGCTGCCTTTTTTAACTATTGTTTAAGATAATGAAGTGTTATTTGTCTTTTTGATATAGCACTCTTCACAGTTGTGATTATTCTTTCTCATCCTAATGATGGATCACATTATGTGATCCCAATTGTTATGTAAAAACTTCCACAATTATTTCAAGAAGCTTTTTATATAAGCCATGAGACTACTTTTTCTAACTCTAAGAGAACAAGTAGTTTTTTCTTTTTTCATATAGGTGGAGTGTATGAGTGGGGTACCGTGTGAGGGTTTCCGTCACGTCTGGAAACAGTGAACATCCTTGTACAAATAGGATATATGACTTTGGTTCTGTTAATGTGGTGCAGTTTGTTGGTGAGATATCCTACCCTCCAATGGTAAAATTGTACTAATAAACACAATGGTAAAATATAGAATCCAATGCATTCAAAATTTCAGCGACAAATAGGTTGTTGTGCCACAGCAGTTGATGTGACATTGGGCCCACTTGCATGCAACATGTGGTAACAGAATAACAAATTACATTGAAGTCCAGAAAAAGCTTGGAAATCCCAAGATCATCATGGAAAGAAATATATTCCCATTGAAAATGCCATAAAATCCTTTCAATCTCTGAGTCCAAGATACATGGGACCAGGGGCCATGATACAATGGTGGAGTACGGGGTTAGTTACATTCTAAGAAAGTAGATAAAACAGAGTCCAAGTTGAAAAAGGATAATCTATACAGCTGTGGTTTGACCCACTAGTGGGCTGATAGGCATCTTCATGCCACTCCAGCATAGAAAAATGCAACTCCACAATTTCTATATTAAATACGCCATAAAATTAAGAACTGTACAGCATGTATTTTGGTCTCAGAAAGCTAAAACTATAATCAGTCTTTGATGGAGAGAAAATGCCATATTTACGAATACTAAAAGCACTGAATACAAAAGGGACATTGTGGAAACTGGATGGCAAGAGAATTCAAAACCGGCCTTTAGACTTGCGCGCCTGTGGAATCATTACCTACTAATATCCTTTGGTATCGTGTTATTTGCATCTAAATAAACAATTTTTAATAGAGTATAATGTTTTAATTAAAAAATTAGGGTGTGTAATATATTTTATATAATAATCGTAGTGAAATAATTTTATATGGAAAATATTTATCATTTTATGTATGTCAAGATGTGAGGGTTAGATGAGATGAATAATATAATAATTGTATTGAAATAATTTTATATGAAAAATATTTATCATTTTATGTTTGTTAAGATCTTGTAAGGGTTAGGTGGATGAATAATAATTTATAGATATATTATTCAAATAAACAACAATATCTCAAAGATGTCATAATAGATTGCATGAACAATACAAATATGTTGGAACAAAAACAAAAATTCAAATAGACGACATATAAATATAAATAAAACTGACTATTACAATATGTTGTTCCAACACAAATACTTGTTGAAAAATAAAAATAAAACTTTTAACACAAATACAACTTTTAAATGGGATTGTCTTTAGAGAACAAAAGGAGTTTTGAAACTTGTATCCAACATTCTTTCCTTAAAATAGTCCCTACTTTGTCATGAATGCTTACTTGTAACTCTTCATTAATGAGTTGTTATCGAATTTGTCATGATTAACATGCCAAGTGTCCCAGAGATTACAATCACTTTTTGTGGAACCCACGTGGAAGTATTTATTTTATTATTATGTTATTGGTTGCTTCTATTTCTCCAAACCATGGCCCCCTTATTAAACATATGTTTATATCCATTTTGGAAAAATGAGGATGGGATCACATAGGATAATTAATTAAAAATGAGCATTACATATGCTTCCTTCCAAAAATTGTTTGCCCACAAGCATTGCAAAGTTGGGTGCTTAAGGATCTCTAATCCCTCCAATGTAGCATCTTCTATCGGTAGGTTTCTCTCACAAACCAATTATTCTATTATTATTTTGTTCTTTAGCTTCTTTTCTTGTGTATCAATGATAGCATATATCCCTGATATGAGTTTTCTTTCATCGTCCAAGGGTGGCAAGTTAACTATTAGTGTAATGTGTTGTGCAAGTGTCCTTTTAAGGCAAGTTAGATGAAAAAATTATGAATCTTAATGTTTGTTGGCAACTCCAATTCATAAGCCACTTCACCAAATCTTCTTACAATTTTGTAAGATACATAGAGGGAAAGTTTGATCTTTTTAGCTCTACCTTGCCTAAAGGGGGTCTACCTATGAGGCAATATGCATTAAAAACATGTCCCTAACCTTAAATTCCCTCTAAATGTGGTGCTAATTTGCATACATTTTTTTGTTGATTATGAGCCCATTGTAGGTGATCATTGAGTGGTTTTAGCTTTATCAATTCACTAGTTTGTAATTGTAACTTTTGGATTTTGATTGTGTTAGAATTTTTCCATCAATGTTTTGGATCACACTCTGTGATCCATCATCAGGATGATAGAGAGCATAAGGAGATGAATAATAGTGCCATCATGTCCTTTCCCCTTAAGCTAAGGTGGTGGAAGAGGTATGCGGATGACACTAATGTTTGTTGACCCCATGGCATTGACAAGTTAGAGGAATTTCATACTCACCTCAACAACATAGCACCTTGCATCTCCTTTACCAAGGAGCCTGAATTTGATAACCAATTACCTTTCCCTGATGTTTTGCTCCTTAAAAAATCTGATGGGTCCCTTGGTCATTAAGTTTTCCGCAAAGCTACCCATATGGATTTATACCTCCATTCCTCTTCCCATCACCACCCTAGCCAAAAATTTGGGATCTTAAAAACCCTTTCCACGAGAGCTTACCGAATTTGTGATGCTGACCACTTAGACCAAGAGTTGGACCATCTCCGTTGTGTCTTTAAATTAAATGGGTATACTAACAAGCAAATTTCTAGAGCTCTCAAGCATTCCAAACCAAATCTCCTCACCAAATTTAAACCCATTTTATCCCACCCCTTGTCTCTCCCCGTAGCTTCTTTACCTTTTATTGAAGGCATCTCTCATAAAATCTCCAAAATCCTTCTCAAGAAGGGCCTTCGTTGTACCTTCAAACCCTTCACCACCTCAAAAAATCGGGTCCCTCCTCTTAAAGACCCTAGAGACACCTTACTAGATTCAAGTGTCTACAAGGTGGTTTGCTCTTGTGGGGTTCCTTATATAGGTGAAACAGGTTGCTCGTTCAACACCAGAATCAAGGAGCATGGTGCTAACATCAAGCATGAGCGGGTTCTCAAATCCACCCTAGCCGAGAACTCCTCTGTCACTAAGCATCATATTTGCTTGGAAAGCACTCAAATTTTGTTCAAAGAAGACAACTTCTATAAGAAGAAGCTAAAGGAAGCAATATGAATCATCAATCATCCCACCAACCTCAACCATGACGAAGGTTGGAATTTAAGCCTCTCTTGGCATCCTCTACTTTTGAACCTTCGAAACCTCTGTGGCCCCCACCCCTAATCCCTCTCTTCGTTCCCATTCCCCCTTGTGCACCTTGATTTTCTTTTGCTGGCCTGCTTTCTGTTTCTCGCTTCCTCTCGAAGCTTGCTTTCCTTCCCCCCTCCTCTTTGTGTTTTCTTTTGTTGACCTCCATCATAACCCCCCCCTTTTTTATTTCTTTGGTTCCTTTTGTTTTTCTTTTTTATTCAGTTGGCATTTCCCTTTAGTTAGTTGACATTTGCTTCTTATATTATTAATTATATGTATTTATACTAGATTTTGTTACATAATATTTTCTTATTTCGGTTTCTCTATTTTTCATAGTTAGTGCTCCTTATTATCTTGCTCCATTTTTTATGCTTCTTTCCTAATTTAATATTTTTAAATCTTATTTCTTAATTTCATTATTGCTTTTTGCTCAATTTATGTATTATTGTTCTCTTTAGATTTTTGTATTAATGTGGTTACATCATATTACATTTATATATAATATAACCTCACATTCTTTAAGTTTTCTTCTTTTTCTTATTTCTTTATTAATCTATTATGCTTGTATTTTATTTTATAATAAGATTTTTATTTTTTTCCTTGATTTCTCTTGTTCCCTTTCTCTTCTTTTTTAATTATGTTTCTTGCTTGATTTTTGGTTTTATTTGTGTGGTATATCATATCCTTTGATACTTGGTAGTTAATCTTGTTTTTTAGTATTTTATACTTAGTTTCACTTTCTCCTTCAATTTTTGCTTATTGCATATTTTCAATTTATCTTTGATCGTTTTATACTTTTTGTGGTTATTATATAACCTCCCACACACATGCATACACATATTTATTTGGTTTAATTTGATACCACTATCATATTTATGGATTATTTAATTCTTTTCTACCTTTGTCTTTTCTATGCATTGCATTTGGAATTTGTTTTTATTGTCGTACATTTAGTGCATAAATTTATTAATTTTCCTTTATAGAGTTTGTCTTTAGATATGTGGTATTCTATTAATGTATGATTATCGTTTTAATATTTTGTATTATATCATTTTCTATTATATACATTTCATAGCTTTCTTTCAAATTTAGCCAATTTTTTTGGTTATTTTAATCCTTTGTTCTTTAAATTTTCCTTTCTTATTTCTCAAATTGATTTTTCTTTATGTTGGTGTTCTCTATCTTTAGATTTCAGCTTTTTATTTTTTTACTTCTCTTTCAAATTGAATTTAAAAATTATCTCTTATCTCCCTTTTCTCTCTCTCTCTCTCTCTCTCTCTCTCTCTCTCTCTCTCTCTCTCTCTCCTTGTTGGGTCTGCATCCTTGTTGAGTCTGCATCTAACTATTATTCATCTCCTTATGCTCTCTATTATTCCGATGATGGATCACAGAGTGTGATCTGAAACGTTGATGGAAAAATTCCAACACAATCAAAATCCAGAAGTTACAATTACAAGCATTATGGATTGTAGAAATCTCAAAGCATTAATTCACTAGTTGTTGGTAACTTGCTATCAATAATTACCAAATTTGTAAAAGGGAGTGTATAATATCCATATAAAGCCATAGAATATGTCATACTAATGGACATGTGATGGGTGGTGTTGTAGCAATACTCTCCAAGATATAATCATTTAACCCATGCTACCTACTAGTTTGTTACATAGTTCCTTAAATGTCCTTCATTCACTATCTTTCTCTACCCATTTGCTTGTGGGTGATAATTAGTACTAGGAGTGAGCTTGGTATTAGTAAGATGAAATAACTCTTACCAAAATGAGCTAATGAATCCACTATCACTATCACTAACAATACTCATAGGTAAACCATGTAGCCTAAATACTTCCCTAAAAACTAAATTAGTCTTTTGATATTTGTGGGGGCAATGAATACGTGTACATAATTGGTTATCTATTCACTACAAAATACAATCATTTATAAACCTTTAGGAGGTTTGTGATGAAACCCATCGATATGCTTTCTCCCTTTTGTCTAGGAATGGGCAATGGTTGTAGAAAACATGTAGAAAATAAATACTCTACTTTATTTTGATAACAAGTCTAAGAAAACTTTTCCCTTATTTTCCTATAAGTTTTGTAGAATCTAGGGTGTTCAATTGTAATAGAGGAAAAATGCAATCTAATTTAAGAAGTGTATAAACTCTCTAAATTAGATGATTTTTCCAATATTACCTCCTGGGTTAATCTATATTTTGAAATGAAGTGTTTTGAAGTGTTTGTTGTTGTTTTGGGGGCAAAAGTTCTGTATAACTTAGATATTTTTATGGAAATGAAATTAACTAGCTAAATTGAAGAGTTGAAATTAAATAACTCTTGTTTATTGCTATCATAGATAAAATTTCAAAAAAATAGTATGAGAGAAGGAAGGAGCAAATAGAGAGAAACCTATACCCCCCCAAAAAAAAAGAAAAAAGAAAAAGGAAAAGTCCTTTTTCCCTAATTTGTTGTGACACACAATTTTTTGTGTAGCACACTATTGTTCATAAGAAAATGCAACTCAAATTCTTAGAAAACTCATCTCAGCTCCCAAGTTTAGTTTCTTGCTACACACAATATGAAAATAAAAAATACCAATAACTTCTAGGTGTGGATTTATTAAATGCTAAAATCAAGAAATAAGAACAATGCAAAGCAAGTACCTAGTTCAACATTCAATAACCAACTTCAATAGAGTGTGAGCACAAATAATAAAATCAAATGAAATAGTTGTAAGGCCCAACTAATGCTCAGTAAACTTGGTGATAGACACACAATTCAGAGGTGGTTCCTAACTGAACAGTCTACTAAACCCTTGTAAAGACTTCATTTAATTATCAACCAGGGCTAATGTAAGCTTGTAATGATGCCGACACTATATGTGCATCCAAATATTCTATATTGCCTATATCATCTAGTATAGGTGGTTGACACATATGAAAAAGGAAACAAAGCATGAATTGTAAAACAAGGAAAAAAGGATTAAATCTGGAACTATTGTTGCGGGTACTTATAGTTTAAGACTGTGACTAGTTCACTGTTAAAACTTGAACTCTGTAATTAACTTAACACTACTAACTTTTGACTCACTCTAGAGGACAATGCATTTAGACAAAACAAAAAATGAATCATAAGACAAGATCTCATCCACATACAGAAAATGGGGAATCTAATTGAGATGATTGCGATAATGAAAGCATCTAATGTAACAACATAAATTAAAGTGGAGAACAATTACCTTGAGTGACCCTTGCTCAAGTTACTGTATCCACAAAATAACTCAAATATGAACTCCTTGAATCAACTAAACATAATGATAAATTGAAGCATCTTCATTGCATATAACTTGATTTCACAATCTGACAAGAATCTTCATGGATATCTTATTCATGAAAGAATAATAAGAAACTAACAAATTACTGTCTATGTAATGGAAAAATTATATCTATATGAACATATCCACACACTATATCTACTCCTCAACCACCAAGCCAACTATATAGGTTCGGGGGAGGTTTATCAGAATGAAGACTCAAAACAAAAAAACTAAATGCAAATTACCACTCTCTTATGAAATAGAGAGTGACAAAGTCTGTACAATTAAAATTGTAACTAAAAAGATGGAAGAAGACGATTAGGATTGGAACTCTATTTCAAATGGTATAGCAGGGATGTGTACTGTGAGAATAGTCACATTGGCTTCTTATCCAAAGAAAACCCCTTTCTTCAACTGCCTTATTAAATGGCTTGGTGGTTCACAATCATCCTCATTTATGAGTGCTTCTATTTCTGCAACTGTCGCATTCTTATCGCTTTGGAATCTCCCTTTCATCTTTGTCTGAAATCCTTTAGCTACGGGTTGTGTTTCCTAGTTGTTGTCGGTTGCAATCTACTTACTTTGGCTTCTCGACTGCAAGGAGTTAATTCATCTAACATATACACAATAATAATAACCATGAATTAAACATAGATCCATACTACATTCCATACACATTCACACATTTAATCATACAATTACCAACATATCATAATCATATTTCCATACATCAAAACCTAGTTCAAGTTGCATGAAAGACAAAAAAAGATAGATAAGTTTAGGAATATATATGAAATGAACAACTAAAAATGGCTACAAGTATGAACTAAGCAAGAGAAAACTATCCATTAATTAGGCTCATCAACATTAAACTATATCACCTCCACAAACAACCTCATCTTACTCCATTCTTCCTATGATAATGCTTCAAAAGTATTAGTGTGTGGATTACTTGTCCGCATAAGCATAACCTTGATAGAAAAATGGATAATATGATAATTGGATTTTTTTCTCAAAACATTGTGATTTATTCAAGATTGTGGAATCTCAAGATGATTGTGGATGATTAATGGCTTGGAATGATGATGGTTTTATAGCTTTCACCTAATATTGATCAATGGTGGAGGATGATTAAAAGGATTGACAAATGAGATTTGATTGAGATGATTTGATTGATGAGTTATTTGGTTGCATGGATGAGTGAAGTGAAAGTGGGTGAACAAAAGTTATTCTTTTGGTCAACTCACTAAATTAGGAGATAAGAGAATATTAATAGAATTGTGTTGGTGTAATTAAATGTTTTGTACCTTGTCCTAGGTCATAATTACACCTTAGTTAAGTTTACTTAGGGACCACATAGGAGTTGTTGGAGATTTTCCACCTTTGGTGGACTTATCTTATTAATTTATCACCTCCATATTTCATGGACATATCATGTGATTAGGTTTCCACCTTTTGTGGGTGATACACTATTTGTGGTGGTTATCACATTATCACTTTCCACTTTAGGTGGAGTGATAGCTTTTCATTTTTGTCACATGTCATAAGATTACGACAAGTGTGTCATAATCTTATGCACTCCTATGTTCTCACCTTGGCTATATAACCAAGGGGTCTCTACTACATTTGTATAACATTGAAGCATATCATATCATTGACATTGAATACAGTTTATTTTTGTCACATTATTTTCTCTCTTCTTTGTGCTTTCCATTTGGTCCATAGATCTTGGCATCCATAGCCAATTCTAACATGGCATTAGAGAATTTTTTATTCTAACATGGTATCACAGCTAGTTGTGTGCCATTGGAGAGTCTTTTTCTAAGGAGAGATACCAGATTTGGGGAGGTTCCATTTTTGGCTATTTATTGCAGGTTTATATTGGAGCTTGTTGGTGCAAATCTAAGCTCACCATTGCGTTCAGAAGGTTCGAGAAAGTTGATTTTGCCTTTTGTTTCATCCAAATTGAACATATGAGGCCAAATCTATGAGGGTTTGAAACTACATTGTGGTTGCCAGATCCAGAAGGTAGCTGCATTTTTGGAGCATTTTGGGTCAAATCCGACCTTGTCATCGTGTCCAAAGGGGCCAAAAACCCTAAGATCGACTGTCCATTCATCTTTTTTGGAGCAAGTCATCCGGTGAGGCAATTTTTTTTTGCTCGACGAGCCGTACAACCCCCCAAGTCATCATTATTATAGTCGACTATACCTACATACTGCATACTGCAGGTACTAGGTATGCCGTAGGGTATCGGGCCGCTCACAGGCCACCACGTGGCAAGCCAGGAGCGGGCCACATAAGCCCCCGCAGGCCATGGTCCCATCCACTCGGCGGATGTCAAAACCAAATATCTGGGAACAATAAAAAATCCGACGAAAATTCAAAATTAGGCAGTTGAAAGAATATACCGGTGAATAAGGGAATATTCCGATCTCTTTTCCAGCACAGGAGTGGTTTTCCGGTGCGACGACCATTTGACCGTCAAGTTTCAGCCACAACATCTTTTGATGGCCATAAACCCATCAAATTTAATCAGATGTACTCCTGACGTCAGCATCGCATCATCGCTGAAGTCAGCATCCTAAAGGAATTTTATCCCCCCTCCCCGTTTGTATTTTCATTTTGGAAGGTGAACTTGAAAGCTTCATATCTTAGTCATTTTGGCTCTTTTTTTTCGAGCAATTTTTTTTTATTTGGGCTAATTTTTTGTGCTTTTCATAGTGGTGCAATCCGTTTTTGGTTTTAGCTTATGGTTTTTCCAAAAATTGCAGATTCTCACAGGTGTTTCTACTTCGTCCTCATTTTGGGAACTTTGGGAGCTCATAACTTGCTCCTACGATAACTGTTTTGGGTGCCGTTTTTTTTGAAAGTGCATAATTTTTCATGTACTTCTTAGTGGTATAATCAGGTTGATCTCATTTTGTACCAAAAATTGTACTTGAATTTGTGGCCTATTTTGGCATCTGCATATACCAAGATCAAAGTCCACTTTTCTATTTTTTGGCAGTGGCAATTGTAAACGCACTAAGTATAAAGTGCCAAATCAAATATTGCTTGGGGGGTTTCTTGGTTGAGTGATTTTGGGGGGTAATCTTGTAGTGGTTGATTGCATTCTTTTGCTTGGGTTGTGTTCTTGCAATGGGGAAATCTCAAATTGAATTCCTAACTCCACATAATTATGCTACATGGAGAAAATCAGTATGGCACTATCTCATGGGAAAAGGTCTAATAGGCTATCTAAAGGAAACCATTTCTCAACCTACTGATGCTAATGAATTGGCAAAATGGGAGATTAATCATGAGAAAACACTTGGATGCATATGTTCACTAGTCTCATTTGATTTACAATTTCATATTGATTCATATACAACACCTAAAGAAGCATGGGAGACTTTTGAAAAATTATATGGTAAAATAGATAAGATTATAGGATATCAGATTGATAATGATTTGATGAATCTTGATCCTAAAAGTTTTGACCACATCCAAGACTACCTCTCCAAAATCAAGAAATTAAGAACACAGTTGAAAGAATGCAGTATTGAAAAAGAGAATTTACAATTGATTCTGAATGTGTTATCCAAGATTGGTCTTGAGTATTCAATGTTTGTTTTTGGCTTTCATACCCATCGATTTTCTATGGGAGCATCATATGTTGATCCTAAGTTTGATGACTTTGCAAATCTCTTAATCCAAGAGGAAGCTAAGTTAATGAACATGGGTCTAATCAAGTCTTCGAAGCCACATGCATTGGTTTCTAGTGAGTCAAAGGTATAGAAAGAATCAAGGAATCTTGATAAGAAGCAAAAGATGAAAAAGAACAAGCCACATAAAGAATCATAATCCACTCATTGAAAAGAAGAATCATCTAAGAAGAAGAGGTCTTTTTGTGCATATTGCAAGAAGGATGGACATGAAGAACACTATTGTTATAAGGACATTGATGAGTTGAAAAAAATTCTCAAAAAGAATTAAATTGATTTGCCTTCTAGAATGTCTGAATCACCTTCTCCTCCTTCTTCAAAACAGTCTAAGGGAAAAGTTCATTTGGCATCTACATCAGGAAATAAAGGTCAAGCTCTTTGTGCTTATTCATGTCCATGATTAGAGAGATGACTTCTAGATTCAAGAGCATCACATCATATGGCATCTTCACAATCTATATTATCTTCATTTCAACCTTGTTCTATGTCTCCTATCTTAATGGGAAACAATACATACATGAGTGTAATAGGGAAGGGATCTATTAGTTTTGGGGACAACACTTTCCAAGATGTTTTGTGTGTTCCTCATTTGACGAACAATCTTCTTTCCATATATCAGATTACACATGGTGGAGATGGGAGAACTGTGGAGTTCACACCTGATTCAGTCATCATTTGAGACTTGGAGAGTAGAGAGATCATTGCTATTGGGGTGGTTGATCATTCATCTCGGTTGAATACCTTTGCAAATTTTTCTTCTGATGGTGACATTGTTCCTTTGACTGTTGATCACACTTCTAGTGTGAACCATGATTTATAGGAGACTTTTGGATACTTGAACTTGGGAGTTCTCACATCAGATCCAGTACTTGAGCCATGCATTTTATCTCCTCCATCTACTGTTGCAGTTGATGATGCTTGTGATTCCATAGTTTTGGTTCCTTGTGATTCAATGCAGCAGGATATACATTGTCTTCTAGATATGGCTACTTTGGATGGCTTCTTGATAGGTATTTCAGACATGTTTTTGGAGTCTCAACTTGCAGATTTGGGGGACATAATTGATGACATTCATCTTCTCTTTGATGAAGATGCTCCTTCTTCAGTTGTTGTGAGGGAACACTCTGAACCTCTTGTTCATTCTCTACATGATCATTCCTTGAAGTTTGACACGAGTGTGGATAATTTTGGACAACATTTGGAGGATGCTTCTTTGTCTTTAGAGGGGATATCCTTGTCTTTGGATTATGTTCTACATTCATCTCTACTAGATGTTGGATTGTACTCTTCAACAGTGTGGCCTAGAACGCCTGTTTGGAGTGTGTCGGCTTTCAGCATCGACATGGAGACACTTGAGCATGCTTCAGAGATATCATACATCTTGAATACATCCTTGGTTTTGTTTCTTCCTAAGGGGAGGAACGTTGTTCGATGAGATTGAATAATCTTCAACATTCAATGTTGAGCTTCTACCATCATTGCAGGAAACTCAACATTGAGGGGGGGCTTCCTTGTCTCTTTTCTACTTCTCTCTTATGGGGGGGTCTTTTTCCTCACATGGGGTTTTTACCTTCTCATGCATCATTGAGAGTATTTCCATTATTGTATTTCATCTCTCTTTTGGGGAGGAGTTTTGTCCCACTGGGTTTTCTCCTTTTCTCCGTTTGTGAGAGATTTCATTACATTTGTACATGGGTACCTAACATGGCCTAGTTGTTGAGACCCATCTTGCATTGTTTTATTTTGTGTACATTCTCCCTAAGTTGCACTTAAGGGGGGGTGTTGGTGTAATTAAATATTTTGTACCTTGTCCTAGGTCATAATTACACCTTAGTTAAGTTTACTTAGGGACCACATAGGAGTTGTTGGATATTTTCCACCTTTGGTGGACTTATCTTCTTATTACTTTATCACCTCCACCTTTCATGGACATATCATGTGATTAGGTTTCCACGTTTTGTGGGTGATCCACTATTTGTGGTGGTTATCACATTATCACTTTCCACTTTAGGTGGAGTGATAGCTTTTCATTGTTGTCTCATGTCATAAGATTACGACACTTGTCATAATCTTATGCACTCCTATGTTCTCGCCTTGGCTATATAACCAAGGGGTCTCTACTACATTTGTATAACATTGAAGCATATCATATCATTGACATTGAATACAGTTTATTCTTGTCACATTATTTTCACTCTTCTTTGTGCTTTCCATTTGGTCCATAGATCTTGGCATCCATAGCCAATTCTAACATGGCATTAGAGCATGCTTGATTCTAACAAATTGAATAAATAAATTTATTTAATTCTGTGCATGAGGCGAAGATATATTTAGAAAATAAATAGAATGCTAATTTTATATATTTTTAGAAGAAACAAAGATAGAAAAATAAGTAAATAAATTATATATTTATTTAATTTTAGAGGAAATATTAGCTGATTAAATAATAAATTATAGTGGATGAGAAGAACTAATGCATGAACTAATTAAATAATAAAGTTTTTTCTAAATAAATAAATTTATTTAATTCATGTGCATGAGGGGAAGATATATTTAGAAAATAAATAGAATGCTAATTTTATATATTTTTAGAAGAAACAAAGATAGAAAAATAAGTAAATAAATTATTTATTTATTTAATTTTAGAGGAAATATTAGCTAATTAAATAATAAATTATAGTGGATGATAAGAACTAATGCATGAACTAATTAAATAATAAAGTTTTTTTTTGACAAAAGTGGTAGACCACTATATATTATTATATTATAAATATATATTTTGTACAAAAACCTAGCTCAAAGAGCATACTGGGAGGAAAGAGCCAGTGAGAAAACCTTTGGTTGTAGCTCATAAAATGCATAAAAAACTAACCTATGATCAAATAATTTGATCAGTTTACATTGTTTCTACTCTGCTAAATCCACTAAGTTTATCACCCTGAACTTATATAGTCGACATGTACAAAAATTCCATTTACATCAATAAACATGGCATATATGATTTGTTCTACAAAAAACCATCATTATTCTTAGAACCAATTACTCATCCATCTACATGAAATCCAACAAATAATCACCTTGCTCTTCGTTTCCCTCTTCTTCATTTTGTGAATTTAATGCTATGTTCATATCCGGAACAGGTACCATGTCAACTCTCCTAATATTTCCTCCATGTGGCTGTGGTTGTGTCACATTTTGGTACACAATATGAACCGGACCTTGAGCACTTGTTTGAAGAATACCTAAATTTTTCTGCAATAAAGGAGCTACATGAAAACAATTATGGTGAAGTAGAAAAGAAGTATAATGATATTTTTCCCTGAAGATTTCAGATATATCCCTACCCAAATGATGCGAATATCTTGTTAAAGCTCTATTCAAATGACTAGGATCTGAGAATTCTAAAGGCTACTTTAAAACATCATACACATTGACATATGATTTGTTGTGAGGTAAGAAGTGTGGGGAAAAGATACCACCCACATATCCTTCTCCTGGTGAGAAAACATATTTTTGTGCACTAGTAAGAAGAGCCTCATTTTGTAGAAAAATGTCATTGGCTATTTTTTCTGCTATGACATTCACAGAGTCCAAACATTGGAGCATATCCATGAGCTTAGATATAAAGATAGATAAAAAAATTGACGGAAAAATCAACCTCCTAGCTTTCAGCTGAAGAAATTCACTTCCAATGATGCATTTGAGACATCTGTAATCACATGGACAACGAAATTTAAAGATAATTTGTAAATGCTCCACTTCAATCTTACCAGTGATCAAAGTTTCCCAACTTTGCATAGGAAACCACATTCTTAAATTTTGTGGTCGATAATCCATTGAATTGCCTATTCCTGAACAAGACCTCCAACTCCACACAAATGCACAAATTTGATTAGAACTAAAAGACTGAAATAGACCAATTTGAACAACAACTCTACACCAGATAATAAAAATTTGATGAACAAAGCCTTGTGAAATGCATAGATAAATAGATGAAAGAATGTTTCCTTCCAATAAAATATTCCTTTCTATCTTTTCATTTACCTTTGAAATGACTTCTAGCACATGCCTTATCATGCTAGATTTATTCCCTTTACATTTATTTATCAAAATTTGAAAGAAAACGTACTCTCCTTTCTTCATAGCTAGCCACATGTTACTCACCAAAATTAACATATGATGATTATCCTGAAATGTGAAATAACTTATACGTGCCACTGATATTTTGGATTTCTAAAAATAAATTCAAGTACTTGCCATTACATGTAAATAATACACATTAGTAACAATAATTACCTTAATCTGATAGAAAATCTCAGATTACATCATGCTATTCAAGAAAACATGACATTATATGCTTTGAAGTACTCCTCGAATGCTTTTCCTTGCTTTTCGAGCCCAATCCCTTGAAATAAAATGAGTGATTAAAAATCAAAAGATTTGACATGTTGCGTACAAAATGAAGTCACATATGGATGTCACTTTCCAATCCTTTGATTAAACAAATATTACTTCATTATCCTATTCATGATTCATAGGACTTGCAAATAAACCTTACATATGTAATCGGCAAATATAAACGTACAAGTTGAATACAATTTTAAATAATAATAAAAATATTTAAAAAAGTAATTTATAAACTTCCACCTCAATACTTGACAATCAAATCTGTAAATATTATTTTTTTCAAATTGTAAATGGGATTCAAATGGATTAATTCAAATCAAAGAGCATTTTCCTCTTTAGAAATAATAGTTTCCAAAGCAAGATCTATTTTTCCAATTTTGATTATATGAACCACTTCCTTTTGTGACTGATCACAACCAAAATTAGCTAAATAATCTGCTACAATATTTCCTTCTTTGTAAGTGTGTAAGATTTGAAAATGAGCTAATTTGTCAAGCAAATTCCAAATTTTCTTGACTATGTATTCCAACCTCTAGTTTTGGATTTTTCGATCTCGACAAGCATTAATTAAAATAAGTGAATCCCCTTCAATATGAAGTTTTGGAATTTGTAAATTAAGTGCTAAAATTAATCCTTGTAACAATGCTTGTGCTTCAGCTACATTACTTTCCAACTTATAAGATTTAGCAGATAAAACTAGTCCTTTATGATCCCTAATGACCACCCATGCCCGTGAAATACCAGGATTACCTCTGGAGGCTCCATCAAAATTTAACTTAAAAAACCCCAAGGGAGGTGATGACCGGACAATATTTGATCTGTCTATTTTATTTACTTGATGAAGGCTACCTTTGAAAGGAAGAGTAAAAAGAGGCCATGATAACAATTTTTTTGAATCCCAATCATAAAAGATTGAGCCAGTATGTTTTTTTTAGCCATAAAAGCATTAACTAATTCTAAAATTGAGTTTTCCAGAGATACTAACATATGATCAGTACACATTTTTTATTTCCTAAAAATGCATTTGTTTCTTGCCCACCAAATAGACCACAATACAGAGGAAGAGATCACAACCCAAATGCTAGCAAAAAAGGATGTGGAATATAACTGAGGCCAACTTGTGAATAAAGCCCATATTGAATTTGGCAAAGCTAACTGAATATTCATTTTTTCCATGACAAATAACCAACAAATTTGTGCTATTGGACACAAAAGAAAGAGATGATTGATATCTTCTAACACTTGCTCACAAAGTACACATTTAAAAGTTGCGGATATTTTCAATTTTGCTAGTTTGTCACTTGTTAGAATTTTATTCTGTATTGCAAGCAAAGCAAAGCATCCTATCTTAGGCAAAAATTTTGAATTCCAACAAAAATTATAAGCTCTTTGGATTGGTAATTGAGAAATTTTTTGAGTAAGTGAAATCAATCCCTCTTTAACAAAATAGCAACCATTTTGAGCTTTTGACCAAATTAGCCTATCTAGAGAAGATGAGACATAGACTGTCCTTTCACCTAGAATTGATGAAATGAGATCTTTGTGATTTTCATCAATTGATTCATTAGAAAGATCTTTCCATTTGACCTTTCCGTTTAAATAATCCACATGATCAAAATGATCTTTAACTTTTAAACCCCAATTTTGTATTAAAAAAGGCATTATGTTTCCAAAGTTATAGCTTTTTAACTTTTTGTGCCCATTTCATGAAGATTGTGAAGAACTGCCCCATCTTTCAATTTTTCAAGATATATTGTTTCAATAGAAATGAGAGGAATTTTTCTTTTTCTATCAACATTTCCAGACCACAAAAATTTTCTTATAATTTTTTGTATTTGAAAAATAATAGATTTAGGAGCTTTAAGAACATACAGAAAATAATTGGGCATCGTTGATAAAACTGTTTTAACCAATAAAAATTTCCCTGCTAGAGATAGCCATCTCCCTTTCCAAGAAAGAAATTTGGATTGAATACTTTGAATGATTTTATGCCAATAAGAAACCCCGTTTTGACTTGAAAAAAATGGGATTCCTAGATATTTGCTTGGCAACTGATCTTTTTTGAAGCCAAATAATTTAACTATACTCCTCTCAATTGGAGACTTTGTGTGGAACAAGTAAATTTTTGACTTTTCTTCATTTATGTTTTGCCCTGAAACTCTAGTATATTTATCCAATAGATTTTTAATATTTAAAGCTTTAGAGAAAAAACTCTACCAAAAAGCAATGTGTCATCAACGAATAAGGAATGAGTGACTGAAATGTTTGAATTAGGAATCAAAACTCCCTTGATTTTACCTTAAACATTAGCTAAGAGGAAGGATCTTCTCAAAGCTTCTACGAAAATGATAAATAAAAAAGGAGACAAAGGATCTCCTTGACGAACACCTTGTGAGGAACTAAAAAATACCACAACAGACCCATTCAATAATACAGAGAAACTTGCACCTGATATACATGCCATTACCCATTTACACCTTTTAGGAGAAAAATTGAACTTCTAAATAACTTGTCTTAAAAATCACCAATCAACCCTATCATATGCTTTTTGCATGTCAAGTTTAATTATCATTGATGATAATTTATTTGATGCTATAGAATGCAAAGTTTCATGAGCCATAATTGCTCCTTCTAGAGTTTCTCTACCAAGAACAAATCCACCTTGTTCTTCTGAAATAATTGAAGAAATCAGAGGATGAAGGCGAAGATAAATAGCTTAGGTAAAGATTTTGTATATTGTATTACATAACGAGATAGGTCTAAAATCTGAGGAAGATTTAGGAATGATAACAATATTTGTAACATTAAATATTTTTAACATTCCCCCATATTTTCTCAACTCCTCCAGGGAACTTAAAATATCAAACCTAATGAAATCCCAACATTTTTGAAAAAAAATAGCTGTAAATCCATCTGGACTTGGTGCCTTATCAAGAGACATTGAAAATACAACCTCTTTTAACTCTTTAAGAGAAAACAAAGCGAGCAGTCTAATATTATCTTCAGGAGACACCAAAGAAGGAATGTGTTGTAACAACTCCTCTTTTTCTATTGATAAATTCCCATTATTATTAAAATTAGATGTTAAAAGATTAGAAAAGAACTTAACTGCTTCCTTATGAATATCATTCTATTTTAAAAGAATAGATCTCCTGATGCACTATCTTGAATTGAGAAGATTGAAGATTTTGATTTTTTAGTTTGAGCTGAGATATGGAAAATTTTAGTATTCTTATCCCCATCTTTCAACCAAAGTTCCATAGACTTTTTCCTCCAGTAAACCTCCTCATGAAATAATAATTCTTTCCATTCCTATTGCAACTTCCTTTGCTCTTCATATGAAGAATTATCAAGACCATTTACAATGATCTTTTCATTGATTTCGACTAGCCTTTTGTACACCAAGTCTTTTTGGGTAAAAAAATTCTTAAAGACTAAAAGGTTCCAAGCTTTTAAATTCTTCTTAATATGGTCCATTTTCTTATTGAATTGAAACATCTTTGATCCCTTAACAAAAGGAGCACTCTGTCACCATTGTTTTATTAGACAGATAAGATCGGGATGCCTAAGCCACATTGCCTCAAACTTAAATGAAAATTGAAATTTTTCTTTGATTTTCTTACCCGTGATAAGAAGTGAAATAGAAAAATGATCAAAGGCTACCAAAGGTAGAATTTCTGAAGTAAGAGAATAATCTGTGAGAAGCCAGTTTGGAGATGTTAAGAAACTATCCAATCTTTCTGCAATTTGCAAAAAAAATTTCCTTCTATTTGTCCAGGTAAAAATACCATTTGATGGCATTACATCCACCAAAGCATTATCATGAAAAAAAGAAGAAAAATCAACCATTACTGCTTTAGGAGGACTTATTCCACCTTTTTTTTCCATGTCATTTGTGATGGCATTAAAATCACCCGCTAATTTTTTTTTATCTTGGCCTAACACATCAATTTTTAACTTGAGAGTATCCCACAATATCTTTTTAGAAAAGGTGCTAGTTGGACCATAAACATTTAGTAGCGAAAAGGATAAATCAAAATGAGTGACTGACAATAATTTCCAATTTTGATCAAAAGAAATATCTGAGATACTGATTGTTTTAGCATTCCAAAAGTTATTAGACCTCCTGAAGCTCCATGAGAAGGTGAATGAGAAGCTTCCCATTTGTGCCAATTCTTTTAATTGCTTGAAAAGACTCCTCTGAAGTTTTAGTTTCTTGTAAAACAACAATATCTGCCCCTGAAGCATCAAGTTGATTCTTAACTTGGGAATTTTTTTAGAGGCGTTTAAACCTCTAACATTCCAAGATATTAGTTTCATTACAACTTATGAGAGAAAAAAGCTCTCCTTGGTCTTTTTTGTTTTGTGGAAAATCCTAAATTGGCATCTAGTGTCGATTGTAAACCTGCTGATATTTCTTCTTGCAGCTTTGAAGCTAAAGAATTTATTCCTTTTTTTGCAAGAGATTTTTTACTTGAGGAAGGAGATAGCACATATTGAGAAATTGAAAAAAAAATCATCTAAATAATCTCCTTCACTAAAGACCTCAAAGGATATATCATCTATCAATTGGTCACCTACTGATACTAATGACCAATCAAAAAAATTCACAAGATCTTCCTCTAAGGGCAGACCATCATAATCATTATTTAAAACATCTAAAGATGGAAGAGGCTGAGAGATGACAAATAAAATTTGTTCATAAAAAGACTTAATCTCTCGTCAAAATTATTTGTCACACCAAGGGTTAACATAGAGGCACATTGATTTGCTTGGAGGAAACTAACAAATTTAATTTGAGGTGAGAAAATCGTTAACGAATAGAGAAAATTATTTATTGGTGAAAATAAAGATAGTTCCCAACCCGAAGCAAGAGTAACAACAACAGGCTCTTGAAAAGGCGGATTTGTGACTTTCTTACCAAGAGAAAAACCAAAAGAAGATAAATTTTTACTGTTGTAAGACGTCTGATCAAAGAAAACAATGCCTTTGGAAGATGAAGAAGATTGAACAACCTCATCCTCCTCTTTAAAGAGGGTAATGTGACGGCCTCTATGAGAATAGATTGAAAGGATCCCATTTAAGACAGGCTTATGAGACCCTTCTAAACCAATAAACAATGGTACCAATTGAGACATAAGTCAATAATATTTCCAAGTAATGAGAAATAAAGCAACATCTTATCATTCACACCAGAAGATAAAACGATAGATGACACTACCGGTAATAGGTCTTCAGATGAATTATCAAAATTAGGATTGAAATCCGCTTTTCCACAATCAAGCTTCTGACACTTTTTGAAAGGTGAAGAGGTAAATGACATAGATAGAAAATTTGCTTAGGATCCTCTAGAACTACCAGTTGATCCCATATTCCATGTACTATTTTAATTTTGACACTTTTTGGAATGGGCTTTGAAACATCCATTAGAACACATAGCCTGGCTAGTAAAAACGGATTAGAGAAGAACTCCCTATCTTGATTTAAAAAAATACCCAATTTGTTACCAAGAATCTCAATAATGCATGAATCTCTACATTCTAGAGGTAAACCCTATAACAAGCAAGGAAACATCCTTTAAATCCGCAATCTGTGGCTGCATCATGGAATGGGGCAGTGTAACTTCAACTCGATGAGGAGAAAATTGTTTTTTTTTTTCCTTTGGTAGCCATTTCTTACCAATGTCTCCACAAGAAAAATAATTTTCTTTACAATTGAACTGATTACGAACAGAATCCACTGGGCCTAAACTGCTAGGGTTATGAAGAACTCCATGAACTAAAGCTTTATTTTTACTATTGACCTAACTACGACTAGATTCAATCGGGTTAGAAACCTTAGGGTTTGGAGCTATTTTCTTAGGAAAGACTTTCAAAGAAGAAAGAGCAATGGAGTTGGGGAATGTAAGAGGATTAGGGGCCAAAAAATTAGGGAAAACAAGAGGGATAGTATTAGGAAAAGTGGTCAGAATAGGATCTAGCTTTGGAATGAAGGGAGCCCCAGAAGGTGAGCACTTGTGAATCGAATGACACCCAACAGTCACATCAGCCCACAAATGGGATGAAGATGAGAACGATGAAGGGGATTCACAAATGTCAAAAATAGGTTGCTTACCTTTGAGAAGATTTTTCTTAGAATGAGGATTGCGAGGAAGAGGCTTAACAACGTGATTATCAAGAACCCACTTCCCATTCCGAAATACAGAACCAGGAGAACCTTTAAACTGATAAAAATTGGTAGAAGAACTCTATCTGCCCAAGTAAAACCTAGATCTGGAAGAAGCATTATGATCACTATTGGAAAAGACAACAGTATCAATGCCAGATCCAAATCAAGGAAACCTAGAAAGGGCTAGGAAAACCCTCGAGAAGAGCAGAATGAGAAGAAAATTTTGAAAATGATGGATTTCCATAATTTCGCCTCCGCAACGTACGGTCCATCTTTTTTTATTTCATACCCAAGTAGCTCATCCTGATGATTTTATTAGTTGCATTATGTTGTCATTAGTAAATCATTAAATAATAAAGTTGTTTAATTAATGTGGATGGAAAAAATTGAGAAAATAATTAAAATTTAATTAATTAATGTGGATAGAAAGAAAAATAAATTAATTGTTTTAATTAAAGTGGATAAGGAAAATGATAAATTAGTTAAATAATTATAATATTTAATTAATGTTGGCGATGTGTTAGCTTAAGATTGATGAGAAATGATGATGAATTAGATGAAATGTGTTAAGTCATTTATAGGTGTCTACACTAGGTATCAAAAAAGAAGAAGAAGCCAATTTAAATGAAAGATTTAAACAAGAATAATGACAAGAAGAAGATAAATAATTAACAAACATAGTTTTGTGAGAACATATTTTAACAAAGACATGCAAGAAAGAATGGAGGAAATTTTTAGGCTATAAAGGTTCTTGCTAGGATTGGTCAAGTCCCTAATTTTTTTTTCAACCTCAACGAACAACAAGATTAAGAAATATTGAAGTAAAAGTGTGTGCGCTCCTATCCTATATGTGTCTAGGAATTGACAAAGTAGTGAAAAATGTAAGTAATATAATATATAATGAAAAATAGAGCGTTATTAACAAGGAAGTGAGATCCCAAGTGTCAATGCTAATAAAAACTAGGATTCTACAATGATAAAATGAAAGATATGAGAATCTAGAGAAAAATAATCAAAATAAATTCACCTCTTAAGCTTGGTGAAACTAATTGACGAAAGAGTGTTGTAATATATTGTTAAACTTAACTATATTGCAATAAAATGTTGGAGTCTTCACATATACTACATAAATTTCTCATATACTACTCAAAATGTTGGTAAAAAGGGTATAGAATGCTTAGAGAGTGAGAGCTTTCAAGATAGAGATAGATTAAGATAATTGAAATGGAAATGGAAGAGATTAAGGTGTAAGGGGGAAGATGAGGGATTTTAGGATGAAGATGAGTTAGTATGAAAGAAAAAATGAGAAAAAATGTATGATAATGAAAAATGAATGAATTTTGTATTGCACATATGTTACTTAAGTTTGTCATTGATGCTTATATTTGTATGATGATGGTATATTATGATTATGTGCTAACCGTGATTTTGTTGATGTTCATGGTTGGATGTCATGCCTTGTTTGATGTCAATTAAAATAGTACTGAGTATGTTTGTTGTCAACATAGATGATATCATGGTGATATATTAATATGAGGATTAGAAGTACTAAGATGAGGATTAGAAGTAATACTGATGTTGGGGATATGTTCCTGGGGAAGTATGTGTTGCTACAAGGAAGTTCTGGTCTCTAGATGTTGGTGAAGGTTTTTGATGTAGGTAGTTGCTTTGAAGATTGGTTGAGAGAATGCTCCACATTCCTTCGCTTTTGAAGATATAGTCTTATGGTTTGGGATTTACTGTTTATATTTTTTGGATGTTGTACTCTTATCTTTTTAGGTCACCAGTCTTACCGAGGAGGTCTATGGTAATTGCAATGGGTTGGCAATTTAGTTGCTTGTTTGGACAGGTCCAAAAAATGTTCCACATCTCTCTATATTGTTGTTTTTGTTCTTGCAGCTTGGTGGAAATTATTTTAGTGTTTTTGTAGTGTCTTTGTTTAGCTTTCATGTGATGAAGTTTACAAGTAGGTTTGTAAATGTTCTATCTCATGATTGTGTCTTTTGGGATTCCGAGATGAAGTGTTCTATTTTTGTTTGGTTTGTGCTAGCTATTTTTGGCATGACATTGAGAGAAAAGTATATGGATTTATTGTTGGATGTTCATGGAACATCTTTCTATGGTTTTCAAATCAATGGTTGATCTCTTTGTTGGTGCATATTGTTTGAGTTGGTTTTCTAGGTAATTTGTGGATGTTTGGCTAACAGGGCTTTGTTCTCTTGCTTGCACTATGTGCTTGGAGGTTTGTGCTAGAAATTGAGGTTGTGTTAAGACGGGTTTAGGTCCTATCCTATCCTATTGAGAACCACATTGAGTAAATTCAATTGGAAGATGTGTTCTTGGGCCGACTGGTAATGTGCTACACTTTTTTTCTACATTTTTCCTTGTTGCCTACTCGTGATGTTGTGTGCGCCAACATGTTTGATGTTTGGAATCACATTGGAAGATGTAATAAGTTATTTTTGGTCCTCACTATCTCCTAGATATGATCATTTTCATTGCAATTATGTTTTATGGTCGACTTGTTGGGGTGATTTCTTGTCTCTTGTTTTGGCTGACCTAATTTGATGTATTCCTTATTTGTGGAGGATATTAATGTGAGAAAAAAAATAGTTGCAAGGTGAGTGAGATGGAATAATACAGTAGTGGAAAATATAAAGAAAATGTGATTCAACACCTTAGTTAGTAGATTATATTGTTGACATATGTTATAAATCCAAAGCTTCATGTATCTTGCTTAGAGATAGTGAGTCTCCTTAGTAGGTCCTTGTATCTTTCTTTGAGGTTGTGCACTTTAGCCTGCAAGTCCTTGTATCTTTCCCTAATATTTTGCACCTTATCTTATAATTCCTTCAGGGAGCTATGTGCTTCCTTAGGCAATGATCCTTAAAAAAATTTATAATATTATTCATATATTGTGAGAATTCTCATTGTGGTTTTTTCCCTTCTTGGGTTTTTCATGTATATCTGGTGTTATCTTGTGCATGTGTGTTCATTGCTTTATCTATCATTGTTGTTGATCTGATTAAGGGTTATTGATCTTGTTAGAGGATTAAATTTACATTGTGCTGAAGGGTTTAAGTTTTGAAGACATTGATTCAACCCCTCTCAGTATCCAGGTGTGTTCAACAATTGGTATCAAAGACAATTTCCTCAAAAGGATCTTAACCGCTTGAGGAAGGTCTGAGATGGAAAAATATGGATCTTACAAGGAACCTAGGTTTAATGGAACAAATTACACATTTTGGAGAGTAAGAATGGAAGGCTATCTATTCTCTCTAGGGTTTATTGTTTGAAAATCTGTCAAGGATGGTTACACTACTCTTGTTGCTCCTCCAATAGATCTAACTGAGATTAAGTTTTATGAGAACAATGCCAAGGAAAATAATGCTAGCATGAGTGGGTTAGCTTATTGAGAACTTTTGAAGGTGATAAATTTCAGATTTGCTAAGGATGTCTGGGAAAAACTTAGCAACATTTATGAAGGAGTTAATAAAGGGAAGCAAGTCAAGATGCAAAACTATAAGAGAAAATTTGAGATTCTAAGGATGGAAGAGGATGAAGATATTGCTAGTTATATGCTTTGAGTGGATGAATTAGTTAATGGTATTAGAGGTCTTGGTGGATAAGTGAAAGAAGATAAGATTGTGAAGAAGGCTTTGAGATCTCCCCCTAAATATTATAGTCATAAGGTATCTTCTATTGAGGAGTATAATGACTTGGATAAATATTCAATAGATCAATTGTTTGGTGCTCTTACAACCTTTGAAATGGGAGAGTTTGACAAAGATGCTCCAACAAAGGAAGTAGCATTCAAAGTCAGTAAGAAGGTATAAGATGAAACAACTGATTAGTATTGTGACCTTGATGAGGTAGAAGTGAATTTTTTGAGAATATTAAAGAAGGGCATCAAAAAATACAAAGGTAAGTTACCTTTCAAGTGCTTCAATTGCTAGATAATTGGTCATTTTACCTCTAAATTTCCTTTTAAAGAATCAAAGGATAGAAACAAAAGAGAGAAGTTCAAAATAATTCTTTAATCCAAGGAGAGAAACTATTCTTCAAAAGATGAGGATCATGATGATTCAAATTATGTAACACTCTTCATTGCCTTGAAAGTTAGTGAAAAAAATAGATGTTGAAAAATGTAAGTCTGGTACCTTGCAGACTAATAAAAATAATGAAAAAATCAATGGTTGTGTGGACTACCTTTTATGAAAAAGAAGAAGAAAATGCTTGGGTAATTGATAGTGGTTTCTCTAACCACATGACTGGTGACAAGGGTAAGTTCATCAACCTTAAGAAGTGGAATGGTGGAGCTGTCAATTTTGGTGGTGATGAGTTAGCACAAATTTATGAAAAGGGTGCTATAGCCATTGATGGAAAGAACAAGACCGAGGATGTCCTCTATGTCAAAGGGATGAAGAATAATATCCTTATTGTTAGTCAGATGTGCAATAAAGGATAAAACCTTACATTTCATGCCAAATATTGTGAGATTAGGAAGGTAGGGTCTGAAATATTAGTTGCATAAGGTACTAGGAAAAATTGAAATGTCTATCATTTGACTTGGGTTACATTTTTTCAGAGAAAAATTAGAAGCTTTTGATAAATTTAAGATTTTCAAAGTAAAAGTTGATAATGAAATGAATAATAAGATCAAATGCTTAAGATCTAATAGAGGAGGTCAATTTACTTCAAATGAAATTGAATTTTTTTATGAAGATCATGGTATTAGGAGATATTTGTATGCTCCTAGGACCCATCTATATAATGGGGTAGTGGAGAGGAAGAATAGGACTATTCAAGAGATGTCTAGGGAAATGCTGAAATATACAGATCTACTTGATATATTTTGGAAGGAAGCAATTCAGACTGTTATCTACTTGCTTAACAGAGTACAATTGAGGATCAATAGCACTAACGCTCCCTATGAGCTATGGTATGGAAGACCTCCCATTGTCAGATACTTCAAGGTCTTTGGTAGAAAATGCTACATTAGGAGAGATGAAGAAGACCTTGGAAAGTTTAAATCAAGGTGTGATGAAGGGATCCTCCTTGGTTACTCAACCAGAAGCAAGGCCTATAGATGATACAAAAATATATTGGGAAAGATGATTGAAAGCACAAATGTTAAGGTAGATGAAGATTTGTGTCAGATCTCACAAGAACTAGAGGTTTGTAGATTTGGTATACTTCCCTGCATTGAAAAAGAAGAAGAAGAGAAGGAACAAAATAAAAAAAGGCCCCTAAGACTTGAACAAAGTATATTCAGAAGAACCATTTAGTAGATCAAATCATTGGAGATAAGAATGAAGGTGTGCCAACTAGGAGAAGGCTTGTAAAAGCAAGTGAGAAAGTGATGAATTTTTGCTTACTACCAAAGATAGATCCCAAGACCTCTGCTGATGCTATAAAATATGAAGATAATGGAAAAAGAATTGAATTAGATATAAAAGAATCAGATATGAGAATTGGTTCCCAAACCATCTGGTAAGAATTAACTATAGGAACAAATTGGGTTTTTTGGAACAAGTTGAATGAAGATGGTGAAGTTCTGAGGAAAAAAGCAAGATTGGTGTGCAAGGGTTATTCACAAGCTGAAGGTATTGATTTTGAGGAGATTTTTTTTTCGCTAGCCAAAATGGAGGCAAACCACAAGAATTTCAAGGTATATCAAATGGATGCCAAGTTAGCCTTCTTGAATGGTGATTTAGAGGAAAAGGTCTACATTGAGAAACTTGAAAGTTTCTAATTATCAAAAGATCCAAACATGGTTTGAACACTCAAGAATTCTTTGTATGGACTCAAGCAAGCTCCTAGAGCTTGGTATCGTTGGTTGGATAAGTACTTTCTTTAGCAAGGTTTCAAGAAAGGGTCCACAAATAGTAATATTTACATTAATGTAGAGGAAGACAAGATTTGGATAGTTTTTGTGTATGTTAATGATATCATCTTTGGTGTAGATGAGAATATGCGTAAGAGGTTTGTAGAAGAGATGTCGAAAGAGTTTGATATGTTTATGACTGGCAAGTTTTCTTTCTTCCGTCAACTTCAAATTGTTCAACTAGATGATGGTATCTTTATTTCTTAGGCTAAGTATGTTAGAGAAATGTTGAAGAAGTTTGGCATAGAGGATTCCAAACCAATAAGTACTCTTATGGCTACTGGTTGTCACTTGAGAAAGGTTGTTGAGTCACTTGAGATTGATCAAAATATTTTAAGTCTATTATTGGAAGTTTATTGTACTTGACTACTTCTAGACCTGATATTATGCATGCAATATGTTTGGTTTCCAAATATCAAGCTATTCCTAAGAAAACCATGAGAAGGCAGTAAAAAGAGTATTTAGATACTTGAAAGGATATCCAAATTATGGTTTGTGGTATAAGAAGGATGATAATTTTTCTTTGAGTGCTTGTACTAATGCTGATTGGGCAGGATGTGCAGATGATCAGAGAAGCCCTAGTGGAAGTGTGTTTTCTTAGGAGATAGATTGGTCCCTTGGATTAGTAAGAAGTATGACTCAGTGTCCTTATCCATATCAAAAGATGAGTATATTGTTGTAGCATCTTGCTACACCTAGGTTATTTGGATGAATAAAATTTTGAAGGATATAAAGGTGATGTATGATGAACCCATTCTCATATTATGTGAAATACTAGTGTAATAATAATTTCCAAGAATTTGGTGATGAATTCAAGGACCAAGCATATTTCTATCCGGTATCACTTTCTAATAGAGAACATTGCTGAGCAAGAATTCAGATTGGAGTATGTTCCTACTAAGGATCAAATTATAGACATCTTCACTAAGTTTCTTTCAAAGGATACCTTTAGGTATCTCTGATAGAAGTTAGGGGTTATGGCCCCTCCTTCTAACTAGATGCATAGATAGTGCATTTATCCAAGGGGAGAAATTGATGTCATACCTTTCTCTCTTGGATTGATGTAACCTACCTCTTAGGGGGAGTAGGTAGTTGGTTGGTTGTTGCTGAAAGGGGGAACATGTATAACTATTTGAAGGAGAAGTGATGTTTTTTAGAATTTGTTGATGATTTAAATGAAGACCTTTTCCCTTTGTCCTTGATGTCAAAGGGGGATAATGAATAGGTGTGTGTTTCCATAAATTCCAAAGGGGGAGATTGTTGCACATATGTTACCTAAGTTTGTGATTGATGTCAACACTCAATTTAGGTTGTAATTGATGCTTATAATTGTATGCTAATGGTATACTATGATGATGTGCTAACAACGATGTTTCTAATGTTCATGGTTGGATGTCATGCCTTGTTTGATATCAGTTAAAGTATTATTGAGTATGTTTGTTGTCAGCAGAGATGATATCATGATGATATATTAAAATAAGGATTAGAAGTAATGTTGATGTTGGGGATATGTTGTTGATGGTCTTTAGTATGCTATATTCTCTCTCCTATTGTTCCTAAGGAAGTATGTGTTTCTACAAGGAAGTTTTGGTCTTCAGATGTTGGTGAAGGTTTCAGATGCAAGTAGTTATTTTGAAGACTAATCAAAAGAATGCTCTGCATTCCTTCACTTTTGAATATATGGTCTTGCGGTTTGGGATTCAATGTTTATGCTTAGTGGACGTTGCACTCTTATCTTTTAGGTTACTAGTGCTACTAAGGAAGTCTTTGGTAATTGCATTGGGTTGGTGATTTGGTTGCTTGTCTGGACTAGTTTGGATTTTTTTTTGCGTCTCTTCACATTATTGTTTATGTTCCCACAACTTGGTGGATGTGTTTTTAGTATTTGTGCAGTGTCTCTATTCAAATTTCATGTGACAAAATTTACCACAAGTTGGTTTATAAATGTCCTATCTCATGATTGTGTCTTTTGGGCTTCCAAGATGAAGTGTTTTGTTTTTGTTTGGTTTGTGCTAACTATTTTTGGTATGAAAGTGAGAAAAAGTATATCGAAGTATTTCTGGAAGTTCATGGAACGTCTCTATGTGGTTTGTACAACAATGGTTGATCTCTTTGGTGGTGCATATTGTTTGAGTTGATTTTCTAGGTAATTTGTGGATGTCTGGCTGATAGGGCTATGTGCTTGGGGGTTTTGTGCCAACAATTGAGGTTGTGTTAAGATGAGTTTGAGTCCTACACTATCCTATTGAGAACCACATTGATTAAATTCAATTGGAAGATGCATTTTTGGGCCGACTGGTAATGTGATACAAATTTCCTTATTGCCAACTTGGGATGTTGAGCGCCAACATGTTAGATGTTCGAGATCACATTGGAAGATGTAATAAGTTGTTTTTGGTCCTCTTCATCTCTAAGATAGGACTGCTTTCATCACAATTATGTTTATGGCTGAATTGTTGGGGTCATTTCTAGTCTCCTACTCTAGCCAACCTAATTTGATGTTTTCCTTGCAGAGGATATAAATGGAAGAAAAAAATAGTTGTAAGGTGAGCAATATGGAATAATGAAACTTAATGGAAAATATAAAGACAATGTGCTTCAATGCCTCAGTCAAAAAAGTGTATTGTTGAAATATGTTGTAAATCCAAAGATTCATGCATCTTGCTTAGAGATAGTGAGTCTCATTAGTAGGCCCTTGTATCTTTCCCCGAGGTTGTGCACCTCAACTTGCAAGTCCTTGTATCTTTCCCTAAGGTTGTGCACTTAGCCTACAAGTCCTTCAGGGAGAATTGTACTTCCTTAGGTAGGGAGCCTAGAAAAAAATTGTAATCTTATTCATATATTGTGAGATTTCTCACCGTGGCTTTTCCCTTCTTAGATTTTCCACGTATATCTCATGTTATCTTGTGATGCACGTGTGTTCATTTCTTTATCTTTAATTTTTGCTGATCTATTTAAGATTTTTTGATCTTGTTAGAAGACTAGATTTACATTGTGTTGAAGGGTTTAAGTTTTGAAGATACTGATTCATCCCCCCTCAATATCTGGGTGTGTTCAACATTTTGTTGATCAAATATTGAATAGTGAAAGCTATAATTAGGTAATGAGATGTATATTGAATATGGGATGTAAAGGTGATTTACATTGGTTATGCTTGAAAAATATAAAGAGCGATCTTATTTTGATATAGCAAATGGATATTATGAACCAAGGTATGAGGAACTAGGGTGACGTTGTATCTATTGCATGAAATTTGACTTTACAAATAAAAGGGTTGTCCTTATTTATACTAGACATACAAAAACCTTCTTAGATATATGTGAGAGAGTAAGACTTAGAGCATGATAATTCTAGTGCATAAAAGTTATGAATGACCTAATATGCAAAGGATGTTTGTTTATGCAAGAAGCTACCTCGATGCACACACAGTAAGTATTCACCATGGTAATAATACAAGAACATCCCACAAACATGACATATGAAAACAATTACCATGCCTCATTATATGCTCCTTTAGACATACTAAGATATTGAAATTTCAAGGTGGATTTGAGTAATAATTGAAAGAAGACAAAAAAGAGCAACAAAAAGAAAGACTAATTGATAAATAATTCAATAACCATCATATCTCTTCCCAAAGAGGGTACAGTTGTTATCTAATTATTTCCTGTTGTAGGAAGGATACATCCATTGAGGCATTGGGATGATAGATAAAATGATTAGGCAATAGCTATGCAGACAACATGATGATTCAATAGTGGTCCCTGTTTGTGATTGTCATGAAAGCTCAATTTTTTTGATGACACATAGTTTAAATTTTCTTGAGTGTCAAGTCTAGATGGAAATTTTTTATTAGAGATGAGATGGATTGAGTTGTTGTGTATGGTAATTTTATTATGGATTTGTAAATGTAATTTTTATTTTTTATTTTTGGAATATGTGATTTTTTTGGATTTTGAGATATTTGTTTTTTTTGGATAGTTCTATGTAGGTGATGGAATGGGATAGTATGTGGTCAAATAAAATGTCCATGTCATGATTTTACCAAAAGAATTTTTTGAGGTATATGACCTTAGTCTTTGTCAAGATCAAGGTGGAGAGGGAAGATGGATGAAAATAGAATGGATTGGATGGAGAGTGGTGTTAGGATAAAATAACATGATGTATGAGATAAGATGCTCCTGACTAGAATGATACACATAGATAATCTTTACACGTGACACCCACAAATGGGTCTTTATGATGGTACTTGTCCAAAGCACCATAAAAGTGGTTTTCAATATTGGATGGATAATTTTTGTTTATTTCTCTCTTCAGTTTTTTGATTTTTGCTACACATGACACTTGTAAATAGGTTTTCACCATGGTATTTTCCCACTGGTCCACTAAACTGATTTTCACTAGAGGAATTTTTTTATAATTACTCTTTTCTTTTTTTCTTATTGAATGGTCATCAACTATGCGAAACCACTTGGTGGTGTTGATCTAGATATTGTTTTATAATATGCCAATAATTTCCCGCCTTGAGGAGTTCTTTTCCAAGATAGAAACACTTGTATATATCCCATGGATGTTATTGCGATCTTTATTGATACTAGGGTTGAATTTATCTATATGTACACATTGTGATAGAGTGTTATTAGAGTCCTTATAATAAAGTTTTTCTACCAAGACACAATGAATGTGGGATTTGGGATTTTTGGATTTTAGGTGAGATGTTAGATTTTGATGGTGGATAGAGATGTGGATGAATGATTTTATAGTTTAGATGTAGGATTTTTTATTTTCTAAAATTGGAATGGTGGATGATGGATTGTGGATGTCAAATTTGGAGCATGTTTAGGACCAACAAGTTTACACACCTTGCATGTTGGCATTGAAGAAATTTTAGAAAGAGGCGGACACTTGTGATTGTTGGAAGGGATTTTTTGATGTGGCTCCATATTTTTATTGACTATGGGATTTGGATTTTGGTTGTATGCTTTACATGATCCAATTTACTTTGGGTTCCATTTTGAATTTATGTGTCCACTTTAAATTTTGGATTCATTAGCTTCAAAATTTTAATTTTAATTTGTAGGTTTTTTTTCCTTTTTTGGTCTTAATTAGTGGGTTGAAGGATTTGGAATGATGTTTTTGTTGGAAAAATAAGGATATACAACTAACAGTGAATAATTTGTTACCAAAATCAAACCTATACAACATAAATCAACCTTAAATCTCAAATATGATAAATAAAAGTGCAAGCATAAATCAATAACACATTAGAGACACACGAACACCAAGATTTTATATGTGGAAACCCTGTTAGGGGAAAAACCACGATGGATGTTAGTCCACAAGATTATACCCTGTTAGAAGTATAATGAAGAATGAAAAAGGAATGCACTTACATTCAGGTGCACTACCTAGAGCACACTGCTCAAAGGAAAGGTGCACTGCCTTACATAAAATAATCAAATTAAATCCAATTGATGAAGTTGAACTAAGAAATTAGCTTCTACCAAATCCTAATTACAGTTCCAGTTAGGCGCATAAAAAATTCTACACACTCTTCCACACTCTGCTCAAACTTCTTCACACTCTACTCCGCTCTGAATGATTTGAGCTTTATTCGAACATGTAAACCTCTTGCACACACTGAGCATTGCCTCTAAATAAGGAAAATAAAAACTTATATATATATCTGCTATATGGATTTACATCGACTATACAGTCGACCTCAAATAAAGAATAAATTACAATTGTTGGCCTCAATACATGAATAAATTTCAATGCACACCAACACAAGTCAGTCACAACATATCGAGGACCCAAACAAATATCTTCAAACACGAAAAACAATAAAATATTAATCTTCATGGATCTGCAACATGCCAACACCATCATGTTGACCAAGAATATGAAAACTCGAGCACACATCGGAAAAATCTCCGATCACAAACACTCCAATCAATGTGGATGTACAACAAGGATAGAGTATGATATAGAATCATCCATGAACATCACAAGTACATGCATGACACATGAAATTACCATAATTTCATCTGCTACATCCAAGAACACCATCTATAGAAACTGAATAACTGTAGGAACACAAATCTTCATAACTTCCACAAATCTTGATGCAAGCCTTTGAAAATTTCAGACAAAATACTAGAAAGCTTCAAAAACAAACCCTTTGAAGTGCACCTTCAAATATTCAATGTACAAAACTTTCCAACATTTTGACCTTCTCAACTTCACTAACTGCCAACATTATTATTTTTCCAGATTTCTCAATATCCTCAACATATACAGCCTTAAGAATCATCAATGCTAATAGTGTTGACATCAATGACAACCACATATGAGCAATGAAACCACAACATCCAACAGTTTTATTATTTGGGTGGGAGGATTTTTGAAAACAACCTTATTCTAATGACTATCCATGACCCTTTTTTGATGTTTGCATTAAAAAAAGTTATTATTGGTATCATGGAGGTACCAGTAACATAATTAGATTTCTTGATCAATGAATAACCAAGACCCTGATATTTAAGATTGTTAAAAAATGTACTAGCTCTAGAATACCTTATTCATGTAGACACAATATTTTTCCTTGATACTACATGATTTGATAGATTTTGTTTGCAATAAGATATGTATTCTGTTAGAAACAAGATGCTAACTCTCCTTTATGTTGTTAGGAATCATCAATGGTTGTTATCTTCTCATTGGTAAGAAATCATGTTTTGACAAAATCAGGTGATTTGAGGTTATAGGTTATTAGTGCTTTCTCTGTCTTCATTCTTGTTGCTTCATTATTATGTGGGATGTTGATCAAATCCATAGTACTTTATTTATCAATATCTTTGACATGCATTTTAAGATTAAATGACTCAACTTGTGTCCCAGATTAAGTTTTTTATATTTATTGTCCTTTGTTACAATAACACCATGGAGTCCCACAAATTCAACTATAGCTTCATCATTAATTTTTTTTAGAGATAAATAATTATTTTGGATGAATACAGAGAAGATCATCTATGTGTCCAAGGGAGGCAAGCATCTCATTTGCATATGTGGAGGTGATTGGAGAATGGATGGGATCAAATTTAATTTTGGGACTCATGGATGGAATGGAAAGGGATAATGGGATCATCATGTAATTCTAGAGATATAGGATCTTGATCAATGATTGGATGAGATCAGAGGATTTCAGTAACTTGATCTTGATTCATTTTAGATCTTGTTTCTTCATGCTTTGGATTGTATTCTTGACATAGTAATGATTTTAACAATGGGGTATGAATAGGGGAATCTTGGATGGCCTCAATATGTTGGCACGGTGGTAATAGATTTGAATATGAATTTCTAGAGTGGGAATGATAGATGATGGAGGGAACTGGCCTTGGATTTCTTGATTGTAGGTAGGATCTCTATAAAGGATTGGATTAGATTAGATTTCATGATTATCTATTGTGGATAAGTATTAATATTTTCTTTTGAAAGTTTTCATTATTAGATGATTTATTTGATAGGGATGGTGTGGATTGATATTGCAAAGGTTTTAGGGATGAAAAATGGAAGGAGAGATGGAGACTTCTTGTGGGAAATCTTCTTCAAGATGACCTACTATGGAATCAAATGAGGTGAATATGTTATGGATTGGGATGTTATTAATGTGATTTCCTTAGTATGAACCATTTATAGACATAGATGGATGATTTTGATTATGCTTAAGAAAAGTATCGTGATATATTCTTGTTTTTTTAGTAGTGGGGATATGATTGGAATTGTTGGACGAATCATTGGGATGATCTTCAATGGTGATGTAGCCTTGGTCAATAAGATCTTGAATGATATTTTTTAATTTCGTACAATCGGGAGTCTAATTTTAATTAATATAGAACTCTTCAAGAAGGGTGATAATGTGCAAGGATAAATTTAAGAAAACCCTCATAGGAAAAGGTATAAAAACCTAGCGAATCTTGCATTATTCTAGAAAAAATGTTAATTCTATCGATGAATCTTTTTTTGGGAAAAAATATTAATTCCATTGGCGAATATTTTTTAATCACTTGAAGTTTGTAGAAAATCTTGGTGAATAATACTTTTATTGAAACTAATAAAATAACTTTCTTGGTGAGTTAAATATGTATTCAAACCAATAAAATATTTTCATTGGTGAATTAAACTTGTATTCAAACCAATAAAATATTTTTGTGGCGAATTACACTTGTATTCAAACCAATACAATATTTTTGTTGGTGAATTAAACATGTATTCAAACCAATAAAATATTTTAATTAGTGAATTAAACTTATATTCAAACCAATAAAATAACTTCAGTGGGGAGTTAAACTTGTATTCAAACCAATAAAATATTTTGTGGCAAGTTAAACTTGTATTAAAACCAATAAAATATTTACATTGGTGAGTTAAACATGTATTAAAACAAATAAAATATTTTCATTGGTGAATTAAATTTATTTGAAAATCTTCAAATAATGTTATATTTGTAAGGGTTCTAATTATTTTTTGTATTAGGGTTGTGTAAAAACCCTAAACCCTTACCAAAACCAATTCAAATTTTTTTATGATTGTTGACCGCCTCCTTCGATCACCCAGTCCCTTAAGTTAATTTTTGAGGAAATATATTATCTACCAATCAACCCCCTATTATTGCCTTCCGGTTTTGTATCCTAGCATGTTATAAAAAATTTAACACATATTCTTTAATTCATGAGTTAAGCACTACCAAGGAAATAGTTTTCCCGCTTGAGATACTTGTCACTTTCTCATTTTAATGCTAAATCCTTTCACATTGTAATTTTTAGTACCCAACGCTTAAGTAAATTGTGCTAGCAATAAAAAGTAATGGCAAAGAATAGACATGTTTTTTCTTCCCATGAGAGTGCACATATCCTTCATACCACAATTTATTTTTTGTAATGCATATATAAATTGTAGTGGCTTGAATTCCTTTGGCTATGCAGGACACATGGTGGCCGTTGATTAGGGAACATAATCCTTTTGCACCACATTTTTTGATTAGCAATGTCTATGCTAAATACACTATCCTTATATTTTTTAAGAAGTTGACACTTGTCAAATTATCATTGATATCCTCTATAATGCATTTTTAAAATTGAATATTCTCCCCATAACATGTTGATGCCTTAGCAACTAGAAGACAAATGGACATGTATCTACCCCCCTTTTCAACACATAATGCTAATACAACACATTTTCACCAAGAAATTTTAAATCCTTTATGTACCTCGTGAATGTGCTAGTCATCCACCATATAGTGACATTTCAAGATCAACGATTGAAATTCATGATTGAAAATAACTACTTGCAGACAACTAGTTTCATTTGCATGAACCATTAATGCAGTAATCAAGACATAACTACTATTGTTTTAAAGAAATTGATTTGAGCTTTTCAATATCATTGTAATCAAATCATTTTAGAATTAACAAGAATGAGAAATTTCAGTTCTTGGAGAAAGCTAAACATATGAAGACTATGGTTTCCAAGAAAAATAACAAGTAATTCATTCTAATTATATCAAAAAACTTGTAGTAATTTCTAAGAATTTTTTGTGGTTATCAAAGAAGGATATTTATAAGGGTATCTACTTTTTTCTTTTTGATACTTTAAAGGAAATTAAAAACCTAGGTTGATTAAGAACAAGTTTTAGAAAACTTTACTTGTCTGATAAATTTAAAAAATGAGTGAATTTAGTGCCAAGTCAAGGGGTTCAAAAGGTTCCTTGAAGATGATTTAATGAAAGAAATTCCTAGGTATACTAAGAGGGAAAACATGATCAAGGAATTAGGGTTTCTATAGATAGAATTAGTGATAGAGCTAGTCAAATTAGGGATGCCATTATTCCTCAGCAAGGTTGGAGTTTTTTTTTATAAAAGGTATTAGAGCCTATATATATTATATAATAAAGAGTATTACATATATGAAGGTTTTCCTAAAGAGGCATACATCTGTCAATGCTACCTACACATCTGCAAATCTAATGATTACACATTAAGCCTAATTTATAGATATGTAATTTTATAAAAAGCTTATAAATGATGTGAGAAAAATCCATTACAAGCCTTCTAAAACTTTGCAAAAACATATTTAGTTTGATTAAAAAACAGTCTAATATGCCATGTTGCAGATAAGCAGATAACAACTAAGATGCAAAAAATTTAAGTGCTTCCAAAAAACCTCGGAAAATCTTCTTGATGCATACACACTACCAAAATTTTCTCTTTACGGTTGATAAAACCTTATTACTCCTCCATACGCTATAATAGGAATAAATTTAGGAGTGAGTTTGACAAGCCTATCTCAAACCTTTGGACTCAAAACTTGGGTAAATTGGTGGTCCCAAATTTATTCATGAAACCTGATTTTGATTAAGGTTTTGGTGCATTATAATATCCCACAATAAAATGTAAAAAATAAATAAAAATATAAAATTTCTTAATTTCTACCAAATTTTAAATAGAGAAAATTAGGTAGAATTAATTATGCACCAAAACACTTTAAACTGAATATTATACAACTGATGTAGAAAATTTCATTTCATATTTTTACATGGTTTTGCATCACTTGTCTTGCTAAATATATAGGAGGTAATAGTAATAAACATCTATTGCAAATTACATCAAGAAATATTCACACCAAAAACTCAAATACACACAAAAATTATAGAATACTTCACACAAACTCTCCAAACTACTCACAAAAAGTATTATACAATAAAAAGCATGAAAATACCCAGGAAATAAAAATAAACTTGAACTATTCAAACCACAACTATCCTACAAAACCCAACTTTTGGAAATGAAATGGATTATTATAGTGGTATCAGAGCAATGATCTTGCCAAACTAAGGGTTTGATCATATTTTTGTAAAAGGAAAAGAGGATTAAAGAGATGGTTGATGTTGATTGGATATTATTTCAAGATCTACAAGGGAGTAGTAAACAAACTACAGATAGTCTTGCAGAGATAAGAGAGGCAATGAGGTTGCTGGAAAAAAACTTTAAAATCCAATGTTTCCTGTAGACACTGAAAAATGTCCTAAAGTCTACAAGCAACATTTTTCCTTAGTCATCATCCTCTAATAATTAAATAATTTTAATTATTTAATTATTCTTGATCATATTCCTTTATTAATTAAATGATTTTAATTATTTAATTAATTCACTTTCTAATATTTATTCTATCTTGATCAATTAAAATAAATTAATTGCGTCACTAATACCCCTTTCTTCAATAATTAGATAAATCATTATTTATTTAATTATTTATATTTCATCACATGTCCATAGTCAGATAATAATAATTATTTGACCTTTTATTCTTCTATAATTAAATAATTGACGAAATTATTTATTTATGTGTCTTTCTTCTCCTTTAAATAATTGATCTAAATCAATTATCCATATTCAATTTCTATTTTTTCCTTTAATTAAATTTATGAATTTAATTAAATCTCCCTTTTCATTTCCTCCAAATAAATAATTTATTTGCCACTTGTCATCCTCTTCCATTTTTGAATAAATAATTTAAAGTAAATTATTTATCCCTCTATTTTGGTCAAAAATCCCCTGTCATTATTTCATGTCATAGTTTGCATGTCCTGCATGTCTGTCATAGCCGTCAGGCATCATAGCCGTTAGCGTCATATCTTTTCCATGCATGGCATATTCTGGTTGCATCAATTCTCAACCGTAGATCTTGGCATCTTTCTAGAAACTCGATCTTGGCCATCCATTTCGTAACCTCCCTCTCATGAATCCTCATCCGTTGATTTTAGAATCTTTCTAGAAGATCAATCTCGTCCGTCCATTCGAATGATTGTCTATAAAGTAACCCTTCCCCTCCATTTTGAATTTAACAACTAATTATCTCCAACATTCTTGCTTACTATTTGCAGGTATTTGTACAACTTCAACAACAAATATGAGGGCAATATTGGCATAAGAAGAAATAGGAGAGACAAGAGAAAGAATCAACTTCAAAGGGGAGTGTTTTATTTCATTTGCTTTTATTTTGATTGCTCTCTTTGTTTGTATTCTTTTGTTTAGATTGGGATAATAGTTTAGAAGTGTTGGCTGTCACTTAATCTATACTATTTGATTTTCCCCATCTTACATTGGTGAACCTGACGTGAATCTTACAACTTTGCAAAGAAATTTGGTTGTTTTCTTGTTTGTTCTTGTTGTTTTGCAGGTTACAGCCAATAATTCATAGGAAATCCCGTCATCTTCTTTTGAACACAGAAAAATGGACACATAAAGTCTTTAAAAATGATTATCTAGGTTTTGTAGCCCTCGTTTTTAGCTTTCCGAAACTTCAAACAGTTTAAAATTTCGTTAAGATTTGAGAAAGTTATGGCTGTTTTAGTATTTGCTATTTTTTTAGTTTAGTTGTTAAAACCCGCGTTTTATTTTGTCGATAACATTGTTTTTATGCATTTTCTTGGAAAAATAATTTATGGGTTTTGAAGATTTGAGTTTTAGCTTTCCATGGATTCAAACAATTTAAAATTTCATAAGTTTTGAGAAAGTTATGGTTGTTTCAATTTGCTGCTGTCATTAAACTTATCTTTTGAGTTACTAATCTCTTGTTTTTAGCATGTGTCACAACTTTGAGGGAGTCTAAAAATTGTTTCTTTAGAAACAAAAATCGAGTTGTTCATTTCTTTAGACATAATTAATTTTATTTGTTTTCAACAACTACAACAAATTGCATGCACACTCATTGGTTAAAATGAACATGCATTTCATTTCATGGGATTAAAATGAACACAATTTGCATTCACACTCATTGGTTAAAATAAACAAGCATTTCATGTCATGGACTTAAAATGAACGCAAATTGTATTCACAATCATTGGTTAAAATGAACATGCATTTCATGTCATTGGCTTAAAATAAAATTTGTTTGTTGCACATCAAGTTAAACTTTTAAAATGAACAAAGTGTCTTGTGTGTCCTCCTCACATTCTCATTTGGTAATTAAATTTTACAAGTGTCTTCAATTTTGTGTTACCCTTTGATGCAATAATCAAAGTATCCTCTCCTCTTGTGCATTTATGCGATCCTGGGTGTAAGAGAAATGATTATTGCCTCTAGAATTTGGGCCTTCCTTGGTGAGAAAAATTACTCACCCCAAGGCGACTTAGACTGGGAACGAAACTCTTTGGCCGAGCTACCCCCGACTGGTATATAAATGTGAATCCTAAGGGAAAGCCTAGGATTACGAGTGCGGATGTGTCATACGGACCAAGAAGTATTCCCCAAAACTCTGTTGAGCGTAACCTCTTCAGGTTGGAGTGCCTCCTAAACGGAGCTTAATCTTGTGCCCCATGTATGGCCACTCGAATGGGGGTCCCGAACTAAAAACCTTTGTGTAGTTGCCAAAATATTTTTATTTGCTAGCACAGCAATGGTCATTGTGAAGGCATCCACATTCTCGCAGTTCTTAGTAGAGGTGATCAACCTACCATGGGAGTTTTATGGGGGTTGGAAGCTTGGTTGACTTGAGAAGTGAGTGCAATGTAAGGGGGAGCCCGTGCGGCCAAGCTTCTGGATTCACATGCTAAGAATAAGTGCTGTTGGGAAACCCACGTGGAATCTAGCGAATATTGTCCTTGCTTAACCTAGGGTTGTGCTTGTCTTCATTGTGCATGTTTTCAATTTTTCAAAGACAAGATATTGTGTTTTCCAAGTATTTTTCTAAGACATTGAGACAAATAAACACCTTTCACAGACTTGGAAACAAACATTCAACTTGGAACAATTCCAAATTTTGTAGCCTAAAACCCAAGACCAAACTTGTCAAATCTGATATCAAACATCTTTTTCTAGTAGCCATTGTTGAAAACTAGAGAGAAAATTGTTAAATCTTCCATTAGTGACATCTTTAGTATGCATTTACCCATAGGTGCATCCTTGCAAAACTTAGTTTCATCTTTGAACATCATCATCTTCATAAACCAATCCTTGCATCCTCATTTCATTTTCAAATTTTGGATTAGGAAAACCCTACCATACTTTGTGAAATCATTGCCTTCAAAGAGTAGGTTGTCATTGGACTTAGTCAACATCATTTTCCTTAGTCATCGTCCTTTTGTGAGACCTTTCCAACTCAAAAGTCTAATTAGGAAAACTCACTTTATCATCTTGTCCTACCAACAAGTCCTTTGATGACCCAAATTGAGGCATAGATCAAGCTCAGGGTGGTTGAGTAGCTCCTTTTTCCAAATCATTTAGACCTTTTGCACATCAAGGTCATTTTAGTCCTCACCTTGCATATTTTATCCTGAAAATCCAAAAATATTGTCATACCTTCTATCTTAGTCCTCATTTGGCACCTAGACTTTGCATTGGTCATTACCTTAGTCAACATTTTTCATATTAGTCCTCATTTTCACCTTGCATTAGTCATATTCCTTAGACAAACATCATTATCACATTGCATTAACATCCTTTATTCCAAAAAAAAAAAAAAAAAATAGTTTAGTGGCATCCACATCTTGCATTATCCATCAAACTTGCAAACATCTCCCATGGTTGAAACAAGGTCAAAATCCAAAATAAAGGACATGGAATATTCAAGTGACCCATTTCATGACACTACCCTTGGGTTTAATTCAAATCAATCCACACCTCACAGAGAGGTGCCACAAAGAGATCAAACCAACAATTGGGACAATCTAAATCATGATAAATTCAACAAGAAATGGGAAAACCTAAGCATAGAAGAATTCAACAAACAATTGACTCCTCAAGAAATTGAAAGAGCTTATCAAGATCCAAAAATTTTAAACATGATTGATCAACTTGTTAGTGTTGATCCTAATAGATACTTCTATGCACTAGCTAAAAAGGGTGCCAAATTACCTCAAGGTTTTGATGTATCAACCCTTGTAGAAGAGGAAACTGAAAATCCATTTACACTTGGCATGCCATCATCATCATAAACAAAAAATATGCCCCTTGGGATAACCACACACATGAGTACCACCACCACACATATCCAAAATATCCCAACATTTGGAAACAAGGAAACCCATACTGCTACACAAGGACAAAATTCTACACTTGGAAGCAACTCCAACTCTTTGGGTAAGACCTTTACAAATCCCCTTTTCCAAAACACACATCAATGTTCTACCTCACAAGGTCCTACACCTTTGACTCAAAATGCAAACCAAGGTCCCATTCCTACACTTCAAAACACAAACCAAGGATCCTTGTTCAATTTTCAAGTCAACCTAGAAAGGTCCAGATTGTCTCACAAAAAATCCAAAAGCAACACAATAATCAAGGATCCCTCCCATCATTCCAAAATGTGAATCAAGGGTCCCTCTCATCGCTCCAAAATTCTAACCAAGGAAACATTCCATCACAAAATGTCAATCGAGGGCCTACATATTCATTTCAAAATACCAACCAAGGGACCCTTTATTCATCACAAAACAATGGTCAAGGACCAACACCTTCATTTATAAACCAAGGACCTAATTTTCAAAACCAAAACACAAATCAAGGGTCTACACATCAATTCCAAAATACCATACCAAATGCAAACATGACCTTTGGGACAAACCTAAATGCCAATTTCATTCCAAATCAAACCAACACAAATCAATATGGCAATCAAGGTTTCACATCACAAGGCATCAATCATAATTCAAATCCAACCTATGACCTCAATGCTAGCATCGTGACACCAAGTCAAAGCAATGCAACACCATCACTTGCTGACTTTTTGATACAACAAGTGCAAACCCTTCAACAACAAATGACTAACATGCAATTGGGGACAAACAAAAAGACCTATTCCGTGGAGGAATTATGCCCCTTTCCATTTGATCACAATTTATATATGCCACTCTTTCCCCCTCATTTTACAACACCACCTTTGCCTAAATATAAGGGGACAGGGGATCCAATAGAACACATTCGAGAATTCAACACATCCTGCATGGAAGTCTCATATGATCCAACTTATTTAATGAGACTATTTCCACGAAGTCTTACAGGGGCAGCTTTAGACTGGTTTTCACATCTTCCTCCAGGAATAAGAACATGGGGTGAATTGGCCGGAAAATTCATTAACAATTTTTCCTTCAACATTAAAAATGATGTCACCCTTGCAACATTAAGCACCACTAGACAAGAAGAAGGAGAATCCCTTACCTCATTCTACCAAAGATGGCGAGGTTTGGTTAGCAAACTCCCTTGTCACATTCCTGAAAAACAATTGGTCACCATGTTTGTGGAAAATCTTAATGGGGAACTCATGAGCTGAATTCAAATCCAATGTTGTATAACCTTTGAAGAGATCCTTGAGAAAGGTGTCCTTATTGAGAAAGGTCCTATTGCCAAAGGACTAGTCAAGATAAATAGAGAAAATAAAAAATCTAACAATGATAAGAGAAAATATTGGTCCCAAAACAAAAATGTAATAAATGATGGAGTTTTTGATGCCAAAATGATAACTAGAGGTCCAACCATTCAACTTAAAGGTCCATCCTCATCATCAACCATGTCAGATACGCGAACCCAAAGTCAAAACCAAACATTAAACGCTATCCAAAACAATCAACAACAAAGAGGACCTCCTCGTGCCAAGAGAACCTACACCCCCTTGGGTGAACCTATCAAATTAGTTCTCAAACGATTCTTGCAAACCAATACCATCACGCTTCTCGACACCAAGAATTATGAACCTTCCTTGATCAAACCAGATTGGTGGAAGGAAGATGAATACTGTGAATACCACCGTAGCAAAGGACACAAAACAACAAGATGTTGGACACTCAAAAACATTATTCAAGACCTCATTGAAGATGGAACTATATCAGTAGGAGATTCACAAGGCAAAACCAATGGTAATCATACCATATTCAAAACTCCCTTGCAAGACCATGATAAAGGGAAAGCCTCCAGTTCAAGGAACAACAATAGTGCCAACTATGCCACAGTCAAACACGATTATAGCACTATCATTCTTAACATAACACCCTTTGATGATCGCATTGCTACCATCACCATAAACAAGCCAAACTCAAATTGTGCTGTTGCTACTTGCAGAACCAAGATAAATATTCCAGGACCCCCACCCAATCCTCAACCCAAGAACCAATATAACCTCCTAGAGCAGTTGGGAAAAACTCCCACGCAAATCTCTATCTTGGAGCTCCTTCGCACATCCCCACAACATAGAGCTATACTTGACAAAGCATTGCAAGAAGCGTCTGTCCCCACCAACCTAGATTTCAATGCATTTCAGGCCATGGTTGGATACCTAGCTATTCCACATCATGTCACCTTCTCTGAGCAAGAATTTTCTACACCAAAATTTGATCATAATGATCCCTTGCATCTTGAAGTTTGCGTTGATAAATGCAAGATTAGACAAGTCTTAGTAGATGGTGGAGCAGGTCTAAATATTTTCTCACTAAAATTGGTGAAATCATTGGGATACTCTGAGAATTGTATAGATCAAACAAAGAAAATCACTATCAAAGCTTATGATGATGCTGAGCATTCATCTAAAGGTGTCATTTCACTTCCTATAAGAGTTGGCCCAGCCATACAACATACAGTATTTCATGTCTTGGATCTAGACTGACATTATAATCTTCTCCTTGGCCATCCTTGGATTCATGCTATGAGAGCTATCCCATCCACCTACCATCAATGCCTCAAATTTCCACATGATGGCACGAAAATCACCATTCTAGGTGACCCCAATCCTTTTCAGTATTGTTCAAACTTAAGAGGAACTACTAAATGTCAAGTGCCCATCAATCGAGAGGCCTCACCTTCCACCTCATCCACCACTTCATCCCACTACATTGACCCATCTACGCTAGTCAAATCATCCACTCCATTCACCACACCCTTTGTGCCTAAGATCCAGATCCAAGACAAAGGATGCAGAGAATATAACATGAAGAGTCTCTTTTTCATTGGAAAATTTCCTAAATCACCAAAGTCTTATGGAAAACCACATCCTGTGCAACCTAAGGTCATCTTTCATAATCCCCCTACCACCTTCACCAAATGGGGAGAACTTTCCAAGGAATCTCTAGACGATCACATTCTCACGTGGTTGTATAGAGAAGAAGAAGACACTAAAAATAAGAGGTTTCCTATTGAACAATATCCAAAAGGGTTCCCGATAATGAAATGAAAAGGATATGATGGACACAGTGGTCTTGGCTTAAATAAACAAGGAATGATAGAACCCTTGCAACCTCCTAAGTTGATTAAACATCAAGGGTTAGGGTTTGTACCTATAAGAGTGACTATCCAATGTATCGGATTACCTTCAAGTGAGGTTGCTAATGCTTCAAATGAGATTGAGACATATGAGGACCCTTGGGATTTTGATGACGATTCTAATGAATATGAATGTGATTCCCTATCCTCCACTACCTTTATGGACTTAGATAAACTATTTGGAATACTTGATGAACCTCCTTTTGAAACACAATTCAGTCAAAAGATTACAATTAGCTCCCCATTGAGTCTACCAAGCCCTCGTCCCAAAGCCCCCTTAAATAAAGAAGAATGGATTAAACACTTTTGGGAAACCATCGACGCTACCTCCTGGGAACCTGATGACTCTACATTTGTCTTTACCCTCTCTACCTACACCATGACTCTTGATAACAATGATGATGGCTTACCCCTCGTCTACCCACAACTCATAGTTTGGGATCAACAAGACCCACCAAGTTTGGACACTTTCGAGAATGATGAAGCAATCGTTGAGTTTATGGGACTTCGTGAAGGAATACCTAGTGGGGATCATAAGGCTGGATTTTCCATAGAACTTGATTATACTGCATACTTTGGTGAGGCTATCCTATCCTCTAGTCGCAAAAATGAATATGATAAAATAAAAAATAGAAATATTAGGTCTTCAGGTGAAAACTGAAAGGCGCCTGTTGACCGTGAAAAAGTAAAAATAAAGGACATATCTAAAGGTGAAAACCTCCTTGAGGCACCTGAGGATGGAGGATTGGATTTTCTCCCAGTAGACCAAGAGAGATCGCCATTGTTGATAGAAGAAATAGAAGAGGTGAATATTGGAACACAAGACAATTCCAGGATCAAACAGTTAGCAGCATCTTTGAACGCCAAGGAAAAGCCTGAGTTCACAACATTCTTTGTAGAAAGACAAGTCAATTTTGCCTGGTCATATGCAGATATGCCTGGATTGGATCCCGAATTGGTTTTACATCACTTACCACTTCTACCTAATGCCAAGCCATACAAACAAAAGCTAAGAAAAATGCATCCACAAATCGCACTCCTTGTCAAGGTAGAATTGAAGAAACTTCTAGATGTGGGATTCATTCGTTCTATTGATTATCCAAATTGGATATCAAACCTTGTTCCTGTCACTAAACCAAATGGTCATATTAGAATATGCATAGACTTTAGAGATCTCAACAAATCTTGTCCCAAGGATGATTTTTCGCTGCCAAACATCGACATCATTGTAGACCTCACAACTGGGTATGAAATGCTATCACTCATGGATGGATTCTTGGGTTATAATCAGATAAGGATTGCTATTGAAGATCAACCAAAAATAGCTTTTACATGTGCTTGGGAAACTTTCTGTTGGAAGGTAATGTCGTTTGGACTGAAAAATGCAAGAGCTACATATCAGAGAGCGATGACCACAATATTTCATGACTGCATGCATGTGCTGATGGAAGATTATGTTGATGACCTTCTCTCTAAATCCGTAGAACGAATTGGACATTTAGTAGTATTGGACAAGATTTTCACACGACTAGAAAAATACCAACTCAGATTAAATCCAAAGAAATGTGTTTTTGGGGTCCAATCAGGCAAACTCCTTGGATACATAGTATCATGCAGAGGAATAGAAGTTGACCTCATGAAAGTCAAATCTATCTTAGAAATGCCACCACCGACCAACATTAGTCAATTAAGGACATTGCAAGGGAGACTACAATCAATCTACAGGTTCATTGCTCAGTTAGCAGACAAGATCCACCCATTCCAACATTTTTTAAGAAAAGGCATTCCCTTCAACTGAACAAAAAAGTGTCAAGAAGCGTTTGATCAAATTAAAAATTATCTACTAACTCCACTAGTTCTAATGCCTCCAATTGACGGAAAGTATTTGATATTATATGTGACAGCAACAACATCAGCACTAGGGGCATTATTAGCACAAAATGACAATAATGGAAAAGAACGAGCTGTATATTACATTAGTCACACCCTGGTCGGATATGAGTTGAATTATAGTCCTATTGAACGAGCATGTCTAGCAGTGGTATTTGTAGCACAAAAATTGAGACATTACATGTTGAATCATAAGACAAAATTGATTGCCAAAATTGATCCTTTGAAATATCTTCTCAGCAAAGAAGCACTGACAGGAAGACTAGCTAAATGGGTTATGATGCTAAGTGAATATGACATTGAGTATGTAGAGCGAAAGGAAATAAAAGGACAAGTGATAGCAGACCAACTTGCAGATGCACCCGTAAAGGCAGATCATCCTTTGATATCTAATTTCCTAGATGAATCAATCTTTTTCATAGACACACTAATTACATGGAAGTTATATTTTGATGGATCCTACAAAAGTCATGGTTTAGGACTTGGAATTTTATTCATCACGCCCCAAGGAGACTCCATTCCAAAGTCATTTCGAATAGCATTCCCTTGCACAAATAAAATAGCAGAATATGAGGCATTACTGACAGGGCTTCAAATAGCAATAAAATAGAAAATCAAGGATCTTCAAGTCTACGGTGATTCACAGTTAGTGATAAAAAAAGTTAATGATGATTATGATACTAAGGATGAGAAATTGATGGCCTACAAATGCATGGTGGATAGCTTCAAACTATACTTTGACAATGTTTCTTTTGAACAAATCCCAAGAATCTAGAACAAAGCAGTTGATGCAATGGCTACCATCGGATCTCTCTTGGACATTCCCAATAATGCATCACAATACGAGTTCTTGGTAGAACAGTTGTTGATCCCTACGTTTGATGTCCCCAAAACTGAATTTGTGTGTGAACTTGTTGGTCTCGATTCACCTTGGTACAAAGACATTTATGCCTATTTACATGACCAGATTATACCTTCCGACTTGTCCCTCAACCAACGTAAGACCTTTATCCGACAAGCATCTAAATATGCCATCATCAAAGACACCCTTTATCGTCGTAGCCTAGATAGTACCCTCCTTCGATGTCTCAACTCAAATGAAGCACAAACAGCCTTACAAGAGGTACATCAGGGTATATGTGGAGCTCACTCTGCTGGTCCTACCTTAGCCAAAAAGCTCATGAGAACGAGATATTTTTGGCCTACGATGGAACGTGATACCTATCATTTTGTGAAGAAATGTCACCAATTTCATATTCATGGAGATCTCATACATGCACCAGCTCATGAATTGCAGCCGCTTACTTCGCCATGGCCATTTTCTCAATGGGGACTCAACCTCGTAGGAAAGATCCATCCCACCTCTTCCAATGGACATAAGTTTATCCTTGTCGCCACTAAGTATTTTATGAAATGGATCGAAGCCATTCCACTGACTTACATTACTGGTAAGTAGATAGCCAAATTCATCCAGAATTACATAATTTGTCATTATGGTATCCCACACTCCATTATTACAGATAATGGTCGCCCTTTCAAAAACCAAGATGTTCATGAGCTCTGTGAGAAATTCCATATTCAACATCATTTTTCCACTTCGTATTACCCCCAGGGTAATGGTCAAGCTGAGGCATCTAATAAGACTATCCTAAAGATCTTAAAGAAGACTATTAATGACGCTGGTCGTGACTAGCACTTACAACTTAACCCTCCTTTATGGGCCTATCACACTAGTATTCATACCCCTATAGGAGCCACACCATATTCCCTTGTTTATGGATCTGAAGCAATACTTCCTATAGAGGTCGAGTTACCATCCCTACGAGTCTCTATGCATGGCCTGATTGACCAGGAGAAATACCGTGTATCCTGTCTACATGAGCTAGAGTTATTGGATGAAAAGAGACAAAATGCTTTGACACACTTGCAAGCATATCAGAACCGCCTCCGACGCAGTTATAGTAAGAAGGTTCGCCCTCAAAATTTTGACATTGGTGATCTAGTCCTAAAGGAGAATCCAAAGAACCAAGTAGAACGAGAAAAACCTGGTAAATTTGAGCCTAATTGGTTGGGCCCGTACATTGTCACAACAACATATGGATTTGGTGCTTATCAACTTTCTACTTCTGAAGGAGAACCATTGTCTGAACCCATCAACAACATGCACCTTTGCAAGTATTATACTTGATTCTCAGAGTATCCCTTAAAAAGTCAAAAAGTCCAAAAAGTCAAAAAAATAAAAAAAATAAAAATATAGTAAAGAAGAATAATTCATCCACAAGTGAAAACCACTTCGGTGGCACTTTGGATAAATACCATGGTGAAAACCAAGCAAACAGGCGCCATGTGTAGTCGATCTATCCTCCTTTGTCTACTTTCAACTCATCTGGTCTTTCATCCATTCACACCCATTACTCATCCATAATAAAGCTTCGTCATCCTTCCCATGGCCTGAAAAACCACCGACATTTAGCATCCTTCGCTTACATATCCACTTGTTGCATTCGTTGCTTCCCCTTGCGCCTAGTAAATTTGTCCTATGCTCGACTGGGGGAAACTCCTTGAATTGCATCTTCATGGGAAATAAATACATGGTATCACCCCTTTAAAACCTTCAAAAATAATCATAAAATGGTCCTAAAAATCCAAAAACAACTAAAAATCAAAAAACTTTAAAAAAATCCAAAAAACATAAAATGTCATAAAAAATCCAAAACACCAGAAAATGTCCTGAAAAATCCAAAAAAATAAAAACATTTCAAAATCCAAAAAACAATCAAAACATTTCAAAATCCAAAAATATCAAAAAAATTCAAAACTCCTGAAAAACAGAGTCTGAATCTAGGTTTGAGTCTAAATCAATTTGGTTAGACTGGTCGAACTACATTGCCTCTACGCGTTTGCTACATAGGCAAGGCTCATCTTAAATGAGCCCCCGAGGCATTAAGTCAGTCCCTTTAGGTTGTCCAAATAACATCATGACCCAGTATTTTGTCAAATAAGACAAAGTCAAGTCGTGTAGAACTATGAGGTCCCTGTGCACTGCTACGTAGGCAAGGCCATCTATCGATGAGCCCCTGAGGCCCCCTAGGTCAAGCCCTTTAGGGTTCATCGAGTTGGGTCGCGTCCTTTGTCTGAAAGCAATCATCATTCAAACTACTTCAAGAAACAACAAACAAATTAAATCTTTCATCAATCAATTATCTTATCATCGACTCAATCAGGTCACTAGTCTTATATCGGAATGGGGCATTATGTCATTTATCTCATTCAGTCTTATCTCTTGTCTTTTATCAGGATACGTCCTTCCTAGGATTAGACTTTCTCAACCTTGTCATTTACCTTAAGCAGGATGTGTCCTTGCAGTTAGGTATCATGTCAAGACTTGTCACTTGGTCAACTTTCTCAGATGTGTCCTCTACCTAAACAGGATGTGTCCTTCCTGTGGTTGGGTATCATCACATTGCTTCATCATATTCATCAAATCTTTGTCAAACAATCAAACAATCTTTCCAACTTTGTCAATCAATCTTTCCTTAATCAGGATGTGTCCTTCCTGAAATCGGGCATTATCATTATCAATCAACTTTGTCACACCACTCAATCTTATCAGCTTGGTCAATCAATCTTTCCTTCATCAGGATGTGTCCTTCCTGAGGCTAGGTGTGGTCAATTAAATCACTTTATCGATCCTTATCAACCTATCAATCAACTCGGTCATCTTGGTCAACCTAATCAACCAACCAAACAATCATCATTATCACTAAAAAAAACTCTCTTGGCAAACAATTTGTTGGTTTGGATTTTCTTTTTTTTTTTATTGGTTTTGGATCATTTTACTAGTCTCCTCGATGATTTCCTATCAATGGATTTAGAGGGATGATGATGGATCATGGCCTCTTTTCTTTGTTTGTTGCCTGTGGTTTGTCTTGGCAAAAAGATTGGGACAATCGGGTCCCTAGTATGAGCTGGGGCATTCCTTGTCTTTTTTTTTTTGGATTGTTTGTCTCTCCGAAATGGTCACCTTGTACACCTTGGTTTATGTCATACCATGGTGTTTTTGGTCCATTTGTGACATTTTTGATGCCCAATGATGATAAATATAACAATGTAAGCGTGAAAGTTGGTTCCCTTATCATTTCATGTCTATCTTCTTTCCCCTTTTCACGCTAACATCCCATCTCCCTTATTTTTTCCATGCTAACATCCATCTCCTTCATACTAACATTTCTTCCATCTTTCATCCTCTAGTCTTCTCTTCCATTTCGAGAGCACATTCATATTCTTTGAACCCACATGTCCTCTCGAGGGGGCATACCACGACCCTCTTGGTCACCCTTCCCCTTTCTTTTTACACTGGGGCATATTTCAGAATTAAATTTCTTTGACACAACGCGATGAACTACATTATGTCAAAGAGGGGAAAAATGTAGACACTGAAAAATGTCTTAAAGTCTACAAGCAACATTTTTCCTTAGTCATCATCCTCTAATAATTAAATAATTTTAATTATTTAATTATTCTTGATCATATTCCTTTATTAATTAAATGATTTTAATTATTTAATTAATTCACTTTCTAATATTTATTCTATCCTGATCAATTAAAATAAATTAGTTGCGTCACTAATACCCCTTTCTTCAATAGTTAGATAAATAATTATTTATTTAGTTATTTATATTTCATCACATGTCCATAGTCAGATAATAATTATTATTTGACCTTTTATTCTTCTATAATTAAATAATTGACGAAATTATTTATTTATGTGTCTTTCTTCTCCTTTAAATAATTGATCTAAATCAATTATCCATATTCAATTTCTATTTCTTCCTTTAATTAAATTTATGAATTTAATTAAATCTCCCTTTTCGTTTCCTCCAAATAAATAATTTAAAATAAATAATTTATTTGCCACTTGTCATCCTCTTCCATTTTCAAATAAATAATTTAAAGTAAATTATTTATCCCTCTATTTTGGTCAAAGATCCCCTGTCATTATTTCATGTCATAGTCTGCATGTCCTGCATGTCTGTCATAGCCGTCGACATCATATCTTTTCCATTCATGGCATATTTTGGTTGCATCAATTCTCAACCGTAGATCTTGGCATCTTTCTAGAAACTCGATCTTGGCCATCCATTTCGTAACCTCCCTCTCATGAATCCTCATCCGTTGATCTTAGAATCTTTCTAGAAGATCAATCTCATCCGTCCATTCGAATGATTGTCTATAAAAGTAACCCTTCCCCTCCATTTTGAATTTAACAGCTAATTATCTCCAACTTTCTTGCTTACTATTTGCAGGTATTTGCACAACTTCAACAACAAATATGAGGGCAATATTGGCATAAGAAGAAATAGGAGAGACAAGAGAAAGAATCAACTTCAAAGGGCAGTGTTTTATTTCATTTGCTTTCAGTTTGATTGCTCTCTTTGTTTGTATTCTCTTGTTTAGATTGGGATAATAGTTTAGAAGTGGTTGCTGTCACTTAATCTATACTATTTGATTTTCCCCATCTTACATTTCCTAAAGAGAGTTGGAGTTATTTGGAGGTTCAACAAAGCAATCTAAAATATTTCAATTCTATGTTCCTACCTAAATGTGATCTTGCTACATCCATTCCCCCTTCAAATCCTGTGGAAGATTTGACAAGAGATCTAGCCATCATCAAAGAAATTTATGCTAATCAAGATGAAGGATTTAGAAATTCAGTCCCATACAACGGTTATGCCACTCTGATGTAGAGAATGCCTGTTGCAAAGGGATAAAAACATCACTTAGATCCTAGTATAAAGGAACTCATGAGTACAAATAATAAATCTTTAGGTCCAAATTTTGATGGATCAAACAAGATCTCAGTTAGAGCATAGTTATAGAGGATGCTGGACTATTTCACATTCGATCCCATGAAGGAGAAATTTTCCATTTAGTATTCAATCTTGCATATTGAAGGACATTATCATGTTTTGTGGAACCAAGGTATGAAAACCCAAGTCCACATTTAGGTAAATTCTTTTGGTGAATTTTGTCAAAGGTTGATTGATAGATTTGAACAAAAAGTTGAAGAGGAGCAGTTGGTTGTAGAAGAGTTCATAGTAGAAAATTTTGATGTAGTGAGTGATTTTAAGCATGGTGAATGTGTGAAATTTTTTCAAGATCACACTTTTGACATGCATGCAATGATGGAAGATAAGGATGTGCATGAAGGGCAAGACAAAATGATAGCCTTGGATTCTAGTTTGGACTCACCTAGTGAAGATTCTAAGAATTATGTATATCTTGATGTCTCTAGTAGAGTAGATAATGATGATGGGTTCTCTAATGTACCTTCATAAGATGGAAATGGAAGAGGAAAAGGTGATGATATCTCCAAATCAGCTCTTGATGACCACTCATCTTATTTTATTAATGATATTTCAGGTGGTTTGGGCTTTGGATTCCAAACCAAGCCTACAAAGAAAGATGTTGATGAAGATTACAATCCCAAGAAGATGAAGAGTGACTCTTTCAAAGAGAAAACTGCTCATGAGAAGCATAGTGCATACTTATACCTTGATTAAAGAAATCAACCCTCTTTCAGTTGGGATCCAAGTGTGTCAACATCTAAGCATGATGCGGTATTATCTTGGGATGAATTCATCTTTCATTCCAATGTTGTTTTAGATTTATCTTGGAATTCATGCATGGAGTATGACATTGAAGAAGCTAAGGTTGAAAGGTATTTTGATGATGTTGAATACCAATATGATTTATTATTTCTTGGTGTTGATTTTGAGCAAATAAATAACTTCCTTGATTTTGAGAAAAGACACGGAATCCTTGATTATGATCATAGATACAATAGCCTCATTGTTTTGGATCCTTGACCCGATGCTACACTTTTTCATCTAGATGGTCAAGGAGAAGTGTATGAGATTTGGGACAACTATGGTGATTTTAATGACAATTATGAAGAATATTCTTATTTTTGCATGCAATACAATGAACACTTTAACCTTTCAAACATTTGAAGTTCACGAGGAGAGTTGTACGAATCATTTCTTGGTGTCTGCTAAAAATGAAGTAAGTTTTTTATCTAGACTAGATAGTGCACATAGACAAGTAGAAAGCATAACCAAAAATGTACCAAGAGGCCAAGATAATGTTAATGTTTCCTTTTGTGATTTGAAAATAATGAAGAAAAATATGGAAGAGATTAAAATAGCCTACTTGCACATGATACATGATAAAAATATAGCTAACAAGTTTATAGATGAGACCATGTACATGGATACACAATTAATGGAAGAAGTTGGTGAGCTCACTAGTAAACTTAAATCTATGAATCTTACTTTGGATAGTGTCCAAGAGGCACTTCTAGAGGATTACCTTTAGTTGTTGATTTGAGAATTGTAACAAGATCAAACCAAACATTTTTCTCAAGAGATAATCTTTAACAATTTTTTTTTGTAGATCAAACTATATGTTTCATGATTTGAAACACTTTGCTCATAGAATACATCATTTTTTCTGCTAAATATAGTAGGTAAACATAATAAAAATCTTCCAAGAAAATTACATCAATAAACATTCAAATTGGAAACTCAAATGCACATCGAAACTATAAAAAATTTCACACAAACTCTCCAAACTCCTTACAAAAGGTATTCTATAGACAAAAGCATGAAAATATAGTCCAGCAATAGGAAAACCATGACGTCCAAGTTACCAATGGTTCACACAGCCTAGGAAAGCAAAATAAAACCAAACTATTCAAACTGCAACTATCTAACACCCAACTTCTGGAAATAAAATGCAATAAATTAGATCTGCATTATGGTAACCTATGAGTGAGATTACACTATGATGAAAATCTAACTCCCATACTTAGTTCATTTGGAAACCCTCAAACATGTGGTTCTTGATCCTCCCTCTCCACAAGTTTTAAGGCCTCTAAAGAACAAAAAATGTATTAGCAATAATAATCTATAATAATCCCAAAATGAATCCCAACTAATATTTAAAATAAAAAATGATTCTAAGGCAGATTTAGGTGCCCAAGAAACTCCCAAAATAGGGAGGAATGTAAGGAGTGTGTGGGTTTTGGATAGCTCCAATGGTATTGACAACTAGAAAAGTAGTTACTAATTGCAAGTTCCAAGATACTTTCCTCCAATGAACTTTCAAGAAAATGTGTCAATTTCCTTGCAAGTAATTGAATTTTAAAAAGGCAAGTAATAGTTATCTTGGGAAATCTCTAAAACCCACACACTCCTTCGAATATGTGATTTTTAATTTTAATTTTATCTTTTCCCAAAATATGATTTGAATAAATAAACCATAAAGATAATATTTCTCAATTAAACCGGTAGGTCCTAATTCACTATTTTTGGATAGCTAGACTTACTTAAAATAGTAAGTTCTATTTTTAGAAAGGGTACATGACAAGTCCTACCTCCCAAAGATTGATTATCCTCAAGCAATGGATTTTTTGATGGTCAAGAATCTTCGGTCCTTCCCAAGTTGCATCTTCAATAAAAAAACCTTTTTATTTGATCAAGTTCTCTACTATGTCCCTATTCGTTAGCTTTTTCTCCGTATCTTCTAGTACTTCTTCAGGAATCAAAATAAAATTTACTTCATCATCTAAAGGTGGCAACTCATGATAAATCACAATTTTTTTCCACCACTCTCTAGATACACGAAACATCAAAGATATTGTTTATCTTACAAACTGGTGGAACATCTAACTCATGAGCTATTTATCCTTCCTTCCCAAATACTTTGTATGGTCCATTGAAAATTTTTACTCCTTTTATTCAAGAAACTTTGATTATATGGCTTCGACCTTACAAGAAACAAATCATTGACCTCAAAGACTCTCTCCCTTCTCTTCCTATCTACATACAATTCTTGTTGATCTTATGCATGATGTAATTTGTCTTTGAATGACCTTGGGATCTCTTGAATTTGTTAGAAAAAGTCACTTGTTGCAAGGACTACTATTTTAAAATAATAAATAAAAAAAGAGACAGCATCATAACCATAGAAATCCTTAAAGAGAGACATACTAGTGGGCACGTGATGGAAGGTGTTATAAAAATACTCCCCTAAATGTAACCATTTCACCCAAGCACCATGCTGATGATACATCATCGAAAAATCATCATACTCAAACTGAAATATCCTCTTCTAAACCCCCAAAAGTAAACACCATCCAAACCAATACCAAAATCCTTAAGTGGATTGAAATCAATTCCATGAGATATATCCTACCAAGGTAACTTAGAGAGGACCACATCAACAAACTTACTACCAATCAATATCATAGGAAAATTACAAGACACCATGCTCAACCATAAATCATAAACCTCAACATCACTACCAAAAATATGAAGCAATTCAATCACTGCCACAAGTCTAAAATATGCCAAGTAGGAAATCCATCTACTAACACCAATCAAAACTATAACATCAACACTTAACCTCCAAGTATCAAATGGAATGTTTTGAACACACCAACATACCTAGACCATTGGAATAATTAAGCTATCATCTGGAAACATACATACCATCCATTGCTCACTAGAGTGGGAGAAATGAATGAATGAACTGTGCCCCAATAAACACTTACAACCAACTGACCAAAAATCTACAATGATAAAAAAAACATTCTCATGATAAGATATCTCCATAACTAAAAAAAATATGTGAGGGTAGTGGTAACCAAACATAAATCCTACTAAAAAATAGGAGAGATGAGTATGATAGTAGCAATAAGAACATCCCCTATGATAAAATTATCTCTACCATCTAGCCTCAACTAGGAACTAATCAACTACCAGACCGAAAAAACCATCCAACTCATATACAAATTGAAATATGAAGTCATATACAAGTTGATCCAAAAGTGGGAAATATTAATAACTAATGCGAGATCATCCCTAGTTGTAAAACAATCCCGTATCGACCAAAAATATTTCTTTCTTATATTTCAGTCTGAAGTATTTATAATAATTTATTCTACATTTTACCACATTGTCATGTCTCATTTTGCAAAGTAGGATATATAATATATAAGGTCATATACATTATATCTATATTTTAGGAAGTTTGCATTTGTTTTTAGAAAGTTATCACTCTTAAAATTCACTATCATTCTTAGTCAAAGCATTTGAGGCCGACCTAGTCCAGAATTCATTATGCAGACCTATTCTAGAGCATGTCGAGCTTAATTGAACATCATACAAGTATTTTGGGTGCAAGGGGATCTTTCTTGGAGATCCACAATACGCTTCATTTCATGAAGGATTATCTTTCATGTTTTAAGTTCGACCTACATGCTTGATCATTCATCGGGATTTGTAAACCCTTGAGGCCAATGCAAACCATTATTGGAGCTGGAGATTCATATTGAAGATCATTTGAAAAGGATTGAGTTCAACAGTTCTTAAGTTAGTGATTAGATTTAGGATTAGAATTCAAATATTTTGGATATTCAGATCTAGTTGTTTGAATAAAGCCTTCAACCATTTTTAATGTTGTAATACTCTTGCGCGAGGCCTTTGAGCCCAAGTTATTTCGCATATGAGGCATGTAAGACTACAATTTTTTGAATCAATAAAGATCTACACTTACTAAGTACTTTCTTGTGTTGTTTCCATTATGTTTGACTCTAAGCTGCATGGTTGGATAACCCTTTCTGGACCCTCCATCTATGACTATACTAAGTGGTATTAGAGTGAGTTTGTGGGTTCTGAAGGCATTCCTTGTGGTAAATAGATCACCGACCTCAGGTAGACTACATGTGTTTTCAATCGAGCACCAACTGTGAGGTAATTGAAACCCTTGTAGCCAAATCACCAAATTGAGGTAGTTGCACCAGATCCAAGGAGAGAGATGTCACCAAGGAGAGTGATTTCTATGATGAATGTCACTGGAAGAATGGATGAGATGTTAGAAATTATGCAAGTAATGTGAGTCTAATTGAATGTTGTAGAATGAGATATAAGGTAAGGTATAAAACCTAGGCATGAGGATGAAAGCAATGATGAGTTAGATCATGTTGTGAATCACAATGAAGAAATCCTAGAAGAATAATAAGAAGATTTAGATCAAGTGAAGATGTTGAAATAATTGGTAAGTGACCTAGAATTGAAATTCAAAATTATATGGGAAATTTAAACCTTGAGGAATTGATTGGCTAGATCAATGATATAGAGGAATAATTTGAATATGAAGAAATTGAAGATCTAGAAAGAGTAATATTTGTAAAAAATAAGTTGAAAGGCCATTCTGCTATATGGTGGAAATAAGTTCAATTGTATAGGAATATAAGAGGAAAGGAGAAAATTAAAAAGTGGGATAGGATGGTGATAAAGTTGAAAAATCAATTCATACTTGTTGATTATGAACTTGAATTGTTGAAAAGACTAGACAACCTGAGGCAAAAGGAGAAATTTGTGAAATAATACACTGAATAATTCTACAAGATGATCATTAGGGTTGGAAAAAGTGAAGCAATCAAAGGAAAGGTTTTGAGGTACATCAATGGACCAAGAAGAAACATCCAAGAAAAATTGAGCCTGGTGAAGATGACATCAGTTGAAGAAGCATACCGATTCACATTGAAGGTAGAGGAAAAGATGAACAATAAGTTTGAAAAAAGGAAAAGTGCAAGAGGAAGATTCCAAAGGAGTGGAACAAAATTCAGAGAGAGAAGACCTTATTTAGAGAAAAAAAAGGATGGGAAACCCTACTACAATGAGGAGAAGGAAAACAATTCTTACCATAGAGGAAGGGAGGATATAAATTTATACCACAATGATAGAGGAGGTCATAATTCTTATCACAATAATGGATATAAGAGAGATCAAGGAAGATCTTAGAAGATATCATTTTGAGGAACCTATTTCAAGTGTGGAGGTGAAAGACATAAAGCATTTGAATTCATCAAGGAAGTACCAGTAAGAAAATTGAGCATACTAGAAGAGCAACTTATATGAAGGAAGAACTTGTTGAATCCCCTAACTCAATTGGGAATCAAGAGAAAAGTAAGTTATTAGTAATGAGGAGAGCTTTGATGCATCAATAAGTAACTGAGGAACCACCACAAAGAAATTGTTTGTTTGAGATAAGATATAATTCCAAAGGAAAGGTATGTAAAGCTATCATTGATAGTGGTAGCACTGATAATATAGTTTCAAAATAAATGGTAACCGAGTTGAACTTGAAGAGATTGAAACATCCAAAACCTTATCAGATAGCATGAATTGAAGATGAGCATAAGATATTGGTAAATGAGTAGTGTTTGGTGAAATTTAATTTAGGATCATCTAAGGATGAAGTATTGTGTGATATTATGCCTATGAATGCATGTCATTTACTTTCAGGAAGACCATGGCAACATGATAGGAAAAAAATCATGATGGAAGAATAAATACCTATACTGCAACTTCAAATGGAAAGATAATTTATAAATTTACACCTTTGGAAGAAGAGGACAAAAGTGAAGCTTGTGGCACTTCTAGACTTTGTTTGGTTTATAGAAGGAAGTTTTTGTATGGATTGAGTCATGAAAATATGTGTTTTGTATTGATTCCAAAGAAGTGCAATAGTCCAGAGATAGATAATTCTACTTCAAATGGAGAAGATATTGGAAAAATAAGGAGATATCATTGATGAACTTGTTGGAAAAATGAGCATGTGGGATGAGCACAAAGTGAATAGTTATGCATTATAGTGTTGTCATTGATGTCAATATTGTATTTTAGTGCAAAGACTATGGTGCAAATCAATTTGGGTGTCTTGAACATTCTTAAGGATAATTATGTAAGAAAATTTTGCAAGAAGATTTAATTTAGTGAAGGAAATAGTTTTGAAAACTAAGTGTTAATTCAGGTGATTCTATGTACATGGGACCTAGTATTTGGGTGCGCATTGGTCTGTGATGAATATTTTTCTTTGTGCTTCTAACATAATTTTTATGGTTGATAGAATATCCTAATTCCAAAGTTCCATCTTGTTTTGGATCTTGGTGTGGAAGTTATTAGTAACAAAAGTTTAGACTGACAATTACAGGAATTTTCCAATCTAGTGCATATGTTTTGCTAAATTTACACTTCTCCATGGATTGGATTTTGGCTTTGCAGTTATGTGGAGATGTTGATAGGTGTCATTTGATTATGTATTCCAGTTGGCACATTTTTTGGAGGTTCGTTTATTCAAATATGGTTGTATAGTTGGAAATTTTTGTTATTAGGTAATTACCAGTGCTGACCTAATGGGTTGAGCATATTGTGAAGAATGAACATGTGTTGATCCGTTATGTGGGTGATATTTTAGGTTTGTGCCAACCTATTTCAAATTGTTTTAAGGTTTTAATCTTGGCATTAAGCATATGTGTATGGATCTTGAGTTGACAAGTTACATTTTTCCTATTACATCGAATTAGGTTGACCTAATTGATGTTTTGATGAAGAAGATATATATGAAGGATATTTTTTTTCATGTTGTGTGGTGTGGCGATATGAGATAAGTATTAGTGGATGTGAATTGTGAAAATATAGAGATTGTAAGAATGGGAAAAATCAAATACTATAGATAAAGTGACAACCAACACTTCTAAACTATTATCCCAATCTAAACAAGAGAATACAAACAAAGAGAGCAATCAAAATGAAAGCAAATGAAATAAAACACTCCCCTTTGAAGTTGATTCTTTCTCTTGTCTCTCCTATTTCTTCTTATGCCAATATTGCCCTCAGATTTGTTGATGAAGTTGTGCAAATACCTGCAAATAGTAAGCAAGAAAGTTGGAGATAATGACTGTTAAATTGAAAATGGAGGGGAAGGATTTCTTTTATAGACAACCATTCGAATGGACGAATGAGATTGATCTTCCAGAAAGATTCTAAGATCAACGGATGAGCATTCATGAGAGGGAAGTTACGAAATGGATGGCCAAGATCGAGTTTCTAGAAAGATGCCAAGATCTACGGTTGAGAATTGATGCAACCAGAATATGCCATGCATGGAAAAGATATGACACCGACGGCTATGACGCCTGACGACTATGATAGACATGCAGGGCATGCAGACTATGACATGAAATAATGGCAAGGGATCTTTGACCAAAATAGAGGGATAAATAATTTATTTTAAATTATTTATTCGAAAATGGAAGGGGATGAAAAGTGGAAAATAAATACTTTATTTTAAATTATTTATTTGAAAATGGAGGAGAAGGACAGGTGGCAAATAAATAATTTATTTTAAATCATTTATTTGGAGGAAATGAAAAGGAGATTTAATTAAATTCATAAATTTAATTAAAGGAGGAGATATAAATTAAATATGGATAATTGATTAGGATCAATTATTAAAGGAGAAGAATGACACATAATTAAATAATTTCGTTAATTATTTAATTATAGAAAAATAAAAGGTCAAATAATTATTATTATCTGACTATGGACATGTGATAAAAGATAAATAATTAAATAAATAATGATTTATTTAATTATTGAAGAAAGGGGTATTAGTGACACAATTAATTTATTTTTAATTGATCAAGATAGAAATAAGAAGGTGAATCAATTAAATAATTTAAAAACTACTTAATTAATAAAGGAATATGATCGAACATACTAGAATAATTAAAATTATTCAATTATTGAAAGATGATGACTAGAAAAAATGATGCTCATAGACTTAGGACATTTTTCAGTGTCTACATTTTGCCCCTCTTTGACATAATGTAGTTCATCGCATTGTGTCAAAGAAATTTAATTCTGAAATATGCCCCAGTGTAAAGAGAAAGGGGAAGGATGACCAAGAGGGTTGTGGTATGCCCCCTCGAGAGGACATGCGGGTTCAAAGAACATGAATGTGCTCTTGAAATGGAAGATAGGACTAGAGAATGAAAGATGGAAGAAATGTTAGCATGAAGGAGATGGATGTTAGCATGGAAAAAAATAAAGGTGATGGGATGTTAGCGTGAAAAGGGGAAAGAAGATAGACATGAAATGATAAGGGAACCAACTTTCATGCTTACATGGTTATATTAATCATCATTGGGCATCAAAAATGTCACAAATGGACCACAAACACCATGGTATGACATAAACCAAGGTGTGCAAGGTGACCATTTGGGAGAGACAAACAATCAAAAAAGACAAGGAATGCCCCAGCTCATACTAGGGACCCGATTGTCCCAGTCTTTTTCCAAGACAAACCACAGGCAGCAAACAGAGAAAAGAGGCCATGATCCATCATCGTCCCTCTAAATCCATTGATAGGACATCCTCGAGGAGACTAGTAACATGACCCAAAACCAATCAAAAAGATAAGAAAATCCATACCAACAAAGTGTTTGCCAAGAGAGTGTTTTCTAGTGATAATGATGATTGTTTGGTTGGTTGATTAGGTTGACCAAGATGACCGAGTTGATTGATAGGTTGATAAGGATCGATAAAGTGATTTAATTGACCATGCCTAGCCTCAGGAAGGACACATCCTGATGAAGGCAAGATTGATTGACCAAGCTGATAAGATTGAGTGGTGTGACAAAGTTGATTGATAATGATAATGCTCGATTTCAGGAAGGACACATCCTGATTAAGGAAAGATTGATTGACAAAGTTGACAAGATTGTTTGATTGTTTGACAAAGATTTGATGAATATGACCAAGCGATGTGATGATACCCAACCACAGGAAGGACACATCCTGTTTAGGTAGAGGACACATCTGATAAAGTTGACCAAGTGACAAGTGTTGACATGACACCTAACTGCAAGGACACATCCTGCTTAAGGTAAATGACAAGGTTGAGAAAGTCTAATCCCAGGAAGGATGTATCCTGATAAAAGACAAGAGATAAGACCAAATGAGACAAATGACATGATGCCCCATTCCGATATAAGACTAGTGACTTGATTGAGTTGATGATAGGATAATTGATTGATGAAAGATTTAATTTGTTTGTTGTTTCTTGATGTAGTTTGAATGATGATTGCTTTCGGATCAAGCACACGACCCAACTCGATGAACCCTAAAGGACTTGACCTAGGGGGCTCATCGATAGATGGCCTTGCCTACGTAGCAATGCAGAGAGACCTTGTAGTTCGACATGACTTGACTTTGTCTTATTCGACAAAATACCGGGTCATGATGTTATTTGGACAACCTAAAGGGACTGACCTAATGCCTCGGGGGCTCATTTAAGATGAGCCCTGCCTATATAGCAAACGCGCAGAGGCAACATAGTTCGACCACTCTAACCAAATTGATTTAGACTCAAACTCTATTTTTGGGATTTTTGAAGCTTTTTGATTTTTTTGGATTTTGAAATGTTTTGATTTTTTTGGATTTTGAAATATTTTGATTTTTTTGGGTTTTGAAATGTTTTGAAGAGTCGATACCATGTACTATTTACCATGAAGATTTAAGTCAAGGAATTGCTCCCAGTCAGATGGATATGAAAGTGAAGGATGCTAAATTTTGGTGATCTTCAGACCATGGGAAGGACGATGAAGCTTTATTATGGATGAATGAAACTTTATTATGGATGATAACTATAGCGATCATGAAAAATGCATGTGAAAGATACCCACAATCAACCAAAAAGGCATGCACAAGGACCCAAGGATGAACATGATCTTGCCCCTAGTCAAGCTGAAAACCAATTGATAAGTGATGATGATGATGACAACATTGTTTGATAGGGGAAGGACACATCCCAAAACCACATGAGGATGATGATTATGTGACTAAAGGATCAAGGTTTGCAGCAGGGCTAGGAACAAAGCCAAGGAATGTTTTGGATGATGTGCTAGGTTGCATAGCAATATTGTATGGATTAGACTCATTGAATTTGGAATGACTAACCCTAGGACCAGATGGGATTATGGAGGGCACTTGGATAAGTGAGTTATAATCCTTAAACCAATAACAAGGGAAACCAAGTCCAACAATAGGTATGAAGAGATAATGGATTGCTTTTGGCAAAGGATAAGAGACATGAGGATTATTGGATGGAAGAATTAGGATATGATCTCCAAGGACTATTTCACATAGGAACAATTTCTTTTCTCCAAGATATGGGTTTGGATAAATTCTATGAAGGAAATAACATGATATTTCATGGGTAGTGTATGACCAAAGGATAGACATGTCCAAAATTTTTCCAAAGCATGATTTATGTTTGTACCCCATTTCTTATCAAGATCAAGGTAGGTGGGAAAATGGATGGAAATGATATGGATTGGATAGATAGATGGAAATGATATGAGAAAGGCATGGGAGATGAGACAACTTGCCCCCAAGTGTAATAATCCACATAGATAATTTCTCTTACACATGACACCTGTTTGCCAGGTTTTCATCATGGTACTTATCCAAAGCGCCATAAAAAATGGTTTTCACTATTGAAAGAATTTTTTTCTCTTTACTATTTTTTTTTTCTTTCATTTTGATGATGTCATACAAGACGCCTGCTTGCCAGGTTTTCATCAAGGTGACATATTTTTTGACTTTTTATATCGATTTGATAGTTTGGATGACTGTTGATTGTTCTGAATCTTTTGATGGTGTTGATGTAGATACTGGTGTCATGATATGCCAATAGTGACCTTTATGGAGTAATTGTCTTGTCAAGATCATAACACTTGCATACAATTGATCGATGTCATTGTGATCCTCTCTGATACTAGTGTTGGCCTTATCAAAATACGCACATCGTGATAGAGTACCATGGGAGTCCTTATGATAAAGGGTTATTGCCAAGATGCGATGGATTTGTGAAGTAGGATTTTTAGACTTTAGGTGAGATGCAAGATTATGATGGATGATGGTAGGTGTGGATGGACTATTTGGTGTTTTGGATGTAGCAATTTTTATTTTCCAAAATTGGGATGGTGGATGATGGAGTTTGGAATTTTGATTAGGATAGTGTTTGGAACCAACATTTTTATATGCCTTTCTTGATGACCATTTTAAAGTGGACATTTAATATATGTGGGAGTCCTCTTTTCTTGTGGCTCCATATTTTTATTGACTTTTGGATTTGAAATATTTTCTTTGTTTGATCCATTTTTCTTTGGGATCCATTTTAACTTCATTTGTGCACTTGAATTTTTGTTTGACTCAATGACGTTTGACATTTGATTTTGAATTTTGGATTTATAATAATTTTCTTTTTGTTGGTTCCAAATGGAATATTTATTCATGTTGGAATGATGGTTTATGGTGTGGATGGAAGGAGTGTTGGCAACAACCTTATGACAAGGACTACTCATGGCTCCCATTTTGATGTTTATATCAGATAAAGTTGCTCCCAATATCAAGGAGGTACCACTAACATCATTTGATTCTCTGATTGAAGAATAACCAAGACCTTGATGTCTAGGATTTGCATAAAATTGTATTGGTTCTATGATTCCTTGCTCATGTAGACCTAGTCCTCTTCCTTGATACTGCATGCTCTGACAAATTTTGTTTTTGATGAGGTATTTTTTATTTTGAAAACAAGATGCTAACCCATCATTTTGTATGTGGAGATTATTACTTGGAATCTCCTCATCTACAAGAAATCCTGCTTTGACAAAGGTGGATGCTCCTAATTGATAGGATGTTTTGGATTTATCATTCGTCATGCTTGTTTCTTCTCGATCATTTGAGATATCAATTTGATTTGTCGTAGATTTTGTATCTTCTTATTTGCATTGATCCATAGTAGCTTCTTTGTGTTTTCCTTTGACTTGATCAATAGTAGTTGCTTTACGCTCTTCTTTGATGTTATCCATATCATTGATTTGATTATCTATGTGTCTAAAGGAGGCAAGTGTCTCATTTTGGAAAATGGAGGTGTTTTGTGTTTGGATGGGATCATCTTCAAATGTTTGATCATGAATGGCATAAAGGTCAATAAGAGGATCATTTTGGATTTCTTGTTCAATGGTAGGATCTTGGTCAAAAATAGGTGTATCTTGGACAACATGGTTGTGAATAGACTCTTGAACAAGGATAGGTGTATTTTGGATGCCATGATTATCTAGAAGGACTTCTTGGATGGACTTAAGGATGGGATCATGGGATGAACTACTTTGATCTTGACATGAAGGTGAAACTATGATGTCATGCTTTGGAATTTTATTTTGACATGTATCCCAAGGTGTAGGCAATGTGATGTGGTTTTGGAGACCTTGACCAAATGTAGCTTGGGATGGAGTGGATGGAAATGGGCTAGTGGATGATGGACTAGGATAAGATGTGGAGGTTTGGAATGGACTAGTGGATGATGGGTTATGATAGGATGTGGAGGATTGACATGGATTAGTGGAAAGTTGGTTTCCCTTGTCAAAGTTAGGATAGGGATGACTAATGGACATTTGTTGTGGGTCAATGGCATGGATTGTGCTAAGGGACTCTTGATAGTGAGGGTAGATGGATGAAGGATTGAAGCTTATGGATTGTTGGTAAGAAGGGTATGTAAGTGGTTGGTATTGACGATTGAGGATTGATTGGTACTCAACTTGACTACGAAGAAGATCAAGGTAAAGTGAAGACATGGTCATGAATTTGGATTATGATGGATAAGGAAAACTTAGTGAGGACCATAAAAAAAAACTTGTGACCTTTGGATGGCAGTGCAGGGTTCTAATGCAAAATAGATATGAAACTATGCTATTTTTTTTTTTGAGATTTTCAAGGATATAAGGATGCAAAGTGCCAATGTACCTAAGACCAAGATTAAGGAATGGTGGAATGATAATGACCCTATTACCAAGGATATGATATGCAAGGATGAACCTATGGGTAAATGAAAACTAAAGATGTCACTAATGGAAGATTTGAGCAATTTTTTTTTTTTTTGGGTTTTCAATAGAGGTTGTTTGATATCAAATTGGACAAGTTTGGTCTTGGGTTTTAGACTGCAAAATTTGGAATTGTTTCAAGTTGAATGTGTGTGTTTCCAGATTTGTGAAAGGTGTTTATTTGTCTCAATGTCTTAGAAAAACACTTGGCAAACACAATATCTTGTCTTTGAAAAATTGAAAACGTGCACAATGAAGACAAGCACAACCCTAGGTTAAGCAAGAACAATATTCACTAGATTCCATGTGGGTTTCCCCAACTGCACTTATTCTTAGCGTGTGAATCCAGAAGCTTGGCCACACAGGCTCCCCCTTACATTGCACTCACTTCTCAGGCCAACCAAACTTCCAACCCCCATAAAACTCCCATGGCAGGTTGATCACCTCTACTAAGAACTGCGAGAATGTGGATGCCTTCACAACGACTATTGCTACGCTAGCAAATAGAAGGATTTTGGCAACTACACAAAAGTTTTTAGTTCGGGACCCCTGTCCGAGTGGCCATACATAGGGCACAAGATTAAGCTCCATTTAGGAGGCACTCTAGCCTGAAGAGGTTACGCTCAACAGGGTTTTGGGGAGTACTACTTGGTCCGTATGACACATCCGCATTCGTGATCCTAGGCTTTCCCTTAGGATTCACATTTATATACCGGTCGGGGGTAGCTCGGCCAAAGAGCTCCGTTGCTGGTCTGAGTCGCCTTGGGGTGAGTACTTTTTCTCACCAAGGAAGGCCCAAGTTTTAGAGGCAATAACCATTTCTCTTACACCCAGGATCACATAAATGCGCAAGGGGAGAGGATACTTCGATTATTGCATCAAAGGGTAACACAAAATTGAAGACACTTATAAATTTTAATTACCAAATGATAATGTGAAGAGGACACATAAGACACTTTGTTCATTTTAAAAATTTAACTTGATGTGAAACAAACAAAGTTCATTTTAAGCCAATGACATGAAATGCATGTTCATTTTAACCCATGAGTGTGCATGCAATTTGTGTTCATTTTAATCCCATGAAATGAAATGCATGTTCATTTTAACCAATGAGTGTGCATGCAATTTGTTGTAGTTGTTGAAAATAGATAAAATTAATTATGCCTAAAAAAATGAAAAGCTCAATTTTTGTTTCTAAAGAAACAATTTTTTTTAAACTCCCTCCAAGCTGTGCCACATGATAAAAACTAGAGATTAGTAACTCAAAAGAAAATGACACCAACAAATTAAAATAATCATAACTTTCTCAAAACTTAACAAAATTTCAATTTGTTTATATCCATGGAAAGCTAAAACTCAAACCTTCAAAACCCAGAAATTATTTTTCCAAGATTCTGTATGAAAAAAATGTTATAGGCAAAAGAAAACGTGGGTTTTAACAACTAAACTAAAAAATAGCAAATACTAAAATAACCATAACTTTCTCAAATCTTAACGAAATTTTAAACCGTTTGAAGTTTCGGAAAGCTGAAAACGAGGGCTACAAAATCCAGATGATAATTTGTAAAGATTTAATGCACCCATTTTTCTTTGCTCAAAAGAATATGACAGAATTTCGTATGAATTCTTGGCTGTAACCTGCAAAACAACCAAACAAACAAGAAAACAAACGATTTTTTGCAATATTATTCGATTCACGTTGGGTTCACCAATGTAAGAATGAGGAAAATCAAATACTATAGATAAAGTGACAGCCAACACTTCTAAACTATTATCCCAATCTAAACAAGAGAATACAAACAAAGAGAGCAATCAAAATGAAAGCAAATGAAATAAAGCACTCCCCTTTGAAGTTGATTTTTTCTCTTATCTCTCCTATTTTTTCTTATGCCAATATTGCCCTCAAATTTGTTGATGAAATTGTGCAAATACCTGCAAATAGTAAGCAAGAAAGTTGGAGATAATGACTGTTAAATTGAAAATGGAGGGGAAGGGTTTCTTTTATAGACAACCATTCGAATGGACGGACGAGATTGATCTTCCAGAAAAATTCTAAGATCAACAGATGAGGATTCATGAGAGGGAAGTTACGAAATGGATGGCCAAGATCGAGTTTCTAGAAAGATGCCAAGATCTACGGTTGAGAATTGATGCAACCAGAATATGCCATGCATGGAAAAGATATGACGCCGACGGCTATGACGCCTGACGGTTATACAGACATGCAGGACATGCAGACTATGACATGAAATAATGACAGGGGATCTTTGACCAAAATAGAGGGATAAATAATTTATTTTAAATTATTTATTTGAAAATGGAAGGGGATGACAAGTGGCAAATAAATAATTTATTTTAAATTATTTATTCGAAAATGGAGGAGAAAGACAAGTGGCAAATAAATAATTTATTTTAAATCATTTATTTGGAGGAAATGAAAAAGGAGATTTAATTAAATTCATAAATTTAATTAAAGGAGGAGATATAAATTAAATATGGATAATTGATTAGGATCAATTATTTAAAGGAGAAGAATGACACATAATTAAATAATTTCGTTAATTATTTAATTATAGAAAAATAAAAGGTCAAATAATTATTATTATCTGACTATGGACATGTGATAAAAGATAAATAATTAAATAAATAATGATTTATTTATTATTGAAGAAAGGGGTATTAGTGACGCAATTAATTTATTTTTAATTGATCAAGATAGAAATGAGAAGGTGAATCAATTAAATAATTTAAAAACTATTTAATTAATAAAAGAATATGATCGAACATAATAGAATAATTCAAATTATTTAATTATTAAAAGATGATGACTAGGAAAAATGATGCTCATAGACTTAGGACATTTTTCAGTGTCTACAGAGATAATGAAAAGTAGAGAAGAGTATTAAGTCAAATCAATATGAAGTGTGTAAAGTTGGTATTCTAAGCTTCAATGTAATTGTATTTAATGCATTTGTGAAATTCAATTGTAACAGTTCAAAACTTGGTTGTATGTCATCATCTATTTTATCTTTATTTTCTTAGTGGAAAGTGAGTCCATTTGGATAGTGAGCCCACCTACAATGAGAAATTTTGTAATATACTATAACCAATTATAATATATTGTGAGCTAATCCTCATCATGGTTTTTTCTAATTTGAGTTTTCCATGTAAAAATCCTAGTGTTCGTGTGTTATGTTATGTGAGTTGGATGTTTAAATGGTTTACAAGAATAATGATTCACCCCCCTCAATATTTTGGGTGTTCAATAATTGGTCTAAGAGCTTGGTTCCTTGGAAGGATCTTAACCACTTTGGGAAGATCTTGGGGGTTGAACACATGGTTGTTAGAAGAATACTTACTCCTCCAAAAGAAATTATTGTTGTTGGATTCACAAAAGAAGATTACATATTTGACATAAATAAAGAACTCAAAGTTTCTCTTGAAGATCTAGAAAGAGCTAGAGGTGAAAATATAGATCTAAAAGAAAATGTCAAAGAAGTAGGTGAATGAATTAGGAAATTGAGAGAGTAAATCAAAATAATTGAAGGCATAAGGAGGTCAGTGAGAAATTGAAGCAAGCAAATGAAAAAATTACCATTTTGAAACTGCAAGTTGAAGAAAGGAAAATATTTGAACAATGTTTGAATAGAATGGTGAAAATAAAATATGAAGAATGCACAAAGCTTGAACAAGAAGTGGAGAATCTAAGATTAGATCTTGAAAAAGAAAGGAGTCATGAAGAAAAATTCAAGATGTGTTCTACAAATCTTGATGAAATGATTGAAAATTAGAAAGGATCTAAAGACAAAGGTGGATTAGGGTTTGAGATAGGAGAAAGCTCAAAGATAGACCAACCTACAAGCCAACCTGAAAAAAAGACTAAAGACAAGAAGAACAATGGAAAGATCCATAATCAAATGAATGCAGCTAGAAGACCACTGGTGAGACAACCAAATGCCAAAAGGTACACATATTTTAATGGTTTTTGTTATTCTTTAGAATGTAGAAGAAAAATGAATCAAAATGTTCAATATTTTCCTAATCAATGTTTTACATGCAAAAGATTTGGTCATAGAGCTAGTGAGTGCATAAGTAAAATGATGAATGGTTATAACAGTGGTAGAATGGTTCAAAATTTCAATGGCTATTGTTACACATGTAATGGATTTAGAATCAATGTATATATAAAATTAATGGAAGTAAGATTGGTCAAAAGAATTTCATATGCTACAACTGCAATAGGCCTGGACACATTTCTAAGTTTTTAAGAAGCAGAAATATGAAGAAGAATAATATGGTGAAGAATGATCCAGTACAAAAGGTTGATCTGGTAGAGACAAAGGAGGAGATGTGCAAGATTTAGAAAAATAAGGATGAGACCGAGGTTAAGGATGAATCTATACCAAGATTCGGTGCATATGTTTCCTCCAAAAACTGAATTGAGAGCTTTGGCTCAAGGGGAGATTTAATAGAAATATTTCATCCCTTGTTAGAGAAATGGTGTTGATTCTTCAACACAAGGATATGTGGTGTAGATCAATGCATTTGAACCGTTGGAGAAGATCGCAGTAGAAAATATCATCATGGGAAGTTTACAGAGAATTTTAAGATGTCTGCACATACAATTAAGGGTTTGACAACTTTATGAGATGAAGCATTTATGGAAAATTAGGTTAAAAAAAAATATTTATAAGTGATTAAACTTAACCAAAATACATTTGCAATCAAATTTCCAGGTGATGAAGAGCAAACAAAGAGTTGTGTAGTGTGATTAAAATAAATTGAGTTTGAGTGCAAGTGAAACCCTATTTTGAAAGCATTTGAAGCTATTCTCAATTTCTATTTACCCTATTTTTTATCAATGATTCCATTTTTTTGTAAAAATGTATACGACACAAGTGGTAGAAGTTTCTAAGCATGCAAGACCCTAGTTTAAGAGGGATCTTGACAAATCCTTGATGGATTTTCCAAATGGTGTGTTCTCACACATCCCATATAGATTTTTACATAGATAGGATGTTAGGGCTTGCATCCATGTCAAAATGAAATAGTATAACCACACAATGTTGAATGATGTATGGTTCAATGAACTCACTAGAGACAATTTTGAGTTAAAACCAAAATATGGGGTTTTGGAAGAGAAGAATCTTTATGTTTGGAGAAAGTTTCCTATCTTTTGTTATGTGGATGAGTGGGTGAGGTACACCTTGAGAAGAATACAAAACAAGTTCCTTTCGTTGTATATTCCACATTTGATCAGCAAAGAGGTAATTAGGGTTGTGACTTGTCTATGATCAACCAGACCAATACTGGTACTCGAATTTGTTAAAAATGAGATTGTGATGGAATGAATAGGAGAAAAGTATAACAAGAGGGATTTGACAATTAAAGACATAAGGAGTCCTATGGTAAAGTATGATTCTATGATGATAGGCTAAAAATTATATTTCATCAATAGGGAGAACTTTGTATCTACAACCTCCATCATCACAACTTATAAGATGATCGAGAAGGGTGAAAACTATGATCTATGTGAATTGTTGAGAATTCAGTTGCTGGAAAACCTACATAAAACCAATGAATCCAAATATGCTTTTAAGTTTGGAACTTTGATCATTTGTCCATTGTTTTACTTTTTGAATGAAGTTCCTAGAATGAAGAATGTTGTGTGGCTACAAGATAGACATGAGCCCACCAAATCAAAGGTTATTTGTCTAGATTAGGAGATGTGGATACTTAGAAGAATTCCCTCTGGGGTTTCTCCAAAAAAATTTAGGAGAAGATGGAAGCTAAGAAAAGGATATCAACGCAATTGGTGGAAAGGTATAAGAAGGACATTACTTTTCTAGTCGCAAAAGATGAGTGTATAATGGATGTAATTGAGCCCAAAATAGTGTGGATCCCAACACTAGGATATGAGGTCACTATGGATGAAATTATTGGTTTAGTTGATATCTTTCTAAAGAGTCCCAAGCACACCCAATTGGCTTGGTGAAAATAAGATTTAATACAAAAGCTCCCAAAGAGAAATATGTTGGAGTTAATGTTGAAGATGAAGAAGAGGAAGAAGAAGGACCTCAATTTGTTCACAAAAGAAAAGGTGAATCTTCACAGAGTGAAACAAGTTCAAATAAATAGAAGGTTAATATATTGGATACAAATGAAAAGGAGGAAGTAGAAAAGGAAAAGAAAGCATTCATTATCCACATGCGAGAGAAGAAGGAATAAGCAAGCAAAAGAAGTCACCAGAAGAGAAGAAAAAGAAAACTAAGAAACATCAAGTAAGAGTACACATCCCAATGAAATTAGATGCATTATTTAATGGGAATGTGCAAAATGAAATGTTATAGGAAACTGTTGCATTATATAATGAGGTTGATGAGATGGACAAGGCTACCATAATAAAATCCATTGTAAAATATCATAGTTCTTGAAGTAGATATGTACAACATAGAGAAAAAATTAACTATAGAGATTTGGAATGTTTTGATGGAAAGAAGACAAAAATCTATAAAAGAAGAGGCCGTTGGAGAAGATTAGTGCTCCTTTGTTTGATGAAAATATAGTCACATTGGCTAAACTATACACTAAATAATTGAGGAAAAATCAAAGGGTGACAACCCTTATGAGCCAACTTGAAAGGATCTGAAAGGAAACTATAGACAAGGTTGCAGACCTAGCACAAAGGCTAGGAATGACCCCAGAGAGAAAGGAAGAAATGCATGTGGATATTTTTGATTTGGAGGTGAACACAAAAGAAGGTACACAAAAATTTGGTGCTCAACATGAGCATATAATTAAAGAAGGAGATGTTTAGGATATGTTATTTTGGATGTGGAAAATTTTGAGAAGAGAATGTTGATGTTCATAATAATGTTGAGAAGGATGTAGTTACTAGAGAAGATGACACAAAGGAGGATATTTCCAAGGACCATCAAACATCTCCTTCTGTAACTGAAACACTTGGTGAGAATTTTCAAGTTCAATTGGAGATAATTATCTCTTTGAATAACACATAACAGGTGACTAGTGAAGGCAGAAGGAAAGAAGATCAACAAAAGAATGAAGATTCCTCTGGAGATGAGGAAAAGAAAGAAGTAGAGACATCGGTTAATACTGGTGATAATGAGAAGGAGAAGGATCTTGAAGAGAAGAATGTAGAGGTATATGTTAAGGAAATTGGTGAATCATATGGCTCCTCTAAAGATTATTTGAATAATCTATTGAACATACAATTTCAGTTCCAACCTATTATGTCTATGCGATTGCTACAATTGCTCATTCAATAGGGGAATGTGGAACTAGGCAAGATCTCACCGATCCATAAGCTTCAACTAGGAGATTTCTTCCATAAATCTACTCGAAACAAAATCATTGAAACACATCATAAGAGTGAAGAACTAATTGAAGAAGTAGTGGAAATTTCACAGGAGGCCATACCAAAAACAACCATTGAAAACTCATTATATGGTATGGAAAATATGAAATTCTTGATTGAGTTTTTTGAGGAATATGCCTCCATAGTGAAGGAAATTTTGGAAAAATAAATAGATAAAAATATGGATGAGAAGAGGATAATGGAAATAATGAAGAAGTTTGCACAAGCACACAAAATATTTCAACAAATTCTCAAGGGTGCAGACTTGTGTGGTTGAGGCCAAAGGCTTATTCCAATTTTGTATGAAGTGGCCCAAAGCCACAATGAGCATTAAAGATGAAATGCACTCAATTGAGTCATAGAAAGATAGAGCTTCCAATGCATATGATCCAACACATGACCTAGATGGAAGCACACAATCAGCTATAAAAGACTTTCATGATAAATACTTCCAACTATAAGGTCAAAAAGAGAAAATAATTATGTTGTTTGCGAACCTCAAGGATTTGGTGAACTCAAAGTTCACATCTATTTATAATTCCTTGGTAAGTGCTAATAAAGATACAAAGATCAATCTAGTACCCAACACTCTAGAAGAAGGGAAAGAATACATAATGGAATTGGAGACACAGTGAAAAATGCTTGGAATAGCTAAGAAGATCTTGGAGGATGGAAAACAAGAATGGAAAGTTCATCTTACAAATCTCCAAGAGTCAACTTACTTTGGTTGACAATTCTTTATTTATGCATTTTTAGTTTATTGTTTCAGACTCTAATGTACATATGCAGATGGTGCAAAGTGTTTTATGGTGTAAGTTTTTGAACTAGTTATGGTGTATATCTCTCTTAGGGGGAGTTAGTTCATCTTTTTAGTTTGAACATTTGAATATATTTATCAAGGGGAGATTTGGTATGTAAAGAAGACTATTGTATGTGCAATTTTCCCTTGATGTCAATGGGGGAGAATAATTTTGGAGATGATTTTGGCATATTTCCATCAATGAAAAATGGGGAAATTGTTGGATGACTAAGATGTCATTGATGGAATTTTTTGAAACATGAGCATGTGGGATGCACACAAACTGAACAATTATGAATTGGAGTGTTGTCATTGATGTCAATATTGTATCCTGATACAAAGACTATGGTGTAGATTAGTTTGGGTGTCTTGAGAATGCTTGAGGATGATTGTGTAAAAGAATTTTGAGGATGATTATGTAAGAAAATTTTGCAAGAAGGTTCGATTTGGTGAAGGAAATGGTTGTGTAAATTGACTAAGTGTCAATTCAAGTGATACTATGTACAAGGGATCTGGTATTTGGTTCTGCATTGGTCTGTTGATGAATATTTTTCTTTGTGCTTCTAATATAATTTTGTTGGTCAATAGAAGATCCTAATTCTAGAATATCATCTTGTTTTGGCTCCTGGTGTGGAATTGATCAATAACAGATGTTTGAACTAGCAATCATAATAATTTTGTAGTTATAGATGTATGTTTTGGTGAATCCACACTTCTTTGCAAATTGGATTTTGAATTTTTTATTCTATGGAGATGTTGACAAGTGTCAGTTGATTATGTATTCCTATTGGTATAGTGTTTGAAGGTCCACATGTCTAGATATGGTTGTATAGTTGGAAAATTTTGTTATTAGGTCATTATTGGTGCCGACCTAAAGAGTTGAGTGTATTCCAAAGGATGAACATGTGTTAATCCATTAAGTGGCTGCTATTTTAGGTTCATTCCAACCTATTTCAAATTGTTTTGAGGTTTGAATCTTAGCATGAAGCATGGATGTATGGACCTGTTGATGGTGAAAATGACACAAACAACATTAAAACAAAATATTTCTACTCTATTTCTCTTGAAAAAGAAAGACAACATATAGTAGCCTAACTCCCAAGGTCCTGGTAGTTGGTTCTCAACTGTATGGTGTCACTCAATCAGTTCATGCAACTATAATGTTCAAGAAGCTTGTGCTGGTAACAAAGAATACAAGCAATGAATTTTTCATCGAGCTATTCTTCACAATGAAAGGGTTTTTAAAATAAAAGAAAAAGATAAATCAGTGAACATGAATCAAAATTATCTTGCATCCAAACATATATCTTCAACAATGAATGTTTTCAAACAGATCAAGAAAACCAAAGATGACACAATTTATAGACTAATCCATACAATTGCATGCATCTAAGGTGGTGATGTTAAAATCACAATTCACATATCATAACTATTTCAAAGACTTCCAAAAGAACACAAATTAATTCATTGCCAAGATCATAGATCAACAAAATTCAATAAATCTATTTCACTGATAATCTAACAAGATAATTCTTAAATCCGGCTTCTTCTAATGACTTTCATCACATAAGAAACAATCATGCTTCAACACAATCATTGGCATATAGATAGATATAGCTCATTAACCTTATCAAGTAAAACAACTCAATTCTAACACCATACTATGTAAACCTATAATTTTATTTAACTATAAAAAGTGAAGTAACAATGTATTTCTGTAACAACTATGAAAATTCTATCTCCTAATATCAGGTGGCCAGTTCTATTTTCTATCAAAAAACCCTTACAATATGATACCCAAAGGGTATTTATAGATGTAAAAAATTCAGAATTCCCCTTCTATTTTAAGCTGACCCACCCTTTTAGGGTTTACAATTGTCTTTGGAAACTCAGTTAAACTGGAAGAAAAGAGAATAGAGAAGAAGAAAATCCATGCGCTTCAAAAACTATCAGTAGTGCATGCAACATGCAAAGAAGAAAAATTCATGCAAAGTTTACTCCATCATGTATTCATCATAGCTGGAGAAGACTTGATGTAATGTGTCCAATTTAGGCCCATCCACCCAGTTGTCTTCAAACTTAATTCTCTCCAACTCCATTGCAACAAACCCTCTCATATCCTTCAGCTTTGTCAACTCTCTTTTGGCTACTCTTATTTCTTCTTTGATGTCCATCAATCTATCTATTATCAGATCTTCACCAACATCTCCTCTTTGCATAACCTCTTTAAATCTTTCAATCCATTTCTGCTTTATTTGGCTTAAAGGTAAGCCTTCTTTTTCTAGTACCTCCATGTTCACAATGATAGCAAGCATGGCTTCCAACTCTTCAAACTGTTCCCTCAGATCCTTAACAGAATCTTGAACCTCATTTCTATGTTTGTATAGGAAATCTGTTCTAAATCGGAGTATACAAGAAGTATTTTCCAAAAAATATTTATTGTTTTCTTCCAATATTGACTGTTCTAGGAGGGTAGTCTTAGGCAATTTATTGAATTCTTTCATTTTTTGGTTGTATCCCTTATACTCCTCCTCTTGTGCTTCCAAAGTCTTAACATATTTATTCATCTCTTCCATTAGCTCCTCAGTTGCTTTGTAAACATCAAAACCATCTTCCAATACTTGATTTATTTCTTGATTCAACTTCTCAACCCATCAATCCAACATCTCTGCCTTGCCCCTCACTTGTTCCAAATCCTCTACTTCCTTCTTGCTCAGCAAAACTAGGGTCTCAATTGCAGCAACCTATTGTGATCTTGGAGCAGAAACATTCTTAAGGAAAGTATGCAATTGATCTAGTTGAGCCTTAAGATCATCCTTCCTTTGTTTATCCTTCAACATCCCTGACTTAGTTGAGGAAGCTACCACATCAATTAGATTCATTTGCTGATCTCTGGTAGGTCTTCCCAAATTCACAATGCCTAGCTGATAATCTGTTAATTTCATATCTCTTGCCTCTTTATCTACCATAGGTATAGCACACTCAGCCACAATTTCTCCCTTGTCAGTCAACCTAGTAGAGTGCAAGATCTTGGTCCTCTTTTTAGGCCTTTCTTTTTCTATCTCCTTCATCATATCCTCCCAATTGAGAGGTTGAGAAGGTGTCAGTGTTCTCTTTTGAAGGTCTAATTTCAACCAAGTCAGAGCTCCTGGAGTAATAGTCATCAAAGTTGAAGAAGAGGCAGTAGTTATAGGAAGTTGCACATTTACCTGAGGTTGAGAATCAACCATCTATTTTTGTTGCTGCTCTTGTTCCACACTCATTTGTGTCAACCTCTCAGCTTCCTCCTTATCTTTTTTCTCCTGTACTCTCTTGTCTTCTTTCTCCTTCTTCAATCTCTCTTCTTTTAATCTTTCTTTCTCCAGTCTTTCTTTTTCCAATTTTTCTGTCTCTAAAGCAAGCTTTAAGCTTTTCTGCATTTTCTTCTTCTTCTTGTTGCCTTTTAACCAGCTCTTTGACCTCTTTCTCCTTTAGTAATCATTTTGCTTCCTCTTCTTTTCTATGATCTTCCTCAGCAAGTTTTAACTTAGCTACCAGAACTTATTTTCCCTTTGGTGTCTTGCCTTCTCTTCCTCAAGGTCATGAATCTTTTGTATCAATTCTAACTTATCATTCTCCTCCTTAACCTTGAGCTCATGCTCCTTTTGCCTTTGCTGCCTCTCTACTTCATCAAATTTTGACTTAGCCTCAATTTATTGTTGTTGTAGTATGGCATCAGCTTGTGTCTCGACATCAACTAACTTTTTCTTTTCTATTGCTGCAGCTTGCTCTTCGGCAACCTTCCTGACTTCTTCAAACAATTCCCACTGATCCTCTTGTTTCATTACCTGTTCAGTATCCTCGTCTAGAGGCATATTTTATTATATTCCTTTATTTGACAGAGTTTCATCTGAATCTATTCCAATATCATGAATTTCTACCTCCACTTCTTTTCCCTTTATAGTTTCAACAATACTATGAAGAGTCCCTTTTTGCACTTCCCCACTTTCCTATTTTGCAAGTGAGACTTGATTAGAAGTTTCTCCCAATGTAGGTGTTGAAACAACTGATCCCATTTGAGCATCTCCTTTTGTACCTTTGATTCATCAACTGCTGCTTCAAGTTCTATTTCTTCAATGTCTGGAGGAAGAAACTCCAAGGGATCCTTGGGAGGTTCCTTCCTTTCAATCCTTTTATACCCTTTCCCCTCTTTAGGAGCTGGTCCTTGAGGAGTTTTGGTTCTTAAAACCAACCATTGAACACTTCTATCCAAAACTACTTGCCCTATCTGTTTAATTTCAATAGTTTCCTCACTATTCCAGTCAATTGGATCTAGGCCTTTAGTACCAATTTTTAAAGCTTCATAAGATGGATCCAACACAACTCCATCATCCACCAATGTGTTAGGAATATCATTTTTGATACCAAGCTCTGCCATGAGTGAGACAGGTAATCTTTCATAATTATTTTTCCTCAAGTCATACTCATCCTTCCGGTCAGTCCAAAAATCTTCCAATAAATTAAAATGTTTATCAAACAAAGAAGGCAACAAAGCATTCATCTTACCCTTTGGGTCAAAGTGCTTCCGATCTGTATACAAACCTAGCTTCAACTGTATCAACTCACTCACACCACCTTTGCTCCTACTAGATGCTGACAACTATACTCACCCAACTTCATGGGGAACTTATGACATCTTGTCTTATGTTTCAATCTAAGCTGAGCATTAACCCCTAGATCCTGATATACAAATTCCATTAAAACTATCCTATTATTGCAACATCTTGGCAACAAGTGTGGATGACCTTCAAAGAAAGCTAGCCTAAAATATGTAAACCTGGGGTATTGAATGTATCAACATCCCCATTCAGTGATAAATGCAATGGCCTCTTGGCTCAGACTGTACCCTGCATCTCCGTTGAGTTGGTTAATGATCACATATATGAATGCATCATTAACCCTTCTGAATTGAGTCTTAGCCACTTGTAGGGACAACTGGTTATAATGCTCCCACACCTTCTTTTTTCCATCTAACACTCCCATTATCCCCACTCTATTCAAACCTAGGAAGATACCTACTCTTGCTACTACATACACAATGTAAGAAGTCATAAAAAGGAATTTAGTCTCCCTAATGCTGGTCAATTGATCATGGATAACACTTGATACAATCATCGACCAATCAAATTGATGAGTGCCATTTAAGATTATTTAGATGAAGGGAAACATCCACTCCTTGAAATGAAAGGCATCTCTCTTCCCAAAAACCTTAGACAACATCATTATTAAATCTGATACTTCTTTGTAGAAATCTCCCCTCTTTGGTTGGTCTGCCAGCTTGGATAGAGACTTCTTTTCCGTTCTCAACCACTTTTTGTTCAAGTGAGACTTGTTGGATTCCTTATATTTTCTATACTTCTCTAGGGCCTCTCCCTCAGTTAATTGTACCAAGTTCTTGGGATCTAGGACAGTAAATATACTTTGAAACATTTGGGAAGTGAGATCAATGATTATATTGTCTTGTGAATCCATGCATTGTCGAGTAGCTGGATTGTAAGCTACTGCAACTATCAAGATTAACTCTGGGCATTGGATAGATATAGGAAACAGGGTGATGTGAGCCAATCTAGACTCAACAATTATTTGTGTTCTCCCTGTGATATCTTCAGCAAACATTTTTGCAAACAAATCCTCAAAATTTTATTGGCCCAGATCTTTGTCGGTGATGTCTGACCAATCTGATTCCACTTTTCTTACTGTGACAACAAGACTTGTGTGGTTATACCTCAATGTATAAGGTAACTGTTCTGGCTTGTTCTTCTTGGGTTTGGCTGCTACCTTTGATGTTCCTATAGGCCAGTTCCTTTGGGAGGCTTCTCCTAATGTTTTTGACATCCTTTAGCTTTCATGCTATAAAATCATCTAGTTAGATCCATGAATAAACATATCAAAATATGTCTTAAAATTATACCTTTCAAACATAAATCAGAGGCAAAACCAGGCAAAAAACATCTTAAACAATCCTCTTTTAACATACTATCGTGCTCAGAGAAAAATTAGCTATTGAAATTCTGACTAACAAGAAGTGGGCTCAGAGGCGGAAGTGGAATAGTGATTGGAATCGAAACTGGAATGGAAGCTGATTCAGTTTCTTTCAGATTTTCTATTTTCATATTCTATTTTGGTTCCACTTCTGCTTTCGCCAAGGTTATTGCTATTTTAAAATAAAGCTTCATACTATAAGTGGAGTCGGATACGGGATGGAAAATGAGGTTGACACTAATCATAAAATATGCCCAAAACACTAAATCAATTCCGATCCCGCTTCCGCCCAGGTTGACCATGACATCATCAATGATTTTATCAGTTTAATGCAAAACTCCATAATGAAGGACTAGGGTCACATTAAAACGAAATGAGGCTTAAATACAACATGATAAGTCCATGGCCATATGACCATGGGGGCGACTCTACTTTTAGGGAATCATATTTAACCACTCAAAAATGCGAATACATAAATGCATAAAACCCTAATCTAAAAATGTGATATAAAAACTAGGGCATGATTTTAACCCTCTATTTTAACCAGATTGACACATAGTAAAATCCCTAAGTAAAAAAAAGATTCCACCAACCCTAACTTACTGCAAACCTGAATTTAATCTATCTTACTGTGGAACCCTAATTAATCTACACAATGTATAAAAACCAATACAACACAACGTGATCATGAAAACACGTGAAAACGACCGTGCCTTAACTCATTGAAAACGAAAAACAAAAACAAGAACAATGACAAAATAAGAAAACAAAACAAAACCTACAAACCCATTGAGATAGCGAACTTGCCCAAAAACAAAACGATCTAAAAAGAAACCAGAAAACATGAAAGAAAAATAAAAGAAAAAAAAATGAGAAATAGGAACCCTACCTCGAACGCAAACTTGGCAACAACCTTCTGAAGAAATCCACAAGCAATTATCTCTTCCTCTCTCAATCGATTCACTCAGAAGAAATTCGTTGTTGCTCTACTTCACTTTTGATTTCTTAATAATAATAATAATAACCACTATTTAATCACTAATCAAGGTAAAACTCATAGTTTCTACCTACGCATGGCGACTGTCATTAATGCATTAAATGCAATAAAGCGGAGTCGAAACTAGAGAAGAACTAACACATTACTGCAATGCGACTTCAGTAAAAAGTCAACGACCAAGAAATGATGGGAGAGGAATCAGAGTGAAAACTAATTTAGAAACTTGAGTAATTTCCCAACTTTGTTCTCGTTTTGGGTCCGTGTCCGCCAACAAAGCATAAAACAATACCAAACATAAAAGTAAAACAAAATACCGAAATAAAAAAACTTAACATAAAAACTTCATCAAAAAAAAAAAGTTCAAAAAGTGGAGGCAGAATCTGGATGGATTTAGATTTTGAAACTTTGAACAAATACCCACTTAATTGCTTTGTCATGGATGAGGTCTCACCTACAAAATTGTTAGATATACCTCTATCATGCATCATTTTCAAGTAGTCTATTTTAATTTCTTCCATGGTGTTATTCATTATTTGTAAATCAACAAAGGAAACATTCAAATTATTTTGACCTCTTGGTGGATTTTGAATTATACCTTCTATATGCCTATGTGTACCATCCAATATAAATAAAACCTGCATTTCATTTTTAGAAGACACCAAGAACTGATTCTGACAACTTTCCTCATGCATGTCAAGTTTTTGGAAATTTAATGTACTGTTATTATAATGCATGAAAAAATAAGAATCCTATTCATACATGTAATCAATATCTCCATGGCCATCCCACACCTCATAATATTCCCCTTGACCATCTTGATGAGAGTGTTTAGAATTGGGTTGAGATTCCACATCAACAATACTACTATATCCTTTCTCAAAATTAACACCAAGCAATAATAAATCATATTTTTGTTTAATATCATCAACATACCTTTCAACATTATCTTCCTCAATACCATCCTCCATGGATGAATCTTGATATGAATTTAAAACAATATTGGAACGAAAGGGAAATTCATTCCAAGATAAATCATCATCATAACAAGATGTTGAAACACCTAGATCCCATGTGAAAAAGGGTTGATTGCTTTTTTCAGGGTGTAATTGTTCATTGTTCTCCTCATGAATGGTTTCCCTTTTGAAACTAGGATTGAAACCATCATAAACATCCTTCTTCATGGGCTTGGTTTGGAATCCAAAAACAAAGCTACTTGAGATATCATCAATGAAATGAGATGAGTGATCATCAAAAGCTAATTTGGAGGTATCATCATTTTTTATTCCTCATTTTCCATCATCTAAAGGTACATTGATGAGATCATCATAAATATCAGCTCCACTAAAAACATCAAGGTAGATATAAGACTTGGAGTCATCACCAAATGAGTCTGAACTAGGATCCAAGGCTACGGTTTTGTCCTTTCCTTCATGCACAAAATTATCCATAATAGTTGTGTGCATGAACAAAGAGTCATTCTAAGGCTCTATCTCACATTCATTATGTTTCAAAGCCATCATCACAATAGATTTCTTAGTTATGAACTTTTCTTCAACCACATGCTCCTCTTCATCTTTGAGTTTAAATATGTCTATCAATCTTTGACTAAATTCATCAAAATTATTTACCAGATTATGGCCTTGAGTATTCATACCATGATACCACTAGTCATAAGAAAAAAATTCAAGGTGTAGAGTTTCATATTGAACAACATCATTTTATTTCATGGGGTTGAGAGTGAAGAAGGTTTGTAGCTCTTGTAACCATGCCTTGGCTGAAATTTTGTTTGTCTCATCAAAAGTAGAAGATAAAAGTTTGCTCAAATGATTCTTGAGCTCTCTTCCACTTGAATCTTGGTCTTTATTATAACCCTTCCTTGACAATAATGTATTCATCATCTCTATATAATCTTTGAATAGAACGAAAAATCTTGAATTCCTCATCCAAATTGTTATAAGTATCTCTCATTGCAATCAAATCTCCCAATATTTCTTCCAAAGGAATAGAGAATGGTTTTGTGGGTGCTTCATCAAGAGGTAAGAACATGTTCTATGAATTTTTATAAGGGGATGGTTTCATTTTTTTTGCAACTTCAAAAGATCTCCCTCTCTCCTTGGTGGATATTGAGCCTCAATTGTTTTTTGCTAGCAACCTCGTTACTTCCCTAGTTTCAGAAAGGCTCTCAATTGTTCTCTTCTAACTTTTTTGGAGATCAATGAGAATTTTTTTATGTATTTCATCAACATCAACCATATCACTTTTCCTCTTAGTTTATACTTTAGTTTCTTCTAAGGAAGGATTATTCAAGGGTTCTTTATTCCTCTCCCTTTGCAAATACCTTCTTTCTCTTTCACTTGGTTGCATAAATCCTATTAAACCCCCAGGCTGGAAAGATCATAGCTTTGATACCAATACAATATCCCATGATAAAATTTAAATACAAATATGGTATTTATTAATTTCTACCAAACTTAAAATAGAGAAGATTGAGTAGAATAAATTATATACCAAAACACTCTAAACTAAAACTGAATATTATGCAGCTAATGTAGAATGTTTCATGTTATATTTTTAAATAGTTTTATTTCATTTTTTCTGGTAAATACAACATGTAACAACAATAAGCATCTATTATAAATTCCATCAAGAAATATTCAAACTAGAAAATCAAATACACACCGAAACTATAGAAAACTTCACACAAAATCTCCAAAATACTCACAAAAATCATTCTATAGAAAAAACATGAAAATATAGTCCAAAACTAGTAAACCATGGCCTTCAATTTTTTAATAGTTTACACAATCCAGGAAAGAAAAGAAAACGTGAACTATTTAAACTGCAACTATCCTACAACATCCAACTTCTGAAAATGAAATGCAATAACTCAGATTTGCACTATGGTAACATCTGGGTGAGGTTACACTATGATGAAACTCTAACTCCCATCCTTAGTCCATCTAGAAACCTTCAAACATCCCGTTCTTGAGCCTTCCTCTCCACAAGTTTGACAACCTCTAAAGAACAACAGATACATTAGTAACAATAATCTCTAATAATCCCAAAATGAATCCCAACTAATATTTAAAATAAAAAATAATTCTAGGCAAGATTTGGGTGCCCAAGAAACTCCAAACAAGAAGGAAATTATCTTGGAACTTACAATTAGTAACTACTTTTCTAGTTTTCAAAATCCTCCAATGCGATTTCAAGAAAATGTGATTGCCTTGCAAGTAATTGAATTTTAAAAAAAGCAAGTAATAGAAATATTGGGAAACCTCCAAACCCCACACCCTCCTTGGAATATATGACTTTTAATTTTAATTTTTTATTTTCTCAATTTTATTTTTTTTGAATAAATAAACCATAGAATATTTCCCGATTAAACTGGTAGGTCTTGATTCACTATTTCTAGATAGCCAGACTTACTTAAAATAGTAAGTTCTATTTTTATAAAGTTGACATGACATGCATAACTGTGAAGCTAAAAGTAAATATATCAAAAGTAAGAAGGAAGTTCCATTATTGGAGATAAGTAGGCAAGCCATTGTGGGTTCTTTCGGTTTAAATTTTGCAACTAATGTGGCTTTTGATTTTGGAGCTTTGGGTAGAGAATTTTCCAAAGATAAACATAATTTCAGGGTGATGTGGTTGCCTCATCATAGAAGAAGAGGTCCAAATAGGAAACTGGTTAAATTTTATAGGGATGAGTTTGAGCCTTTTTATTTTGATATTTTTGAAGATTACTTCATGAATACTTACTTTGCTTTGTGCCAAGTATTGGGAGAAGATTGCAAGGTGTAGATTCCTATGCATATGATGATGCTAGTTGAAGATATACAATACCGATACCTAAATAAAAGTTTTGAATTTTCTTCTTACATTGTAGATGGTATTCATATGTAATTAAGTGACTTGAAGGACCCTAAGGCTAGTTTGTACTTCAAATGGTACTCTTTATTGTGTCACTTGGTGTTGCATAGTATAATTAAAATATGGAGCAAACCCATGAAATTAATAATGAAAGATGATGATGGTGTCAAATTTATTGTCCAAATGTGGACATATTTGTGGGATTTTGATTGCCCCTCTACGTATTACTTGGTGTTTGAGAATGTGTTTTTTTAAGGTATTTTAGAGAATTTAGGCCTCCATCCTACACAAATATTATTTGATAAGGTGAACAAGTTCCTTAGACCCTTGGGATTGGATAAGGAAAAGGAAATTGATCACAATTGGGGTGGCTATTACCTAGACACAAATTGCACATTAATTAGGGTTTATGGATCTCTTGTCCAACCACATTTTCTACCAAAATTTGTATCTAATAGAATTGCTTTCATGGAAATCGTGTGGCAATTGAATGAATCAAATAAGCATGATATCAAATTAAATAGGAAGGGTTATCATATTATTATTGGAATGCACTTATCAAATTTCAAAATGAATTAAAGAAGCATCATATCAAATTAAATAGGAAGGGTTCTCATATTCTTGTTGGAATGCACTTCTCAAATTTCAGCATTACAACTAAGGAGTGCTTAAAGTTATACCTTCTCTTCTGCAATCCTATAGAATGAAATTTGATGTTGCAAGAAACTATGATCCTGAGAATTACATAGACAAAATAATATTGGAGGAAAGAAGACCCCCCTATTATCACAAGTTTGATGCCTCAGATGATGTAATAAAAAAAATTCTACTAGAAGACTAGTTCAAAGAAATGAAGTAAAAATGGACCAGGATTGGACAAATAGAGGAAAAAAGGAAGAAACCAAATCCTTCTTATAAGGGATATTTCCCTAATATTGTAGATCCATTTGATAAAATTACAAAGTTTCTAGACAACTTTGATAGATTTGCATTTATGGAGAAGCCTCTTTTAGAGGAGAGACTTAGTGAGAAGGAAATTGAACATCTAATTCAACAAGAGGCTATGCCAACATAATCATACAAACTTTGGTGGATTAATCTCTAAATACTGAGTATGTTGCAGAGAGTAAGCTTGAAGATGAGGATATTGGAGAGAGTATGCCTAGAGATGAAGAGGTTGGTGAAGTTTTTCTTTCACCTCAAAGAAATCAGAATGAAGAACAAGTGCCAAAAAATAGGATCATGATGTATTTCAATGATCCAAATATCATAGAAAATGATGTAATAGATTTAGCCTACAACCAATTTATGTATGATGAAATTTTTATTAAGAAAAAGGATTGCAAGGATTTTGTACTAAGAATAAGGAGAGAAGAGTTCCAAGATAGGCTTCAAAAAGATAAGGTAAAGGTTTCTTCCTTGTCAATATGGGGATGTTACTCAACAAGTAATAAAATAAATAGACTTTGATGTCAGTCATATCACTCCAAAGGAGGGAAGGAATCTTGTAAGAGAGAGTGTTTTTCTTTTGCTCCCTGAATGGTATATTGTATTAGCTATTGCTTTTGACACAATAAGAAACTAGAATGAGGAAGATTTTTATTCTTATGAGAAAGATGAACAAGCATATTTTGGTTCTAGTTTCAATCCAAAAAGGGCAATGGCCTCAACAAATTACAAGCCAAAATTTGTAGAATTTGTACAAGATTTTTCAGGGAGCTTGATTGTTAAGAGATTGTCAGATAGATCAGCTCCATAGGCAACAAATTTGGTAATCCACACTATAATATTTAGTGAAGTAGTTGCTAAGAAGCAATAATTTGACTACAAAAAACTACATGAAATATATTTGAAGCTTTTGTAGGTGTAGAGAATGAGATTCACTAATCTCGAGTCTCTAAGACAAAGAAGAGTCTCTAGGGAGAAAATTCTCCTCAACTACCTCAAAGGCTAAGGTTAGGTAATAAGAGACACCAAATTGAGGTTTTCTATAATGCTTTATGCTTTATGATAGTTTGTGGGAAAGGGACTTGAGAAGCCAGAAGAGAAGGCCTTAGAGGTCTCAAGAGAAAGCTAGATAACTCTTGGGTAGAGGATGACAACATGGTGCACAAACAATCCCCATAGCACATTGTGGTCTTCTACAAACCTAAAATATTTAAAACCTACTGAAACACATAGAGCCTATTGACAACTAAGGGACAAAAATATGATTATTTAACTAAGATAATAGAATGTTAGAAATGATAGAAAGTACAACAAGAAGAATATTAAATATGAAAATAAATAAACTAATGAAATGAAATGACAAGAGCCAAAGGAGAGAAACAAACTCATAGAAGGTCCAACACTATGTAGCCTCTTACAAATCTCCACACAAAGATAATGAAAATTGCTGGGAATTTTTTGCAGCTTGCCTTAGTCAAACCCCTATTTTTGTGTTTCCACCTCCACAGACAACCAAGAAGATAAAGAGATAAAGAAATAGATTATAAACAAGAAATATTACTAAGATACAAAGAGAATATACATTAGATATCAATATGCTACTGAGTAAATGCAATAATGACAATAAAAGAGTGTTTACCCTCCCTTCAACGAGTTTGAGAAGATCAAAGAGAGTGCAACACTTGAGAGAGACAAGATGAAGAGATAAGTGCTATAAACATATAAGAATATTTGAGAAAAATGGTGTAGAAGAGCCTGATAGAGTGAGAATGGAAGAAAGAGAATGAGAGAATGAAATATTGAGAGATTGAGTTGCAAGAATTAGTGAATGAATGAACTAGAGGGAATAATGAGAGTTTGAATGAATAACTACATGCACGAGGCCCATTTTCAAGCGCATATACAACCACAAATGTGTTACACTTCATAGGTATGTGGAAGTGTAATGTATCAATGGCCACATAATCATGAATATTGTTAAGAAATTTGTGTGGTGCGTAGACTTTTGTGCATTAGGAAAGAATCCCTGATAAAAATTCCTTCAAAAACTGAAAGAAATGTGGTCAAGGACAAAATTGAAGGTGAGAAAAATGTGGGATTTGCATTATCATCTTTATTAGGCTAAAGTAAAGGTTATCTCTATAATGAGATGTAGTTTAGGGATGTTATCACAAGAGGGATAATACATAGAATCAAAAACATTAAGAAAAGTAGAGACGAAGAAACCAAAATCACAGGGGATTTAACTATCTGGGGTGAAAACTAATCATAGACATAGATAGATAAATATAATATAATATGTATGAAATTACATCACCCCCCAAATAGATTGGAACAGGAAGAAGAGCACATGAAGACATCATAAATAAAAAATAAAATTAGGTAAACACGAAAGAGACCTAAATCCCCCCGTGCTTTACATTGTTCTTGATGTGAAAATGAAAAGTGTACAACATATAGAAGAATGATGATACAAATAGAAGAAGTGTACGAAATTTTTTCTCTCATGTATCTAAGCACCTACAAGGGTAGTAAGGGTCCTCCAAGTGAGAGCACAAATATTAATATACAAGCACAAGGGAACATAAATTACACAAAACTAATCTAAAGATAAAGAAAAGGTGCCGCTCTAGTCTGACACCTCGAGCAGGTCATCCCACTCCCAATCTAGATCATCATAAAGGGAGGTAAGATGATCATGTAGGGGGGGTGATAGCTAGAGTGGTACTAGTCAACTCACCTATGTTAAGAGCCAATGAAGAAGCCCCCTCAAGTTATCCCTCACTAAGCTCATGCGAGACTAATGTCATCGATCTAGAAAATATTGATGACAAAGTCAAAATATCCTTTGAGTCAAACATGCACTTCTCTGGAGTGACATGATGTGATTGGACGAGAGAAGGACAAGAAACTTGAGAGTCCCTATCAACCTTGGGAAGATGGATAGTGATAAATCTAGGGAAGGAGGTGTTATCTCTGTTACAAGGATGATACAAGCCAAGGTGGAACAAAGCTGAAAAAAAAAAGAAATTTTTCCAACCATTGCTTGAAACAAGGCCATTCTCCATATTACACTCACTAGAGGTATGGGACCCTTGCAAAAAAAGTGAAAAAGGGAGAAGGAGAAGAATCCATAGAGGACACAGCCTTTGTAAAAGGCATGTCAATGAGTTAGGGGAAGGAGGAAGATTGAAAAGAGAGGTGATAAGAGGTGACTCCATAGATGTACCAGTGAACACCTGCACCCTTTTTGGGGTGAGGTTCATCAAGATCCGTTGACGAATCTAGGAGAAAAATGAGGGGGATGGGAATCGAAGCAGAAGGGGAAGTAGAAAAAAAAGAAAAGAATAGAAAGAGGAGGCTCATCCTTGATAATCTTTGAAGCTTTATGCTCATTAGCCAAGGTGCATCGATGATGCTTACACTCACACACATGCCGGTTATGACTACTATGGGCATTAGAAGGTGTATCTCTAGAATATATTAGGGGCTCATGTTCCACCAAAGGAGCAACCTCCACAACCATTGTTGGTAGAAGGATAGGCCCATAAGAAGGAACAAGAGGGGGAGGCACAAAGACAAGAAGAGAGATGAGAATCACAATGGTGGGCCCCTTTCCTTTATCTACCTTAGGGGTAGGTGGACGAATAGGGAGAGGCCTCAACGGTCAAGACATAGGAACAAATCCAAAAGGATGATTCCCCTTTCCATAAAGGGTGAGTTGGCGGGCTATGGGTAGAATCGAGTGTTGGAAGACTTGAGATCTCAACTTCCACAATGTGGGCACCTTTCCCTTTCCTATTCTAGACACAATAGAAGGAATGAAGGACACCACCAGAGGTTGGGAGGAAACAAAAGAGGATGAATTAGAAGGAGAAGGCCTAAGGGAATGAGCTTGCTTGTCCTTACCCTTCAAAGAGGAAGAGGATGAAGCACACTATTGCACACAAAAAGAAGCCTTTAAAGAAATAGCTTGAAAAGAAGGTGGAAAACCACTTTTAGGCACTAAGCCCCCAATCTTATACCTAAAATAGGCCTTGTATAGTTGGTCTCCTCTAGGTGGTATAAGTCTAACTCGAGTGGGCCAAAAGTGATCCAGGGAGAAGCCCCCACGTGACACCAATGGTTTGTACCTAGTGTCCTAGATAGTGTACACGGTGCCCTCATGGGGAAAATTCAATCATTTGAGATGACAGAAACAACCATGTCCATAGAGACTAGTCATCAAATGCCTAGTCTAACTGTTAAGAGGTCAGAATCTGGTATCATGATAAATGAAACTTCCACAGTTTTAGGTCCAACTAGGACCAATAGAGAGTGGAACTAATGGGTAGAACAAAAGTCCATCGTGTGTTATGACACTCTCAAATTTTGCAAATTTGAGATGCCCATTTCAAAAAAATTCAAAGGTGAACTTGATGAATTAGCCTAAGTGACCCACTTTAGAGGCTTGTAATTTGAAGCTTGTTGATTTTCAAGTCAAATCCACTTGCAAGAATATTCAATTGACATATGTGAATATGCATGTAAATTTTTAGCTTCCCACGATGATTTTTTTCAGGGTTTCGAAAAGCTAAGCTGAAGGGTTTTGACACTTTTCTGTTGTTTGCAAACTTTTAGATTTGCAAAGTTGCCTCCCGTTTGAGATTGTATTTTGCAACCGATGGATCATCGTGCCAAAATGAATATTGCTCTGCATTCTCCCCACATAAATGAGCTTGTATGTTAGGTTTTAGAGTTTTATGACAAGATTTGCTATTTTTAATAAATTAAAACCAAACATAATTTGTTTAGTTTTGCACCTACATTTCTTGAAACCTTTCAAGGTGGTCAACTTTGACACCTAATATATTTTGATCAGTGATGATTCAGGCTAATTCCTTTTGCAAACATACTTAGGGTACCTAAATGTACTTATGTTTCTTGTGACAACCATCTAGGAGTTGATTTGCTATTTTTTTAAATTGGCAATTGGGTAAGTTTTTATTGGTTCAGAACAGGTTGTTGCAGAAAGTTCAATTGAGCAACTTTGATAATTAATAACTTTCACCTCATGATCTATTTATCCAAACTATCTTTTGAATTGCATTCTTGGATCAAATGTGTGCATACGTGCTCAATTTCTAAGTCTCAGGATAAGTTCTGATGGGCTACACAATCCTTTTTTGATCGCGAAGGGATCGACAATGGTGTTCTAGAAAATGTCAAGTTCTGCACATCTAAGGACAACCCATTTCGAGTTTTGGTTTAAAACCTCTACATCTCTATTTTCATTAAGATCGAAGGTCATATGATACATTATTTTAATGTATTTTTGTCATGGCTAACACATCTCGGAGGCCAGTTTAAAAAGGAGGTACCTAAATTTTAATGGTTGGGAAAAACTGGAGGAAATGGGTTTTCTCTAAATAATTGATTATGGGTGCACGCAAAAAAACTCGGCTTCAAGTGTCCTGGTTTGCTACAATAAATTTTCTCTATTTGGACTACTGTCGAAATTAATTTTTTCACCATTTCCTAATGTGCAAATTGCACATATTTAAAATATCTTGCATATTTTAAATCTTACAAAAGGAAAAATTAATGGGAATAAAGTCATTTTAGGGAAAGTTAAATGTTTTTTATGTTTTATAAAGTTCAAACTTTATTAAACTCAATTCCCTATGCTTTCTCACAAGCCTCACACTATTAAAATAAGCTTTTAAAGAAACTTGCGAGGTGTGCGAGAAGAGTGTTGAGAGGGTAGTTTTTCATCAGCAAGTTTCATTTGCAATCAAGATTGAAGCACTTCCCTCTCCATTGAGGTGTCTCATGGTTTTTAGTTGGATTTGAGGAGATAGTTTTGGCTGAGAAGTTGTTATTCACGTTTTTGGTTTTGAGGCAGATTTTGAAGCTGTATGCATGCTGCAAATAGTGTTTTTCACCTCCCAAATGAGGCCTGGACTTATCCACATATGTTGGGAATTCTTTCACCGTTGTTTTGGCCATTTTTCGGGTGCCTGCAACCATTAAAATGCCCTCTCATTAAAAAAAACAACCCAATGTTATCACCATTTTTGAGCAGTTTGCATTGGAGGAAAATGTATATGAAGATGAGGATGCCATTATCAAATAGAGACTTGCGGATGAAATTGTAGAGTATGGATGCCATGACTGCAAAATAACAATGCACAGAGGAATTAGGGCAATCTTGCAAGCCTCACAAGACTGTTGGTGATGTCATGTAAAAGCCCGTGAGGTGTGCGAGATTGGGTTTGTCAAAATTTGAAGGCAAAACATTTGAAAGATTAAAATGTGCACGTGAAATTTAATGAGATGGGCCCGAAGTTTTAAATACAGGTATTAAATAATAAAATGGAAATGAGGTTAAGTGCCCAATTAAATTTTAAAATATTCAAATGTGCACGGAAAATTATTTATGAAACATTCTCTTTGTTGGAGAACAAAATGTAAAGGGACTTAAATGTGCCCTGTGAAAGCATCGAGATGTGGGTAAGTACCCATCGCTCCCTGTTGTCTCATGGGAGTAAAATGCAAGATAACTATTTCTTGTGGGAGTAAAATGCAAGATAACTATTTCTTGTGGGATCAGCGAGAATATGTCATGAAAGGAGGGTGGGTCCAATAGAGTGATTTTAAAGGCCCAAAATAATATTCATGAACCTTTAATAGGTAAAGGTAAAACTTAAAAGATAAAATGAATTAAATGTTGCACAATGTAACATTTAACTATATGCATTTTAAAATGAAATATTTTTGGGAAAATGTTTCACATGAAGGTGAAAAGCAATTGAGCACAAAATAAAAGTTAAAATGCATTGGGTAATGGATAAGGTATTTTCATTGTGAGTGATAAAATAAAAGCTTAATGTGAAATATTTAAATGCCTTTACTATGTAAAGTGCATGTGAATGTGGACGAAGAGTGGAGAGTATATTTGTTAAAAGTGAATAATTATTCACTGGATGAAATATTTTTGGGCAAATATTTTAGTGGTGTGCATATTGGGATGAATTAAATATTTAATCCCCAGATATAGTTTAAATGTTTCCATGTTGAAAGATCAATAGGTATTAAAAATATTAAATGAGGGAATGGAGATATTTTAAAAAGTAAATTTATTCACTTTATAAAGTTATTATTTGCTGGGAATAATGTGCAACCCCAGTTAGCAAAGGGCAAAAAAATGATTTTTCACGGGAGGAGAGAAATTCTTCACACAACTGGGTGAATTGTGAAATTAATCATATGGGCATATTTTTAATTGCAAAACAACTTGAAACAAAGACAGTTTTGGAGGCATAATAAGTTTGTTGCAGAGAGAGGAGAGAGGTTTTGCAAATTGATGGTTAACGAAGGATGAAGCCGTCAGTTGTCAACAATGGATGCATTTTAGGGCTACTCTTGGTTTCTTTTATTCTCTATATCTTCTCTTCTCTTCTCATTGTAAAAGGTTCCAATTTATGAAAGCTCTGCAAGTCAGGCGGAAGCTCTGGGTAGGATTGTAAAGCTAGGATGAATTGTAATTAAGTCATTAAATCCAAGGTGTTTGTGTTTTCAATTGTGCTTCTATGTTTATTTATCTGATGATTGTCTCCATGGCTGAACTGTAATGCTCTTTTGGATTCAATAAATAAATTTTATGAGTCTTTTCATGCACATTTGTTGCATTTGAGTTACATCCTTCTATTCTATGAATGATGTAATTGCTTTAATAAAGCACAAGTCGTATTTATTTTTGCCTATTGTTCAGGGATAGTGTAATTGATTTAACAAATGTGACATGAGTGTTATGTTTCAGGTGGATTTATAAGAAGATTTATTAGATAAATCTCTAGCAATCTGGTTGTGATAATATGATAACATTTACAAGGATCTTCAAAACATGCTTAACACTATAAGATGAGGTGTTGGTTATATGACTCCATAGCCCTTTCTTTTGGCATTGGTCAATCTTCATGCTTCCGCTGTTTTCAGTTTGGTCCCAACTCTTTAAATCAAAAACCATTTCAAATCTATTTTGTTGAGTTATGTTTGTCATGTTCTCCATGCTAGTCCCTGAAATTCAATCAATTTCTTGCCAATGTTGAGTGATATTTTATGTTTCTCAACATAGTTCTATGAGAGCATTATCTGTTAAGAAATATCTTGTTATTTATATTTTTGAATCTTTAGATGTTGCTAAAGGGTTACCCCCTTAGGTCCTACAGAGCCTGAAGTGCAGGAGAAATGTGTTTTAATTCCATTTCTTGTCAGTTGGCCACTAGCCTTTGTGGTTCTTGAATATAGAGGTTGGCTACCTCTTAGAGGGTTTCAAAGCCTAGCAGGAAAAAACACCAACAAAATGATGACTTTGTTGGGGAAGAATTTGTGAAAATTCTGATTACAGAATCTAGCCTTAAGAGTCATTGCATAGGGTCAAATCATTTTCCATTTTGAATTTAGTTCAAATAGTGAAGGACTTCAACCTTGGAGGAAGAAATTGTTGTAGTGAACCTGGAATTTTTATAATCTGTGGTGCTCTGCTGGTGGAAGGAACTCAAAAGAAAATTTACATGTGAAGGAACTTCATAATGTTTGAAGTTTAGTCCTCTTTGAAGAGAGGTGGCAACTCTGTTAATAGAACCTATTGAGAATTTGAAGAAAGTTCCAGATCTACAAATATTTTCAGTCAAGAAGACAATTTGCAGCAGCTGCAACATTTCCAGGTATTCCTCACACTTAGTTTTCAAGAAAATTGTGTGTGAAAACCATATTTGAACTTCTTAAGAAATTTTTTGGTTCCCTATTTAGTGAGTTAGCATTGATAGAGGGAAAAAACCGTAAATTCAAATTTGCACACTCCTATTTGTTGGATATGTTGAATGTAATTATAGTTCCATTGAAATAATTTTGTTTAGTGCTCAATATCTGCTAGTTTGGATGGTTAGAATTTATTTGTGTACCTTAGGGGTTTCCATCCATTTGTATTGTCATAATTTTCAAGATCAGATTGTCATTATGTCAATAATTATCTCTGTTGTCCATCATTTGGTCATGGTTGTAATTATGCACAATTAGTGAACCTTAATTTGTAATATCCATGGATCATCAAGGTAAAGTAGCTATATCAGTGAACACTTTGATTCAGCTTGTCAAGAAGTGTCAAAAGTATAATAATCTTCAAGCATCTAATACCCCAAACTGTAAGAACCCAAGAGTGCATAAGCCTAAGATAAGGCCATAATGGAAAGTTGTATTTGAAAGAGGACTTAAAGAGATGGATGAAAGACACCAGCCATTTCAACAAGCCCAGTTAAGAAACCATCAAACTATATCTACTTGTCAAATCATTGCACCGATTGTAAATTCCTTTGACCCATTGTATGCTCAGTTAGATTTGTCATTGGTTGATTATGAAACTAAAAGTATGCCAACTCAAGTCTATAAGAAGATACCTATATTTGATGGATACAGTGTATGCGAAGGAGATGCACATGTTCAAAGTTTTTCCAGCTTCATGGAGAAACATTCATTCATAGATCAGGATATGTGGATGATATTTTTTATCAGATCCCTAGAAGCAAGAGCTCGAGATTGGTATTTATGTTTTACTGAGAAGTCATTTTTTTGCTGGGATAAATTAGTGGCTGATTATAGAAAAGATTTTGCAAGAAATCTATCCGACCTTGTCATGAGGTTAAAGCAGATCAAGAATCAAGATGAAGAGTCAAGTGTTGATTTCGGTCATAGATTTTTTGTTTCCTTGTCACTAATCCCAGAGAATTTCAGACTTAGTACATCAGACTGTATCCATATGTATTTTGAATCTTATGAAGAAGGATCTAGTGCATTGTTAAAAGATTTCAAAATATTGAGTATGCAAATGGCTTACACAGTTTTGGATAATTTGGAGAAACAAAGGTGTGAATATGTGCAGAGATTGTTGTCTTTAGTTACAGGAAAAAATGCTAATGAAATCAACAACTATGTGAATGCAAATGATAAGATGTCTTCAAATTAATGTAGACTTGAGAAGGTAAAAGATGAGAAGAATGCATCATTAGATGAGGAGGAAGTTGTTAATGAACAACTTATAGAAGAAGTATACCCAACTAAAAATAAGTAGCTGAGTCTTCTGAGCCAAGAACATGATGAAGAATATCAATTGGATTTAATCTTTGAAGAAGAGAAATGTGATCAACAAGGGAATTCTCTTGTGAACATCAGTTTGTGAGTTGAAATTGATAAAGAAGGCAATGCATTTTAGTTTCAAAGACAAGCCACAAGCAGCTGTAGTCAAGAAACCATTGATGTTTTTTAGTCTGATCGTGAAAATATAAATATCTACCCTCAAGAGGATGAAAGTGACGAATTAAGTGAAGACACCACTCCGATGTTGAAATGTAAAGTGATGTGGATTGTTTCTATGACAACCCAAAAGTGATTAAGAATGAACAAGTGGATGATCTATTCCCTATGATGGATTGTGACCATTTTTTTGATAAGGTCGTTACTGATTCAATCTCTTATAGTTGGGTAGACCCTGTTTATGATCAACCCATTGAGTTCTCGGACTTTGAAGATGATGATAACATGGGTTATTCTGATTTGCAATTTGATAATGCATCTAATTCCAATGAAATTCAAAAAGCGGAAGTGATTGAAAGAATGGATTAGAACAATGATCTATTGATTTGTGTAAAAAATTCAAATCTACTGACCACAAAATATAAGAAATGTGCACATGAGGACAACTCTCGATTGTTGTGTGCAACCCCTATTGACTTTGACAGTGATGATGATCTTCAAGATGCAAAGTGTGATGCATGTGTCTTTGGTATTCCTTCTAGTGATGAACCAACTGGTCATGATGTTGATAAAGTTGATGAAGACAAGCAACCATTTGATGGTAATAAGGTAGTGTATGATGAGTATGACAGTGTGAATGCTAATGTAAACTCAAAAATCTGTTTTGATGAGTTTGAAATAGCAGATGACCATGAGGATTGAACATTTAATGAGCCAAGCTTTGAAAAGTCTAATGTAGATTTAGACAATTCTTTGTTTATTGACTTGAATGAGCCTATTCATGAGTCTTTGAGTGAGAGTGAAGATGTTGATTTTAATGAGAAATTAAATTATTCTTTTCAACCAGAATTGCTCGTTGTTGAGAAAACTTGTGATATTGAAGAGGTTGATGCCTTATGTTCAGAGGATGACTATATGATTACAAATGATGATGAGTCAGAAATCTCTAATGAATCTCAATACCAGCATGATGAAGAATAGTCACAAAGTGTGCTAATGCATGAGTGTATTTATTTGCATACACTTGGAGACAGTTTGCATGATGAGCAAGATCTTTTGGTAAGTTCTTGTGATAGTTTTAATTTTGATATGCAAAATATTAATCAAATTGAACCCAATAGTTCCTACCATGTAGTAGAATGCGAGTATTATTTTTGTCAGTTGGAAGGAGTTTTCACAGAGTGTGGCAATGTGTAAGATACTGAAGAATGTTGTTTTCAATTTGAGAATGATTTAAATGATGAATGTAATCAATTGTTGCCACATGATAATCAACATTTTGATATTTTTCTTGACTTTAAAATACATAATAGTTATGAACATGTTGATAATGTTCTATATGATGGCCTGTTGGAAGGTCCTAGCATGTTCAATCAGGCAAATGGTTGTGATCATATTATGATTTCATATGTTCTTGATCACCATTTTTAAATGTTGCCACTTGATACAAAATCAGAAATTGAAGAGACTGGCATTGATGTTGCCTATGTAATTTGGCTGCCATATGATGAAAAAGTTGAACAGAAAGCAAATTGTCACTTGCACAAAAGCAGTATGTTACTTGTGTTTGCAATGATGAATTTGTTCATGTTGTTATGGTTTGACAGAGGCAAGCATGAGTTGAGGGAGATCAATTCTTTCATCAGAATTGTATTTGACAGAGGTGGAAGTTGATTCCCATTTTTCATTTGGTGACTTGGGGCTACCAAGTGAAGTTGCAAAAGAAAGAATGAATAAAGGAGCAATTTGAGGACACCTTGTGGACTCAATAATTGGTCTACTCCCCAGAGATCTGGATTCTTGTTATGCCCACAGGGGGCATACATCCCCAATTAGAGCCATTGATGACACTCTCAAATTTAGAGCATTTGAGATGCCCATTTCAAAATTTTGCCTCTCCACTTTCAAAGGTGCACTTGATGAATCAGCCTAAGTGACCCACTTTAGAGGCTTGTAATTTGAAGTCTATTGATTTTAAAGTCAAAATCACTTGCAAACATATTCAATTGACATATGTGAACATGCATGCCAGTTTTCAGCTTCTCACGATGAGTTTTGTCAGGGTTTCGAAATGTGAAGCTGGAGGGTTTTGACATTTTTCTGCGGTTTGCAAACTTTCAGTTATGCAAAGTTGCCTCTCGTTTGAGATTGTATTTTGCAACTAATGGATCATCATGCCAAAAGGAATGTTTCTTTGCATTCTCCCCACATAAATGAGCTCATATGTTAGGTTTTAGAGTTTTATGACAAGATTTGCTATTTTTAATAGATCAAAACCAAACACAATTTGTTTAGTTTTGCACTTGCATTTCCTAAAATCTTTCAAGGTGGTCAACTTTGACACCTAATATCTTTTGATTAGTGATGATTCAGGCTAATTATTTTTTCACACATACTCCGGGTACCTAAATGTGCTTATGTTTCCTATGACAGCCATCTAGGAGTTGATTTGCTATTTTTTCAAATTGGCAACTGGATGAGTTTTTATTAGTTCAAAACAAGCTATTGCAAAAAGTTCAACTGAGAAACTATGATAATTAATAAATTTCACCTCATTATATATTTCTCCAAACCGTCTCATGAATTGAATTCTTGGATCAACTGTGTGCATACCTGCTCAGTTTTAGGGTCTCAAAATAAGTTATGATGGGCTACATAATCCTTTTCTGATCGCGAAGGGATTGAAAATGGTGTTCCAGAAAATGTCAAGTTTTGCATATCTAAGGACAACCCATTTCTTGTTTTGGTTTGAAACCTCTACATCTTGATACATTATTTTAATGTATTTTTGTCGTGGCTAACACATCTCGGATGCCGGTTTACAAAGGAAGTACCTAAATTTTAATGGCTGGGAAAAATTAGAGGAAATGGGTTTTCTCTAAATAATTGATTATGGGGGCAAGCAAAAAATCTGTCTTTAGGTGTCTTGGTTTTCTCACAATTAATTTTCTCTATCTGGGCCGTAGTCGAAATTAATTTTTTCACCATTTCCTAATGTTCAAATTGCACATATTTAAAATATCTTGCATATTTTAAATCTTACAAAAGGAAAAATACTGGGATGGGTGACCTCCCAAGATGGACCAATGCTTCACCTCTGTGAGCATCACCTAGATGCAATGAGTGCTGAGTGGACCATTCATTATCATGAGAGATGGGTTCTTGTGAACCACTACTCATGAATCATGGGTCAATGAGTTTGACTCAAAAACTACACGGTTGAATCCTGATAGCAATATCACAATTTGGCATGCTATGGAAGAAACCTCTTACTTATCAATTTGTAAATTCCTCAAACCATTGACAAGAGGAGTTGCTTGAGAATAAGAATTTTCATTCACTAGGAACTCTATGATCTCTTCAAGCCTTACTTTCAAAGAGTCATTTTTATCAACAAGAAGTTTAAGACAAGATTCCTTCGCTAAGGAAGAGGAAGAGCTTGAAGAAGAGGCTTGTGGAGTATGAGTTTCAATTCCTATATGAGGAGGGGAGAATCCAATAGCGAGTCTTGTAGAGAACTATAATTTTGGACCTAAACGAGGAGGACTAAATCTTCTAGACCATATATCAATATGTTGATAGCTTCTTCTAACTATGTACCAAAAGGTAGTGGATTGGGTTGTGAAGCTCATAAAATCATCACAACACACTACCAGATATATGTCTTGATAAGAGAGAATAAAATATTTGACACAAAGAGAAAAGGAAATAAACGTTCATGTTGGGTTTACCAAAATTTAGAGGAGATTAGATACTCTTGAGTGTTTAGGACAAAGAAGAGTCTACAATGAGCGAATTATCCTCAACTACGTCAAAGGATAAGCTTGGGTGATAGGATACGTATAAGGGGAGTTTTCTACAATTTTTTTATGTTTTATGATAGTTTTTTGGGAAAAAGGAATTTAAAAGCCAGAATAGCAAGCCTCATAGGTCTAGAGTGAAAGTTGGCTAGCTCTAGGCTAGAGGATGACAACGTGATGCATTGTGGTCTTGTACGGACCAAAAATAGAGCAAGCCTACCAAAATAAACAAAGCCTACTGACAACTCTAGGAATGAATCTAATTGTTTAACTAAGCTAATAGAATGCTAGAAATGATAGAAAGTACAAGAACAAGAATACTAAACATGCAAATAAATAATATAGTGAAATGAAATGATAAGAGCCAAAGGAGATAAATCAACTCACAGAAGGTCCAACACTATGTAGCCTCTTGCAAAGCTCCACATGAATGACCTGTACACACTAAGACAATGAAAATTGTTGGGGTTGTTTTGAGACTTTCCTTAGTTAAACCCCCATTTTGGTGTTTCCACTTTCATGGGTATCCAAGAAGACAAAGAGATAAAGACATAAATGATAGTCAAGAAATATTACTAAGATAAAGAGAAAAGACACATTAGATATCAATATGCTACTGGGTAAATGTGATAATGTCAATAAATGAGTACCCTCCCTTCAACGAGTTTAAGAAGCTGAACGAGAGTGCAACACTTGATAGAGCCAAGACAAAGACGTAAGAGCTAAGGATGTACAAGAAGCTTTGAGAAAAATGGTGTAGAAGAGCTTGAGAGAGTGAGAATGCAAGAAAAAGAATGATATAATTAAATATTGAGTTGCAATAATGAGTGAATGAATGAATTAGAGGGAAGAATGAGAGTTTGTATGAAGAAATGCATACAGGAGGGTCATTTTCAGGTGCTTCTTTGATCACAAAGGTTTTACACTTCATGGGTAGGTAGAAGTGTAACATCCCAATGACCATAAAATCAGGAATCTTGTAAGGATGTTTGTGTAGTGTACAAATGTATGTACATCAAGGAAGCATCCTTGACAAAAATTCCTTGAAAGATCGAAAGTGACAGGGTCAAGGAAAAAATTGAAGCTGAGAAAAAGGGGGGATTTGCATTATCATATTTATTAGGCTAAAGTGAAGGTTATGTAATGTGAAATTGTGTTGGGGTGCAATTTTATGACATTAAAACATGAGTATAACAAGGTAGTAGCTCAATTGTATTAATCCTAGACTGCCTACCCTTCTACTCCCCAATTAAGATCAACTGAGTTATCAACTCAAGGTAGAGAGACCCTTTCTCTAAGGATAAAGGAATTAAAGGACCAATTAATCTAGACCAAGAAAATGAAAAATCTACCAAGGAAGAAATGAAAAAGGTAGCTATAGATATGATTGATAATCTACATAACCATAAAATTTCAAATAGTTTACATAAAATTGAAGGTGCATGGAAAGGTTAGGAAAGTCTAAAGAAAGAATATGTCAAACATGTAGACACCTAAATATGACTAACATATTTCTACCAAAACATCATCATTTTCCATCATTAGGTATCATCAATTTATCTTCTCCATTTAATTAAATAATTTCAATATTTAATTAAACTATCTAATTTATCACTTTTCCTCTACATTTCTTAAATAATTAACAATATTTAGTTGATTTACCAATTTCTCCTCTTTCCTAAGTTAAATTAAATAATTCATTATTAACTAATTAATTCATTTCTCATTTCCCACTTCCCACTTCTCAAATTAAATAACTTTTTTAATTATTTAATTTATCCAATTATTCCTCTCAACATTATCCAATTGGTGCTATGGATAAAGGATTATTCCTATTTAGCATTATTGTTCTTGAAGACATGATTAAGGTTCTTACGGGAGGCCCTTAGGATTTCAATAGGGGGTTTAAGAATATTTTATCCCTTTGTAAGTGGAAGCTAGGTTTTGACGCTGTGATTGATCTTGGGAAGGTTGGTCTGACTTGGGTTAGACTCCTTGGTTTTCCCTTAGAGTTCTGGAGCCAAAACATCTTCAAAGGAATTTTTGATTCCTTTGGTACCCTCTCAACTATTGATAAAGTTACCCAAATTAAGTTACAGCTGGTATTTGCTAGAATTTGTGTGAATGTCATTGTTAAAACAATCCTCCCAACCATAGACCCTGAATTCAAAATTTGGTAAATGGGTTCAAACCTTGGTATATGAAAATGCTAAATTTTATTCTTAGGTTTGTAATAAGTGTTGCCACCTACAAGATGATTGCAATAAGATTATTACGAAACAAAAGAGTAACTAGTGAAGGGTGTTGCTTCATTTCCCTACTAAAAATGTTGGTCCTCATTCTTTGATGAAGGAACCTATCACTCCTTAGGTCCCTTCCGTAGAACTTCCTTCTCCTTGTAGGGAGTCGAAGCCATCCCTGAGCCTCTTGGTTGAGAAATCCTTTGAGTAAATGATGTTTCCAAAGGAGTTAAATGATCCTCCTGTAAGACTGTGGATTGAAAAATATTTAGAGATCCCTTTGGGTTGATATTGATATTTTTGTGGAAGCCTCGACCCGTGCCTTGTATGTTTAAGAATCACCACCCCATTTTTCATTCCCCTTGCACGCTTTCTCCATGTTCCCACTATGCACTAGTTAAAGGGGATTATTCCCTTTCTTCTCTTTTGAGCTCCGTCTCTTCACCACATGTCAGAAGTGTGTACTTTGGAAGCCCTCTCTCCTTTTCTTCTCCTTCGATTTTTGCTAGTGTGGCATGTTGCATCATTCCATGGGAAAATTTTGGCAGTCGCTACAACCAATGTTGAAATAAAGACCTCTCCACATGTCAGCTTCGTGGATATTTTAATCGAAAGGTTGGAGCGAATGAGTGAGAAGCTTTGTCTCTTTTCCATGTGTCCTAACCAACTCTATGGGTGAGTGAGAGTTTCACTACTGCTTCCTTGGGACCATGAATATTATTTGCTGGGAAGCCAATCTTGTTTGAAAATGATTGCATGAGACGAATCGAATCTTTCTGTTGCAATGGTTTTGGGAAATCATGGCGATAGATATCATTACTTGTATCTAGAAATATTTTAGTTATTGGCTTGATGGTGGTGGGCGATCTATATATACTGGTCTTGCTCTCTAAGAAAGGGTTCAAAATTTACAAAAAGAGACTAAAAAGATTTAAGCCTTTGTAGTGTTTTCTGATTATTGTATTGAGACTTACGAATTGTGCCAATTGTCCGGCCTCTCTATTTCCTAGTCAATATAAGACATTATATTGTGCTACTTGTATTAAGTAGTTCATCTACAACTTTTATAACTTCAATATAAATTTACTATTTGGATCATGTCTCAAACTCTTCTTGGGCAATAGATGTATGTAGAAGTTATACTATGTCATTTTATTAACTGCTTAATATTTTCATCTCCATTTTTTTGTTACTCCCAAGCATGCAAATTGCCAAACAAGCCCTCAAACATCATCTGAAAGGAAGGTCTCCCATGCCCAAACACTAAATCTTGGTGCATCGCCTTAGGTTAGACTTTATTTTTATATCTGCTCCCTTTTCCCATTGTAAACCCCCAATTACAGGAAGAGTTGAATTCTTTAAAAACTTGGAGGTTACTCAGTTTAGCGCAATTGCTCCCTCATTTACTAAGTTTCCCATAAGGTTGTTTACCTAGAAATTTTAGGCATCAATAGTTCTTTTTCTTGCACACTTGGCAGGATTGTATTGAATGTATCTAAATCTTAAGTGGGTGTATGAGCTATGGACCTGTTACTAGATCCCAAACTATGAATAACCCTATCTTGCTAGCACCACCACTGGTAATAGTACAAGCAAGAATAAACATCCTGAACCCTCCACCAACCATGTTACGTATAGCTAATATAAATTATGTGGCATGGGATGCAGGAAGCCCTCTCATAACACTAGTAGCACCAACTATTTGGGCTAATATACCAACCTCTTCTTTGAAAGATGTACCAAAATTCATCAGGGAAGTCTCGAAGAGACCATTCAAACATCTACAAGATGTGGTTGACGTATGTCTGGTGCATGGTGTAATTGATCAAAATGTAGTGCTAAGACTACTTGTAGCCTCTTTCAAAGGAAAGAACCTTGATTGGTACCACACTCTGGGAGCCAGTACCATTGGTACTTGGGATTAGCTTGAGGATCCTTTCTATGAGAATATTTTTGAACAATGGAGATTGATCCTCGATATTCCAACAGTTGGTGACCATCAAGAGGGACCCTCAAGAGGCCATGAACAAATTCAATGCCAAATTCCACATGACTTGGTAGAGGATCCAAACCATAATTTTCCCACCTCCTAATTTTGCATTCATGTTTTACCTAAAATTTATCAATGCTGACATTTCAATGATGATTCAGTCTCTTGGTGGGAACACCTTACCAAACATGTCTAATATTGTTATTACAACAAAGAACAATCTGATTGATTTCAAAAAGCTACCACCTAAGCTTGTGATGCTTATATTTGCATAATTATTAGCTTCCGCCTTGGAGATAGCTTGAATCAGTGCACTTGATCCTCCTCAATCTATGAATGCATATCTAAGCACCCAATAGAACACCACTTCTACATCTAATTCTTCAAGGGATGAGATGAGTTATGTCAAATTGTTTTTGTCAATTATCTCAAATGAAATAACTACCATTATGAAAAATAATTCCATGCCCCAGAAGCTAGCTTACCAAAATTACCAAGTTAGAAGACCTTCCTACCAATAGAACCAATTCCAAGAAGGCTCATGCATGAGTCTGTAGGGTCAAACAAATATTCAGATGGTTCTAGTACCTACTCCACTACCTAACGTCCCAAGAAGTTCAAATAAAAATTTGGTAGAGAGGAAAAATAATCTCAGTGATGATATCAACTCCTAGTGCTTCCTCTACAATGAACCACATATGCCCCAAAATTTTTCACGTGGAAATCTACAACAAAGAGTGGTGGAATAGTGCAACCAAGGTATTGTGTCAAGTTTAGGAGGTTATGCATATACCTCTCCATAAATAGAAGATGTGGTACTCACCATGCAAATGAAAGGGATGTTCTTGGAGCAAGAAACAAATATAGCTCCCATCTACTCAATTTTCTTATGGATGGAAGAAGAGGAGGTAGTATTTGCAAACGAGGCATCCACATCGGAGGCCTCATGAGTGCAATCTTATTATAACACTCACTCAAAGAGGAGACTCACAGGCAAATCAATCACTCCACAACCCAAAATTGTTCCCGATTAAGCTTCTACTACCCTTGTAATTGTACAACAATCTCCCCCCACAAGGAGATTATTATAACAAGATCTAAGGAGAAATATTTTGTGAACTCGCCACCATTCAATGTGGTGGAACAATTGAAGAAAGCCTCTGATAATATATCTCTTTGGGATATCTTATCTATTTTGGAGTAGAAATCATTGTTGTAGAAGGCCCTACTGGAAGATACAAGCACAAAGTTGACATAGCAACCATCAAGGGAAAATACCATTGATGCATCATCTCAAGCCAAATTCCTTACAGATAATACAAAGGATTCCTCAACAAGAGATAAGGATAAGCCAAAACCAAAGCCCTTTTTCTTGAGCGTCATTTTGGGTAAGAAATTGTTGCACAATTCTACGATTGACTCTGGTGCTATCACGTCATGCGCAAGAAAATAGATGAAGCCTTAGTAATTAGCTATGAACCTTTAAATAAAGGGGTTATTCAAATTTATGGGAATAAGGTTGAAACTGTAGGTCTCATCAAGAACCTCCCTTTGACTCTATTCTCCTACCCTAGCATCATTATTCCACAAGATACCATGATCATCGATGTCCCTCCAATTTTTGTTCTTTTCTTATCTTGGGAGTTCACTTCCAAGATTGGCAGATATCTTTCCTTGGAATGGTCACACTTGATCCTCAGGACTAATCATGGAGCTAAAATTAAGATAATATCTAAACCCTTGCATTTAGAATATGTAGTAGATGAATCCATGAGAAAATTTGAGGCTGCTCATACTTCTATCACCAAGGATGAGATGTATTGTAATAAGTTACTAGAAGATGAGAAGGTCACGAGAGACAAAACTGATCAAGAGGAGGTCCTTTTGAGTAAATTTATAGACACTGGTCCTTTTAGAAATTATCATGCCACTAGGTTGGGAACTTATGTCATCTATGATGAAGACCAAGTGATTATGAGGGTCATGAAGAAACCGAAGGTGGGTCAAGCCTTAGAGCTATGGATGCTACATCTTGATGGAGCAAGAGGTTACAATTAGTTTAGGAGCTGAGATATGTTTGACATCCCCATCTAATGAAAAGACACTCAGGTTTTTATGCTTTTAGTTTTCCTATTGAAACAATGAAGCTAAATATGAGGGCCTAGTACAAGGTTCAAGCCTTACAAAGTGGATGGGTGCTACAAAATTTATGGTGTTCAGATATTTTGAGCTGATAGTTAATCAAGTCTAAGGTATCTCTGTGACAAAGAATTTCCACATGTGGTCTTATAGAAATAGGGTTTGCACCTGATTGAAGGTATTGAAGCTTTCAATATTCAGGTAGTGCCTAGAGAGAAAAATGTAGTTGTAGATCACATGGCAACAATTGGATCCCAATTTAACCCTGCTTTTGAGTTGATTAAGAACATTTACTCTATGCGATTAATCATCTGACTTGAAATCCTAGATAATGACTAGAGCTAGAAAGTGTTCAAAAGTGATGAACACATTGCCTCATAAATTCAACATTCAGGAGAGTTTGCTGACCAAATCCAATCGAAGATTGCAGAGGCTTATGAAGGGAAATTTATCTAGCTGAGGTCTAACAAAATTCCAAAGGGACTTGTCACTCTTAAAAACCTATTCGATTGTGATGATGCCAGAAATAACAAGAGGAGGTTTGTAGCAGAAAAAAAGTGATTATGCAGACCTCTAGGTCAGAGATGGAATGAAGCTTAAGGTCAGGAAAGATGTCCTACAACATGATAAAGAATGACTCATACATTTTTGTGAAATATTCGGAGTAGTATCCTGGTCATATGATGACCTTAAGGGATATGATCCTAGAATCATCCAACATACTATAGAGTTGATGAAAGGCGCAAAACCTATCCGCCAAAAGCAAAGGCCATACATTGCACTACAACTGCTTAAGCCTCTAGAGGTGGTACGAAATAGATTTATGGAGGTCCAATTAGCTAAGTTTTTGGAGGTGCAGGAGAAAAGTGGAAAATATTTGATGGCCATGAACAACCACCAACAGGTAGTTAAGAAGTGGTTCGATAAAAAGACCCCCCACTAGAATCTTAAATGCAAAGACTTAGTGCTAAAATTCAACGAGAGTGCCACAAAGCCTGGCCAACATGGGAGATTTGATAATGTATGGGAAAACCCTTTTCATATTATTCAATGCAAGCAACATAACACATTTGAATTGGAAAATATGGAAAAAGAAGCATTGGAAATTCCAGTCAACAGAATTCACCTCAAATTGTTCAATTAGCTTCGTTAATCATTTTACCTATGTAAATATGTAATTATATAAATATTTCCTTTATGTTATGTTTGGCTTGAGATTTGGTATGGAACCCATGTTATAGAAAGAAGAGAATGTAAAGGAGACAAAATATTGACGAAAAAGAGATTTATATTCATATACTTTGAGGTATTACAATTCAAAAATGGCTCCCTGGCCATACTTTTTGAGTGGATGTATTAACCGCCTTCTGAGGCATATATACAAAAAAGGAAGAGAAGGGAATTTATTCTTCAACCAAAGAAGCATCACCATCAATAGCGGTAGGTGCATCAGGAATTTCATTAGTAAAATTTTAGGAGAAACAACAACAACAAGATTGATCTTCATGGCAACAATGGTAATTGTAGATGGGAACACCAGATTTCTGAAGTCAATGTACCACTCCACATTGTAAAGGAGAACTACATTGTAGCATCTCAAGAGGAATTCACAAGCATGATATACTCTTTGATGGTGTTCTCCAATTGTCATAAGGTGAAACCCGCTAAACAATGGCACCCAAGGCACCACTATGTCTTCTTCAATTTGTCGACAAAGATCACTAGCTCTAGGGAGACCAAGGCCATACATTGCATTAGTCATGACTTCGCCAAGGCCTTTGAGGTAGCACTTTGGGAAGATCTCCTTGATGAGTTTCAGTGTCATCCACTTCGGTGTCTGAATGTTGAAAAATGATGCAAAAAAATGAGAGAAAATGTCGATATGTATGCTATACTTGTCCTCATACTCTATGCAATCCCTCCCTAGAACCCATTTAATCATAATTATGGCCAAGGAATGCTTATTCTTGGTCATGCACTTTAAACATCGACTAGATATCTCACCTAGGAAAGCTACTTGTAACTTATTTCTAGTGCGCCTAATAGGAGTATCCATTGCCCTTATCAGAAAACCCAATTACCAATATAATTTTTGCTAATATCCTTGCATATATTTATAGACCTAGCTGGGTACATGCATGCAATAAGCATGATGATGATCGAGAGAAAACTCAAGAATTCCCTCAGGGTTGCAATCTCAAAAATCCCACCAAGTTGTGGTTGTTATGTATGAATTTTTGTGTGCAAATTAAGAAGAGGAAATTAATCAACTTGAACTAGTTGCAGGCGCAGGTGATGGTCTACATGGCCAAGTGCTAAGTATCAAGCTATGGATTTTTTTCAGTCTTCAAGGATGAACTTAAATATTTTTGAGTAATTATGAAGTCCCTTGCTTAATCACTTTTTCCAAAGTTATTAAGTGTAAAAGCATGCAAAAAAGTATTGTATCTCTTCAATTTGTGGCTCAATTTCGCAAGGGATGGTATCGTAAGGCATGAGGATTAGTTGTAATAATGAATTATTTTCTTTTTTAGAGGAGTGGGAATTCACTTTGCACGCACGAAAAGAGTTGGCAATACATGCCAAATTTATTGCAGGAAAGGCAACTGTTTCCTACAAATCCAATCGAGAACGACAAGTGTTGCATACACAAGAATAATACCAAAGAGTCTTGAATGCGAATTTTATTACAATAGATTATGAGTACATAGTTTGTTGGGAATAACCTAATTGAGTAATAAAAATTTCAGCATTACCAAAATTCACAATCCTGAAATAGCCTAGAATCCTTAAACAGAATCACAAGGAGAGGCGGTACAAAGCTTGATGGACACCATGTTGGAAGCACCAATGGCCAATGTTTTTGATGCTATCTCTTATTACTCACCAATATTCCTTGAAAATCTAAGGTGGCCTCACACTCAGGCTGTAGAGAAGAAGTCTGATCACAAAGACAAGACCTTGATAATGGAGGAATGGGATAACATTCATGAACCCATTCTCAAAACTAACCCTGAAATTCTTAGGGAAGTGGCCTGCGAAAGGATGAAAATGACTGATAACCAAGCTTATTTTCCCCACAAACTATGGAGTTGCAGTCTCCCACAGTATATGGTCCCCTTGGTACACCATAGCCTAGACCTGGTTCACGCGTGTACTCAACATTTCAACTCGGATACCGATGCCTTTGAAGGCCGGGATTTGAAGATTGTGATCAATGTGGATGCAATTAGGAATATGTTATGTATTCCTACCAGAAGGATTTGCAAAGTAGAGGGAATGGAGATGTTCACTATAGAAAATGCGGAAAACTTCTGGAGTTCCAGAAATTCTTCTCTAGAATTTTATAACCAAGAAACAAAAAGGGCCAAGGAAGATGCAACAAGGTTGCCACAGTTTCTGATTGCGCTCAATGATTTCAATGTAGAATTACATGGAGCCTTCTCTATGATGGATTTTGTTTGCATCATGGACAATGATCAATACATTTAGGAGTTTTAAATGGGTCTAGGTTTCTAGTTGAAAAGACAACGCTCTCTATTTTGACATGACTTCTTTGAAGTCATTGTTTAGGAAATATTTTTCCAATTCAAAGAATACAATACACAAAAAATTTGGGTTTTTTTATCCCCTTGCCCACATGTTCTTGCACTAGAATCTTGATTTCTTTAGGAACTATTTTAGTTTGGTTATGTTTGAGGAAAATGGGATAATAAAGCCGATTTTTGTATGGACTCCCCTCGTTTCCATAATTCATAATTACTATGAATTCTCTAAGTTTTTCCACCTCTAATTTTGTGAGATCTTAGTAAGGAGGGTGAGGGTTATTGTTTTTCTGCTGAACATATGAGATGGATGCAATATTTTACTCCTTACGATTGATTCTTGGGAGAGGATTTCTCATTTTTTAGGTTGCATGGTTTCATCGAGGAACCATTTTGGCTCTCGATATGCGTCACAGACCAGGATTTGGCCCTTGAGGTATTTTGGTAATTGTCCATTATTGATGCTAGCTTTTGTGGGGGAAAGAAGCAGAAAGGATTTTTCAGATTCCCTTTGAACTTTGGCCTGGTGATAATGTTAAAGAAGCAGACACATGTCTTTCTAGAGGAAAAGATAACTCATCTGGGGCTAGTATTAATCTGCAACAAATGGAATTTTAATCCTGATAATGACTTGGTGTAGTTGAAAATTAAAGTGACTCACAAGTCTCAACCTTACTGGGAGGCTTGAGGAAATCTATAGTTGGGAGACCAAGATGATCTATTTGTGGGCTTAGCCTTTGTTCCTATTGATGATAAGAGACCACCATGGCTCTCCTATTTTCCTTTAGCCAAGCCCAGTGACAAACATAAAATTGGGGCTAACCTTTGTAATCAATTGGTCAATCAATGGCAGTGGAGTGAAGAAAAGATTGCATAATTCTAGATTTATCGTTATGAGACCCAAAACCTCGATGCCCCTTTGAGGTGGCAAACATGGATGAAACATTTGATGACCTCTGAAACTAGGCACACAATGATACTAATGCTAGTGGAGATGAGGAAGCAGATTTGATGGAGGAAACTATAGTAAGCAAGGAAAAAGAGGCAAATAAATCCCTAATGCAGAGAACTGGAAAGGAAATGAAGCAACCTGATAAAGATCCATAGAGCACACCACTAGTTGTATCTCACTTAGGGACTTTACTACAATATACATGGGCCATGAAGAAACCCAGGATAACCCAACAGACTCAAGAGGTCATAGGGGTGGATGATTTTGCTAGAAAAATAAGGATAAACAACTGAGAGGGGGGGTGAATCAGTTGTTACAAAAATTAAACTTATTCAACCTTAAACAACCTTTAATATCAGATCTGATAATTAACAATGCAAGCATAAACCAACAACACATCAGAGACACATGAACTCCAAGATTTTTATACATGGAAACCACAAGATTATACCCTATTAGAAGTATAATGAAATAAATGAATAGGGAATGCACATGCATTTTGACACATTTCCTATAGCTCACTGCTCAAAGGGATGGATCACTGCCTTACATAAACCAATCAAATTAAATCCATCTGATGAGGTTGAACTAAGAAATTAGCTTCTACAAAAGCTTGATGACAGTTTAGGTTAGGCACAAAAACACTTCTTCACACTTCGCTCAATATTCTTCACACTTTGCTCTTTATTCGGATGATCTGATCTTTATTTGCATATTTCACATATACACTTCATGCTCGCACACCACACACACACACTAAAATTAAGAAACAATCATTCTTATATATCAGCTACATGAGTTTACATCAACAACTCTATCGGCCTTAAATAAAGAATAAATTATAACTCTCGGCCTCAATGCATGAACAAATATCAATGCACACCAACTTATGTCAGTCACAACATAGTGAGGAACTAAATCAAAATCTTCAAACATGCCAAACAATACAAGATTAATCCATAAGGATCCACAACACGCTACCACCATCATGTCAGCCAAAAACATGAAAAACTCAAACACACAAGGGAAAAATCTTTGATTACGAACACACCAATCAATGTGGACATACAACACTGATAGAGAACATTCTAGAAACATCATTGAGCATCTCAGGAATGTATACACCAAATCAATTCATCATAATTGCAATCTCATCTTCTAGAAAAACCTGTTACAGTAACTAGATAACTGTAGGAGCACAAAAATTCATAACTTTCTCAATTTTTGATGCGCACCTCTAAATGTTTTTGAAAACATACTAGATAGGCTCAACAAAAAACCCTTTAATGTGAAAATTTTGATCATCAACATACACAACTTTCCATCACTCTGACCTTCTCAGCTTCATAGACTTCCTGCAATATATTTATTACAATTTTCTCTATATCCTTGATATATACAACGTTCAATGCATTAATGCTAATAGTGTTGAAATCAATGACAACCACATATCAACAACACAACCACAACATCCAAAAATCTCCCCCTTTGGCATTGATGGAAACACATGATGTGAAAAAATACCATCAGAACAACTAACTCTTCTCAACCTATTCTTTTTTTCTTACATTGTTCTTCCATCTTCTCCCTCTTAGTACTTACTGCACTTATCCCATTTTCTTATATAAAGGTTTTTTACATTACTCTTCTCCCCCTTTGACATCAATGGAAAAGGTATACAATATCTGAACCACATATCATCTGAATCATCTGAATACTCCCCCTAAGTAGTAGCCACCACAACATCAATCCAAAACAATATCTAACTATAAGTCCACAGATTGATACAAAGACTTGCATATTAGTTTAGATTAGGAGGGGAAATTACCCCTAACTTGCCTCTGAGATAGTCAAAATTATCCTTAGGCAGTGGTTTAGTAAAGATATCTACAATTTGTTCCTTTGTAGGCACATATTCCAATCTGACCTCTTTATCACTCACCTTGTTTGTGAAAAAGTGATACTTGATAGATATATGTTTTGTCTTTGATTATAGCACCGAATTCTTATAAATTTTTATGGCACTTGAATTATCAAAAAATATAGCAATAGGCTCATCATACTCAACTTTGATATCACTCAACATCTATTTCATCCACAACACTTGAGTATAATTGTTTGCAACAACAATATATTTTTCCTCAGGAGTAGATAAGGAAATGGAATTCTGGTTTTTAATTAGCCAAGACACCAAATTATTTCCCAAGAAGAATGTACCACTTGAAATTTTCTTGTCATCCACATCTCCTGCCCAATCTGTATCTATAAATGCATTCAGAGTAAGATCATTATCCTTTGGATACCAAAGACCAAAATCAAATGTTCCTTTTAAGTATCTAAAAATTCTCTTTATTGCAGAAACATGTGATTCCTTTGGATCAACTTGATATCTAGCCACCATGCACACAACATTCATAATGTATGGTTTTGTATGAGTTAAATATAGAAATCCACCAATCATTGACCTATATCTTGTTTGATTAGCCTTAGGAGAATCATCATTCTGAGTTAACTTGCAACCAATTACCATGGGTGTACCAACTGGCTTTGAGTCTTCCATACCAAACCCTTTCAGTAACTCTCTTACATATTTGGAATGAGAAATAAAGATTCCATCATCTAGCTGAGTAATTTTCAATCCTAAAAATAATTTCAGCTCTCCTATCATTGACATTTCAAATTAACTTTTCATTTCATCAACAAACTTCATGCACAAGTCATCATCTCCTTCAAAAATAATGTCATCAACAAAGACTTCAATAATCAATTCTTTATCCTAATCCAGCTTGAAATACAAATTGTTGTCAGCAATACCTTTATTGAATCCAAGCTTCAACAAGTATTTATCCGGTCTAGCATACCATGCTCTAGGGGCTTGTTTGAGTCTATATAGTGCTTTATTCAATCGAAAAACCTTATCTTTTTCATCAATCAGTTGAAATCCATTTGGTTGTTCAACATAAAAATTTTCTTCTAATTCACCATTGAGGAATGTTGACTTCACATCCATTTGATGAATTTGTAATTATTGAAAGTACCATAAGCAAGAAATAACCTTACAACTTCAATTCTAGCAACATGAGCAAATGTTTCTTCAAAATCAATACCTTTCATCTATGAGTATCCTTTACATACCAGTATTGCTTTTTTCTTGACTACTTCACCTTGCTCATTCAACTTATTCCAAAAGACCCATTTGGTTCCAATCACATTTTTGTCTTGAGGTCTAGGAACAAGAATCCATTTATCATTTTTCTCTATTTGCATCAGTTCTTCCTTCATTGATTCCATCCAATATTCATATTTACATGCTTCATTGAAATTGCTAGGTTTTGTCTTGGATATTAGACAATATTATTCTGCAATGCTTCTTCTAGTCTACACACCTTTGTTCTTGTCTCCTATGATCTGACTTTCAGAACGACTCCATTTTACATACCTTGGAATTTTTGGCTCTTCTGTTCTCTCTTCTGCATTTCCATTGTCTTCTTCTTCATGATTTTCTTGATTCACTAGAACACTTTGAGTTTGATTTTGTGTGTATGCATTCTTTCCATTATCAATATTGTCCTTTTGGTCATCTAAACCATATCCATAATACCTTGATGATCTGAAAGTGTCTTCATCAACTATGACATTTTCACTTTCAACCATTTTCTTCAATATTTTATTGTAACATCAGTAGTCTTTGCTCTTAGTAGAGTAACCCAGAAAGATTCTTTCATCACTTCTACTTTCAAAATTATCTATATCTTCATCTCTTTTGATATAACATCTACTTCCAAAGGTTTTGAAATATTTAACAGTAGGCCTATAACCAAACCACAACTCAAAAGGATTCGTACTAGAATTACTATTGAAATTCACTCGGTTGATAGTATACAAAGCAATTCTTACAAATTCTCTCTAGTAGATATGAGGAACATTACTTTCCAACATCATAGTTTTGGCAGTATCTAAAATTGTATTATTCTTTCTCTCAACCACTCCATTCTGTTGAGGGGTCCAAGGAGAAAATAACTGTCTTTTTATTCCATGCTCTTCACATAATGAGTTGAACTCCCAAAAATTGAATTCACCACATCTGTCTAATCTTAAAAATTTGATCTTAAAACCTATCTCAGTTTCTGCCAAATCTTTGAAGCTTTTGAATTTCTCTGATGCGTCATGTTTTTCTCTTAAGAAAGCAACACATACCATTCTATAATAATCATCAATAATCCACATTAAGTACCTTTATCCTTATAGACTTCTAATTTTGGATGGACCATGATGAGCCAAGTTTTTGGCACATTCAAATCATACTTTTACAAACACTTTTTTTGTTTTTATTATGCTAAAACAAACATTTAGTGCTAATTGTGGGACAAGACATGAAATTTTTATGCTTAATATCAAAAGTATATTATGCTAAATCTTTCCATAAGTATCACCTTAAAAAAAATTACTAGTTTGATGAATGCCTTATGACTTGGTATGATGACAAACGCTTCCTGTAGCCTCTACTGTTGAACTTCTTGCAGCCATGTCTGAAATAATGTTTGCCTTAGTTTAATGCTTAATAAATGTATAAATAAAGTGATGGATTTTCTTAAAGGTTGAACGTGTTGAGCTAGCTTTCTGCCTCAGGAATATCTGGCAAAATATTTTGTAGGTACCACGATTGGAGGAAGGAATTCGATTTCCACCTAAAGGATAGAAGACCAAATCAAAGAAGACTGGTTCAACAACAAAAGAATAGGGAGGCAGTTTCAACTCATCCGCCATGCAAGGGGAGTGTTTCTGAAATCTAGCTCAAGCGTCTTGATGGTGCATAAATCTAGGATGATGGCACTTTAAGACTGATGAATTGATTTGACTTAGTTCTTTCATTTACATTCACCTCTTTACTAAGTTAGTTATATGTAATAAAGACTTCCCATTTTATAAGGGAAGGTTGGTTAGTAGTTGGATTCAGTTTCAATAAATAGCCCATTCTCCTTCAGAGAATGACCTGGAAAAAGATTGTTGTTGTAACACATTTTTTAGTTTTTAGAAATATAGTCAAGAGATTGTGTGCCATGTACTTATCTATCTTGAATCAATAAAGTTTATAAATTCTTCCACCTAATATTTTGTCTAGTTTTGGCATTACCTAAGAGGGTCCACTTGGGAAAATTTCCATACTTTCATTTTATAAGTTAGAATAGCTGCACTTCCTTTCCTAGAGGTTAATGTGACTATTCCTGAAGCTGACAGAAACATAGAGCTGTCAACTGTTCCTGCATCCACTGGATGCAAAGTAGTTTTATCTTTCAGTTTTCATTTCCAATCAAGTTATCTAGTAAATTTGTTTCCAGTAATTCAAATTCTAGAATAAAGCATCTTAGGAAATCATGCATGTCTGGAAAAGGTGATTAGTGCATATATTGTGCTGACCCATTTCAAGTTTATGTCCCTAGGTTGATGATTAAATGAGGTTCTTTATCAGGTTATGGTTGCTGGTTGTGATGTTCAATCCCTGAGTAAAGGAATTCATGTTCCTAATTTTTAATCTGATTAAAGAACACTACATTTTTGGTGTCGTTGCTGAGGATGGTGTCAATTTAAGGACCTATTATAGGCATGCTAGTAGAGAGTTCAAAATTTTATTCTAAGTATTTAGTTTATAATTTTTCATTCCAGTATCTTCATAGTTAGTTTGCTTTTTGTTGTATGCATAGAAGAAGAGACCAATTTGGAAGATTCCTTCCTAGAAGAATGGATATTGATGAGATTGAACCAAACCATTTCCAAGAAGACCCATATCTGGATGCTGGCCAAGACTTGGTTACCTCATCTTCTTCCTCAGAGCTAAGCTTTCATCTATTTGAAGAGCCAAATGACCTTATCCCACTTGTTCAACATCTAAATAATCTGGAAACTTCTAACAACCAGGACCCATCAAATAATTCGCTTGCCCTTGTCATTTATCAGCCAGGAGCTAATCCAAGGGCACCACCAAGAATGGAAACTCCTACTTTTCTATTTCCAATTCCTAACCTACATGACAATAATAACCTCACGAACATCCCTACCTCATTACTTCCAAAGTTCTATGGAATTATTACTGAGGACCCTCATACCTTCTTGTTTTAATTTGACATTCTTTGCAGAAGCTATGACTATAAAACCTCAGCACACAAGTTGAAGTTGTTTCCCTCCACTCTAAAAGATTCAACCTTGAGGCGGTTCATGGGATTGGGAAGCAATGTAGCTACTACTTGGGATGAAATGAAGAATCTATTCTTGAGTAAATATAAAGAATATTGTAGAGGAAATGATATGAGAGGAGATGAAATCTTCAAAATGTCACAAAATGAGGATGAAACCTTGCAGGATTATGTGTCAAGGTTTTTGTTCAGTGTGTAGAATAATACTCAACATGAGATGAATGAGGAATCTCAAAAAATTCTCTTCCTAAGAGGAGTGAATTATACTTGCACGGAGGCCCTTGACCTCATGGCAGGAGGAGATTTCATCCAAAGCTATTCAGATGATATCAAGAAAATCAGTCTCAATTACTCCAGAGTAGCTATAAAGAAGGGTAGGGGGTTTAGACCCTCTTCTATAAAAGGAAGTGGCACTGGTGTATCTAAGGGGGAGATTACTAATCTCTTGTCCGACTTCAAGTAGGATATCATCAATGATTTAGCTAAACAGCTGGACACTATGCAAGCTAGAAGGAAGAAAGCTAGCTGAATATTTCCCTCACTAAAGACAAAGAAAGAAGGACTGCAGATGGAAAGAAGTGGCCAATTTGGAGGTGCAACATCTTCCTACTGAATTTAAAACCATTGAAGGATAGGACGAAGTGTTCTTTGTTCCTCAGCATAGGCCATGGGGCCCAAGACAAGGTATGCCTGAGGACCCTTAGCAAAATTTTGGTTCATATAATAGTCAGTGGCAGAACCAGTACCCTCCAAACTATGGGCCATACTCCCAACCTCAATGGAATAATCCTTGGACAAATTCCCAACAAAACCATTGGCAATCCCCACAAGGAAATTGGCAGTCACCACAGCAAAATCAGTGGCAGCCTCCACAAGGGAATTGGCAACAGTCTAACCAATGGAGGGGAGGCCAACAATGGTCAAATACATCCATTGGTTTCCTACAACAACCCCAATAGCAATCAATTATGCCACCTCCTACAGCTAATCAAAGCTAGAATCCAAAGCCAACCCAACTGCCTCCTCAAGTAACACCCAATCCAAATAACCAACAACAACAACAAGAAGAAGTCTATTTTACTGACCCTAATCATTAGCCTGCCTGTGTTCTCAACCTGAATAATATCAACTTACGTTCAGGAACTGTGTTGCTTACACCATCTCCTCCCATAATATTAGAATTTCCATCTGAGGAGATTGAGCAAGAAGAAGATTCCAATGACCTAGTCCAACCAAATGAGTCAATTTAGACTCCATCATTACCTAAGGTATCTAATATACCGTCACCTCCTTTCCCACTAAGGTTGGAAGATGAAAATGTGAAAAAACAAGAAGAGCCTACATTTTACATCCTTGATCAACTAAAGCATATATGTGTGAAAATTCCCTTGTTCCAAGCAACCAAAGAAGTACCTATCTATAGAAAAGATATTAAGGAAGCATGTTTGAAGAAATCAGGGAGGAAAAAGGACCCTCAAACTATCCATGTCTTAGGTCAACTCTCTGACTTAATGCTAGGGAAACTTACCATCCCAAAATATCAGACCCAGGCAGCCCTATTGTGGAGATTAATATTAATGGGGTGCAAATTAAGAATGTTTTAGTAGATCTTGGTGCAAACTATCAATGTCATGACCAAGGACCTAGTGGTAAAACTTAGTATTTCAAACCTAAGTGCTACACCTACAATACTGCAGCTCGCTGATAGCTCAACTATCAAACCCGATGGGATAGTAGAAGACCTGGTTGTCACCTTGGATTCTTGGGAGTATCCTGTCAACTTTATGGTTTTGTCTCCGAAAGCATCATTAGGGGGATTCCCTATTATACTAGGAAGAACCTGGCTGGCCACTATTGATGCTTACATTGGTTGTAGGTCGGGTAACATGACAATATCTGATGAGTATAACACAAAGAAGTTTACCCTCTATTCTTTAGCCCAGCCCCAACTTGAGTCTGGAGAGGTTGTTTGGCCAGATTTGGGAGAAGAGGAGGGAGTGAAATTTGTGGCCAATTTAATGATGATTACCAAACAACCTTTTATTGCACAACAAGAAGAGGAAGATATTCTGTCTAATATTGTACTGAATAAATATGGTACCGAACACCCTCATTGTGAAAAAATCCATGCTCCTTACAGACCATTCTTCCTCTGCCTACATCAAATTGTTATCCTACATCAATTGACTGCTTACACACCTTATTACCCCATGAGGTAGAAATTCCATTTCTACTTGAAGTATCTATGGTTGAGTTAACCTCACAAGTGGAGGTAGCAGTAGGAAAAACGTTGAGTATCAACAAAAACCTCACCAGTGAGCAACAAGAATCTATGGTCAAAATGCTTGCTCAACATAAGTCAAATTTTTTTTGGGAACATGGTGATATGAAGGGCCTAGAACCTAAAATCTGCACACATCACATATTCATTAATAGTGAGTTTAGACCTGTCAGGCAGCCTCAAAGAAGAATCAACCCAACCTTGAGAGAAATTGTTAAAGAAGAGTTGCAAAAAATGTTAACAGCTGGCTTTATCTACCCAATCTCGGATAGTCAGTGGGTCTCCCCACTGGTTATTGTTCCTAAAAAAGGATTGAAATGGAGAGTATGTGTAGATTAAAGAGAGATCAATTTGGCAACAAAGAAATATTACTTCCCTCTTCCCTTCATTGATTAAGTTCGAGATAATTTATCTAGGAAAAAGTAATTGTCATTCTTGGATGGCTTCAGTGGATACAATCAAATCAAGATTGCTCCAGAGGATCATGAAAAGACTACTTTTACATGCCCTTGGGGAATGTTTTCCTACTCAGTTTTTTCTTTTGGTCTCTACAATGCACCTGCAACTTTCCAAAGAACAGTAATAGCATTTTCTCTGATATCTCATATGATTGCATGGAGATATATATGGATGACTTTACTATTTATGGTGAAACATTTGAGGAAGCTCAAGCCAAATTGAAGAAGGTACTATAGAGATGTGAAGATCATAACCTATCACTAAATAGTCAAAAGTGCTTCATGATGATGCAAGAGGGAATAGTGCTTGGTCACTATATTTCTGTTGCAGGAATATAGGTTGATCCTTCTAAGATTGAAGTCATTTCTAATATACCCTTTACTACCAAGAAAAAGGAACTGAGAAGTTTTCTGGGACATGCTAGATATTATATAAGATTCATCAAAGACTTCAACCAAACTACAAGCCCTCTATACAGTTTGTTGAAGAAAGATGCAGATTTTTCTTGGACTGAGAAATGTGAAAAAGCATTCCTTGATTTGAAAATTTACCTTACACAAGCACCTATTTTGAAGGGACTTGATTGGTCACTTCCATTCCATATTCATACTGATGCATCAAACTATGCCATTGGTGTTGTATTGGGCCAAAAGGGTGGTTCAACAGAACATACCCTCTACTACATAAGCAAAAATCTGCAAGGGGTTGAACTAAACTACACTGTTACAGAGAAAGAAATGTTGGAAATCATCTATGCCCTTTATAAATTCAGGCATTACATCACAGTTTATTAGATATTTTTCCATATTGATCATGCAAAAATCAAGTATCTCATGAACAAAAGCTCAATAGTAGGAAGACTGGCAAGGTGGTTGTTGCTGATGCAGGAATTTGATATTACAATTGTGGACAAACCAGGCAAAGCCAATGTGGTTGCTGATTTCCTGTCTAGAATTCAAAGGAAAGATGACTCTACACCTATTGAGGATTCCTTTCCTGATGAGCAACTATTTGCAATTAAGATCATTCACCCATGGTATGCAGATATAGCAAATTATCTGGCTGTGGGAAGAACTCCTCCTCAATTCTCCCCTAAGGAAAAGAGATTATTGGTAGAGAACTTTTTTAACTTTTCTTGGATTGCAAATTGCATGTTTTATACAGGGCCAGATCAAGTTATGAGGAGATGTGTATGAGAGGAAGATACTTATTATATATTGCATGCAAGCCATGATGAACCGTGTGGTGGAAATTTTGTTGCCAAAAGGACAGCAATGAAAATCTTAAATACTGGCTATTATTGGCCAAATCTGCATAGAGATGCAGCCAAATACACCAGAAGATGTGACAAATGCATAAGGATGGGAAGACCAACCAAATAAGATGAGATGCCTCTATTTCCAAAATTTATTGTTACACCTTTCGACAAATGGGGAGTGGATTTTGTAGGACCAATTGATCTGCCTTCAAATGGTAAGTCCAACATCCTTGTATGCATAGATTATGTGATAAAATGGGTAGAAGCTAAACCAATGAAGCATGCTAGGGATAATAAAGTAGCAGAATTCCTCTATGAGGAAATATTCACTAGGTTTGGTGTCCCTAGGGAAATAGTGATAGATCAAGGAGCACAATTTACCTCTACACTTATAACAACCTTAGTAAATGAATACAACATAAGGCATATGAAATAAACTCCTTACCATCCGCAGGCTAATGGCTAGTGGAGATCACCAACAAGGACATAGAGGAAATATTAACTAAAACTGTAAACTTGCATAGAAAGGACTGGGCTGCAAGGTTACCAAAAGCTATATGGGCCTATTGAACTACATGGAAGATTGCTATAGGATATACACCTTTTGAAATGGTGTATGGTAAAACAACTATGATGCCAATAGAGTTTGAACATAAGACTCTCAGAACAACATTAGAGATGGACATGGATTTAACCATTGCACAAAAGGAAAGAGTCATATAGCTCAATGCCTTGGATGAGCTCTGAAAGAATGCCCTGCAACACACTGAGATAATAAAAAATAGTGAATAAAGTGGCATGATAAGTACATCAAGGAGAATAAATTCAAAGCAGGAGATTAGGCTATACTTTATGATTCATGGTATAAGGACAGTCAGGGAAAACTACAAACTAGATGGTTGGGTCCATATGAGATAGAAGAAGTATTCACAAATGGTGCTGTATAATTGAGGACCATTGATGAGGTCCAATTCAAGCTATTATTCAATGGGCATCACCTAAAGCTTTACTATAAGCCCATTGACAGGAAATAACTTTTGAGCCAATTCGAATTAGTGCAGGAGGCCATTGATCTTGCAGCCAAAGGAACTAAGTCTCGACTCAATTCCCCGGACCATGCATGAAAGTACATGCAACTATCATAATAAAGGGGTCATCCACCGGATCCCCATTCCATTCAATCACTTCATCCGCCATCCGTCCACTCACACTCTTACCGCCACAACATCCACCTGTCAATCTCCATATCATCCATGTTTCTCCGTGTTACATATTGCAATGAAGAGGGAGGTCACATCAGTTAATTACGATGATTCTATCCAGGTGAGCTCCAATTCACTTTGAGATTGCTTAAGTTGCTTTATTTATTTCATTTAATTTAGTATTAATTAGCGCAAATAAATTTCCTATATGGTTAACATTTTCTTTTGCTTCTTTGTGCGATTGAGCACGTTTCTCTAAGTCATAACTATCCACCACGTCATTATTTCCGCCACCACAAGCTTTGTCTCGTCAGTTGTCATGAACCCTAGATATTTGAAATCTGCAATTCATGATCAAACAATATTTACTTCCTGCAATAATAAACCTAAACGTATTTTTTTTATCCATGATTACTCTCTCCTTCAATAAGATTGCATGATCAAATTTATTTTCCTTATTTTGCTACAACTTTTGAACAGTGGTTCAAAAGTTTCGGTTGAGGGGAGACATAGAGTACTGAAGAATTGGGTTACAAGAAGTTCATTTTGGAAAGCGTGGTGAGCATTGCTTAAAGCATTTAAATACAAAGAGCTAAGGAGATGGGAGGTCAACTGATTCGACATGAGCCTATAGACCATAGCATCCTGTTGCAGGATGTGTTGCATGTGCCGTCGTTCAGGAAATATGGATGGCTCAATTACTTCCTGAAGCTCAGAGTTTTTGATGTAGACATTGTAGAGGATTTCACAAGGACATTTCAAGATGGGGAAGAAAAAGTTAGAGGTATAACGGTGAATGCATCAATTGACAAAATTGTGGAGATAACGGGATTACCTCAAGTCAGAGAGCCATTTCCTAGAGGAAGGGATGCAAAGAGCGCTAGGGCAGAGTTTAATTAGCCAAATGACCCTCCTCTATGGGTAGATAAGCAAGGTGCACAAAGGATGAGTTTTCCACAAGACTAGGCATCACGGGCGGGATATATAATCAAATACATAACCTGTGAAGGTAGGTTTTCAGTCCTGCATTGTCATCACTTCAAAATATTGTCTCATTTATGCCATGGATTGTTGATGAATATTCCTGACTTCTTTTACCATTTTTTGTCCAATAGTGCTGCTGAATTTAAAAAGGGTAGGGTTAACTTTGTATCTCACCACTACCTTATTAAATTACTTGTTGAAAAATATGTTCAATATGCATCAGGAATGACCCAGGAGAAATTCATTGTCAATTTCAACCCTAAAATTCAAAATGTTGGACCTAGAGGGGAACCTCTTACCTTCAAGCAATGAACCTTCAAGTCTATAGGCTAGACCTCTACTGCTATGTCCCCTACTCAAGAATCATCCGATTCACAGGGTGACATTCCTCTTTCTGAAAAAACTTCCAAGAAACCAGCACAAACCCCTATCAAAAATCCTGAGCCTTCTTCTAAGGATAAGAAAAGGATGACACCCATTGTGGAAACCCCTAAACTTGTAAAACAAAAGAAAAAGGAAACCTTCTCTGTTCCTATAGAAAATCCCTCCAAAAATCATAAGACAATTCCTACTTCCATAAGGAGGAGCTCTAGGCTCCAGAGCCAGGCAACCCACCAATCACTTGATGCTACTCCATCCGCACCACCAACTTTAGACCCTTCCAGTCCTATACTGGGAGAAGAAGAACCTATTATTGAGGAGGTTGTGAGTACACCTAAAGGAGCTGGTGTGGATGAATTGGATGCCATTGCAAAGCAACTACAAGAGGGAATGGAATGTGTTGAAAAGGAGGAGGTAATAGTTGTGTTTCCATCAGAAAAAGAGGATGAAAACATTAGCATGATTGACGAGATTCCTACTACTTTGGAAGAATAGGTAGGTTGGAAACAGGATGGTACTTTAGGACAAGAAAAATATGAACAATCAAATAACACAGAGGTAATTGGAGAAGAAGAACAAGGAAAAGTGGATGTAACTGAAGAAATACAGGGGTCACCTGTAGTAAGCTATAACCATAGACCTCTGCTCCATGTCACGAACTTTGCTGTAGGAATGGCATGTTTTGAAGAACTCCAGCATCAATAGACTACTTCTGTATTTGAAATTGAGAGATTACAAAGGATAATCCAGAACAAGAATCTAGAAATTGCTAACTTAAATAACACTCTCAATCATGTGGTAGAGCTTATTCCACAATTGATGCAATGTCGAGCACCTTCACCTGTCTATGCAATGTACCTCAAGGAGCTGTATTTGAACTTCCAACTGATTAGAATCTGGAAAGGTAAAAAAACCCTCTTTAGATACCCCGAAAGAATTTTATGAAGCATACAGAGATTCACCTCTGCACATCAAGAACCTCCTATGTGAATTTTATCTGCACAATTTGGCTGTGCCCCGGGATAAGGAATGGAACCCATTATGTTATGTCTGTGATATTCATATCAGTGCTCAGATCTCCTGGATCACCAATGAGATAAGCAGGGGGGGAATTTGATAGTCATATGCATGATGAAGTCAATATGCCATTATCTATGAGGAAGAATCTAGAAATGGAATGGGTATCTACTTTGATTGGAAGAAATTGTGGAGAGATGAAAGAGCTAGGTCACTGATTGAGCCTTTGAGATAAGAGGTATTTTCTCAGTATTCCCAAATTATTAACAATGATCTTAATGTCGCAACCTTGCACATTCAAACCAGATGGGAACATCTTCCATTTCAATTAAAAACAGAAAAACCACACACTCCCAATACCTTGTATGCAACAACCAGAAGGGAAGAAAGATACATGAGGAATGCCAAGACAAAAGGGAGAATTGGTTACCCTTGGTTATACAAGTGCCTATTCTCCTATTGGCCATTACTGGCTATGTAGGGGGACAACAACATATATAATAGGAGTTCTGAGGATAACAGATGGTAGAGGCTCGAGGCAATGCGAGCTCACTTCTAGATTTTCCAGCATGGAGAGTGTGGACAACAATAGAATGCTGATTTGAGAGAATTTTCCAAAATAAAATATGCTAGACTTGCTGAGGGGTCCAACAAGTAGTTGGTTGAGGGGAATGATGAGCCAAGTTTTTGGCACATTCAGATCATACTTTTATAAACACTTTTTCTATTTTTATTATGCTAAAACAAACATTTAGTGCTGATTATGGGACAAGACATGAAATTTTTATGCTTAATATAAAAAGTATATTATGCTAAATCTTTCCATAAGTATCACCTTAAAAAAAATTATTAGTTTGATGAATGCCTTATGACTTGGTATGATGACAAACCCTTCCTACAACCTCTACTGTTGAACTTCCTCAAGCCATGTTTGAAATAATGTTTGCCTTAGTTGAATGCTTAATAAATGTATAAATAAAGTGATGGATTGTCTTAAAGGTTGAACGTGTTGAGCTAACTTTCTACCTCAGGAATAGCTGGCAAGAAATTTTGTAGGTACCACAATTGGAGGAAGGAATTCAATTTCCACCTGAAGGTTAGAAGACCAAATCAATGAAGAATGGTTCAATAGCAAAAGAATAGGGAGGCAATTTCAACTCATCCACCATGCAAGGGGAGTGTTTCATAAATCTAGCTCAAGCATCTTGATGGTGCATAAATCTAGGATGATGGCACTTTAAGACTGATGAACTGATTTGACTTATTTCTTTCATTTCCATTCACCTCTTTACTAAGTTAGTTAAATGTAATATAGACTTCCCATTTTATAAGGGAAGGTTGGTTAGTAGTTGGATTCAGTTTCAATAAATAGCCCATTCTCCTTCATAGAATGACCTGGAAAAATATTGTTGTTGTAACACATTTTTAGTTTTCAAAAATACAGTCAAGAGATTGTGTGCCATGTACTTATCTATCTTGAATCAATAAATTTTATGAAGTTTTCCACCTAATATGCTGTCTACTTTTGGCATTACCTAAGGGGGCCCACTTAGGGAATTTTCCATACTTTCATTTTGCAAGTTAGAATAGTTGCACTTCCTTTCATAGAGGTTAATGTGACTATTCTTGTAGCTGACAGAAACATAGAGCTACCAATTGTTCCTGCAGCCACTAGATGCAAAGTAGTTTTATCTTTCAGTTTTCATTTCCAATCAAGTTATCCAATAAAGTTGTTTCCAATAATTCAAATTCTAGTATAAATCATCTTAGGAAATCATGCATTTCTGGAAAAGGTGATTAGTGCATATATTGTGCTGGCCCATTTCAATTTTACGTTCCTGGGTTTATGATTAAATGAGGTTCTTTAGCAGGTCATGACTGTTGGTTGTGATGTTCAATCTCTGAGTAAAGGAATTCATGTTCCTAGTTATTAATCTGATTAAAGAACACTATAGGCCACATAGATAAGTATGTATCAAATCCAGTACTCGATTGGAATGATGATGTTTTGTCTGAAATGAAATTATTGTTTGTTTTCCCATCCGACATTCCTTCCATATAGTGTTATCAAGCTTCACTAACTTAGGTAGATCTCTAACTACTTGTGTAGAGATTATTTTGACAATGTTATCAAAATTAACATGACACAACCTTTTATGCTATAACCATCTTACATCAACTTGAGCAATAAAACAACTTTCACTAGCAGCATTTAAGTGAAAAATATTACCTTTTGTCTTAGTACATGAAGAAATCACATTTCTTGAGCTTCCTAGTATCTCACATTTACCATCTTTAAACTGAATATTGTAACCTTTGTCAACCATCTATCCAACACTCAAAAAATTATGCTTCAAACCTTCAACATATAGGACATCATCAGTATTACATTTACCACCAAGAGAAATAGTGCCTCTGCCACAAATGACACTAGCATTGTTATCCCCAAATATTAAAACACCACCATCATATTTTTCCAAGCTTAGAAAATTTCTTTTGTTACTAGTCATATGATGTGACAATCCACTGTCAATCACCCATTCATCCTTCTCATCAATCTTAGATGTAAGAGATTTCTCAATATTTTGATTACTAGCTAATTCAGTGGACACCAGACCATTTTACTTGATAACAATGAATATCCATTCATCTTCATTTCTAGTTTCTTTATCAGATTCATCATTATTAACTCCTTCTTCAGCAAAATAACATTTTTTTTAAATCTAGTCTTATCTTGTTTGTACTTAGAAACTCTTTCAGGACACCTTGATGCAAAATGAACTATCTTACTGCAAGAGAAACATTTAATAGGAAACTTTCCTTTGTGCTTACCTTGTCCTTTGGATTTTCTTTTCACAATCAGTGCTTCAAGTTCTTCTAGCTCTCTTTCTTCATCTTAAGTTAGTTCCATTTCATCTTCATACTTGAATTTCTTACAAGAGCTTTCTCCTAGATCATATCTTTGTTGGCTTTTTTGGGATACAATAGCTTTGAATGCAGAATCTGTCTTAGGAGAAGTTTCACTAAATTCACTCAACTCAAAGGTGGAAATTTTTCCAATCAAAATGTCTCTTGTCACATTTGTTAATGTCCTGAGCTCTTGAATAGCATGAGCTTTTTTTTTGTAAGACGTAGGCACATATCTACGTATTTTAGCCACAATATCATCTTCTTTCAAGATTCCATTGGAACATCTAATGCCCATCACTGGTTCATTTACATTTTGTGTGAAAGAAAAAATGTTTTCATCTTCACTCATCTTCATGTTCTCCCACTTGCCTTTCAAAATTTGTCACTTAGAAAATTTCACTAGTGCATCTCTTTCATACAATGTTTCTGAATTTTTCCAGATCTCATGTGCAGTCTTTGGACATATCACATTAGTCATCTTTGAATTTGTCAAAGTACTTAGAAATGCTTCTATATCCCTAGTATTAGTTTCAACTTCTTTGAACTCATCAGCAATAGAGGGACCATTCTAAGGAATAGTATATGCATTCTTTGTAATCTTCCAGAAAGGATCACCAATGCACTTCAAATGACACTCCATTTTGACTTTCCACAAAGATTAGTTTGTACCATCGAATCTAGGACTATCCTTCTTGTATGATGCCATCTTAGATCACCTCAAGCTATTAAAATTCTTTAGAGGAACTAGCTATGATACCAATTGTTGGAAAAAAAAGGATAGACAACTGAGAGGGAGGGGTGAATCAGTTGTTGCAGAAATTAAACTTATTCAACCTTAAACAACCTTTAATCTCAGATCCAATAATTAATAGTGCAAGCATAAACCAACAACACATCAGACACACATGAATGCCAAGATTTTTATACGTGGAAACCCTATTAGGGGAAAAACCACAGTGGATGTTAGTCCACAAGATTATACCCTATTAGATGTATAATGAAATAAATGAATAGGAATTGAACATGCATTCAAGAACACTGCCTATAACTCATTTCTCAAAGGGAAGGCTCACTTCCTTACATAAAAAAATCAGATTAAATCCATCTGATGAGGTTGAACTGAGAAATTAGCTTCTACAAAAGCTTGATGACAATTTCAATTAGGCACAAAAACACTTCTTCACACTTCACTCAATCTTCTTCATAATTCGCTCTTTATTCAGATGATCTGATCTTTATTCACATATTTCACATATACACTTCATGCTCGCACACCACACAGACACTAAAATGAAGAAACCATCATTCTTATATATCCACTACATGAGTTTACATCAATAACTCCGTCGGCCACAAATAAAGAATAAATTACAACTGTCGGCTTATATTCATGAAAAAATATCAATGCGCACCAAACTAAGTCGGTCACAAGATAGCGAGGACTTAAATCAACATCCTTGAACATGCCAAACAATACAAGATTAATCCATAAGGATCCACAACACACTACCACCATCATGTCGACCAAGAACATGAAAAACTCGAACACACAAGGAAAAAATATTTGATTACAAACACACCAATAAATATGGACGTACCACACTAATAGGACATGAGCTAGAAACATCACTGAACATATCAAGAATGTACACAACAACTCAATTCATCATAATTATAATCTCATCTTCTAGATACACCTACTATAGTAACTGAATAATTGTAGGACCACAAAACTTCATAACTTTCTCAATTCTTGATGTACACCTCTGAATCTTTCTGAAAAAATACTAGATAGGCTCAGCAACAAACCCTTTAATGTGTGCCTTCTAATCATCAATGTACAAAACTTTCCATCACTCTGACCTTCTCAGCTTCATTGAATGTCGGCAATATATTTATTACAATTTTCTCAATATCCTTGACATATACAACCTTCAATCCATTAATGCTAATAGTGTTGACATCAATGACAACCAAATATCAGCAACACATCCACAAAATTCAATAGATTCTCCACCCACGAAGAGATCATGCATGAATGAAGCTCTTGGGGAAAGCTCACAAACACTTGTAGCGAGCCAAGGTTCAATCTCCATGACAACTTAGGTATTTTTCTCTCCCTCTCTTATCGCTTCGTAGTATTTTTATTCCCTTGAAACCTCCGCATCTCACATCACCTCAAGTGCTAGCCTTTTTTTGTTGCTACTACCCCTGTGAGAGGTTTCTCCCAATTCTCCGAAGTCAGACAAATATCTTTTAATTCCCCACAGTCAGTTTGACAATTTTTTGGATCCCAATCTCAACCTGTTGTTGGAAATCCTTTTTCTCCCACCACATTAGATCTTATTCAAACCTACCAACAGATAGCATCCTCTACATCTTTGCTTCCCCTGCTACTTCTTGTGAGTCCTCTTGCCACTTCCCAAGCTATACCCTAGAATATAGTTTCCCCATTCTCCCCATTAATGGTCTCTTTGCCAAAAAAAACATCATCCGAGACTACAATGATTTCCTTCCCTTTCGCTCTTCCTTCCGGTGCACCCTTCGCTAGCGAACTGATTAGGTTTCCATCACAATTCATTAATCCAGGCAATCAAAAAAAGGAAGCATGGGCTATTAGAGCCCAGAAAACAAAAAGAGAAAGATGCAACAAAGCCAACCAAGCCACGTGTGTAGACCTTGTTTAACGAAGTATAGGGTTCATTGCAATTTGTAAAAATGGCTTTGAATACCATCAATTCATAGCAAGAGATGCAACCCAAGGATTAAACCATCCATGCTGTGGAAATTAATCTGTACACAACCTAGCCACAAGGCAAGGTTGAGCTAATGGAGGAGACTCAGCAGGTGGTGACTATCGACTTTTTCAAGCGTAGTCACCAACTAAAGAAGAAGGAAGAGGAGCTCAAGAACATCATGGAAAGGATGGAAGTCCTAGAAAAATGGAGAAGGTGAGAGATGTCGAAATAGCATGCCTATCCCAATAGGCATTAGCAGAAAATGCTAAACTTTAGGAGGAGCTCGCAAAGTTCCAGTCCCCAGATCCCAACCCGGTTACTGAACTGCGATGAAAAAACCAAGAGCTCTAGGGTCAATTGATTTAGATGAAGCGGGAAATAAAACAAAAGAATGAGGAGATCTAGGGCAAGCAAGCTCAATTCAAAAAGGAATTTTAAGAGCTAAAGCTCTCTTTGGAAAAAGATTCCACAACTCGAGGTCAGGTTGAAGAGTTATTAACAAAGCAAGGATACCAAGTTGAAATTTTTTCTAGAACAACTCTCCACAATAGGTAAAAGGATTGAGGAGCTAACGTAATTTTTTCAGGTCAAAGGAAGTACAGATTGGTATTTTGAAAGATCCTCCCCAACCGCTTGCTCCTCAATTAGATCTCCTTGTGTTAGCCCTGTAGCTATATATCTCCTACTAGGAGAAAGTCAAGGCATCTTGTTTGAATCTTCAACTAGCACTCTAATTCATGGTCGATGCCATAGGTTTATGCAAGGAGGTGCATGGAATGATAGAGCAGGTTCTAGAGTTCATTGTGGAAAAGGTGCCTGAGGTAGAGAGGTTACTCAACAAGTTGTACATGATGGAAGATGCGAACTTAGTCTCCGTGGGGATTGAAGATCAAAATTCAGTTGCCAAGAAAGTGAGGAAATTCACTCATTGTTATGCGACCATCGCCCAGGCTAGCAATTACCAGAAAAATATGAGTCAAACTATGAACAAAATGTAGATGCAATTTTCCTAGTTGACTCAAATGGGCCTTCCCTCACCCTTTCTCTCAGTTGACTCAGTTGCCATAATGGAATACATTGCAACAAGGATCAAGGAGAAGCAGCGGGACAAGTTGGATTTTCAAGGTTTCAATCAACCTCCCACAACAACATACATAGAAGGCGCCACCTGTCGAATTACACATCTTCTTTTTCAACTCGAGTTTGGTATGAGGATCTCGATGGAACTGCCCTTCAAAGAAGCTATCGATCTGCACAAGGCGTAGGATAATTTTCATGTCACATCAATTCCTTTTGAGGCTAAATGGCTACTTCTATAGACCACACTCTCAAAGCTCTAACTTTGTTGCCCCACTAGATAAGGCTCCTGTCTATGAACTAGAAATTTTGGGTTCCCATTCCACAAGTGAAATTCCCCTAGTAGTCACCAAAATTTGTGGATTGAAAAATCCTTAGAGCTCCCTTTGGGTTGATATTGATATTTTTGTATAAGCCTCGACCTACACCTTGTATATTTAATTATCGCCGCTCGCTTTTCCATTCCCCTTGCGTTCTTTCTCCACATGCCCACCACATGCTCATTAAAGGGGATTCTTCCCTTGATTCTCTTTCAATCTTCATCTCTTCACCACGTGTCAAAAGTGTGCAATTTGGGAACCCTCTCTCATTTGGTTCTCCTCCAATCTTTGCTAGCATTCCATGTCACATCATTTCATGAGAAAAATTTTATAGTCCCCACAACCAGTGTTTGAATGTAGACCTGTCCATGTGTCATATTTGTGTTTCCACATGTCCTACCCAACTCTATGGGTGAGTAACGCATGTTGCCCAGAGATTTTCGCTGCTTCTTCCTTGGGACCACAACCATCATTTGTTGGGAAGAAAATATTGTTTGAAGATGACTGCGTGAGATGAATTGAATCTTTCTATTGCAACGGTTTTGGGAAATCATGGCGATGGATATCACTACTTGTATATGGGAATATTTTTCAGTTACTGGCTTGATGGTGGTGGATGATCTATATATACTGCTCTTGCTTTCTGAGAAAGGGTTCATAATTTATAGAAAATAGACTAAAATGTTCTAAGCCTTTGTAGTGTTTTCTGGTTATTGTATTGAGACTTACAAATTATGACAATTGTTCAGCCTCTCTATTTCGTAGTCGATATAAGACATTATACTATGCTACTTGTTGTATCGAGTAGTTTATCTACAAATTTTATAACTTCAATATAGATTTACTATTTGGATAATGTTTCAGAATCTTCTTGGTCAGTAGATGTATGCAAAAGTTATACTACGTCATTTGATTAATTGCTTAAGATTTTCATCTCTATTTTTTTGTTATTCCCGGACATGCTGATTGTTGAAAAAGCCCTCAAACATCATCCAAAAGGAAGGTTTCCCATGCCTAAACAGTACTAAATCTTGGCACATTGCCTTAGGTTAGACTTTATTTTTATATCTTCTCCCTTTTCCCATTCTAAACCCCTAATTATAGGTTGAGTTGACTTCTTAAAAAACCCAGAGGTTACTCAATTTAGCTCAATTGGTCCCCCATTTACTGGGTTTCCCATAAGGTTGTTCACCTAGAAATTTTAGGCATCAACAAAGACTTGAAGTAGTTGAGCTACACATTGAATATGAAGTGAAATATCTATCCCTCGGCTTAGAGGCTAGTCTTGATCCCGAATAGGTTATTGAAATGTTTAACAAAAAAATCTTGGTGGTCAATAAGAAAAAACTTGCCACAAGAAGTAGAAGGAGTAGATCCGAAAATCCAAAAAGAAAATGTAGGAAACCTAGAGGAAGGAGAGATAGATATGAAACTAGAATGATGTTTGGTCTCTTCCTCTATGCACATTTAGGAGGAACCTTGTTGGGAAGTGGCTCGAACTCCAAATGTTAACCTAGAAAAAGATAAAAGTATTAAAAATAATAAGAGTCGGTAGAATCTTTCTTCCCCAAAAACAAAAGGTCTTGGGGATTAAGAGTGGAACTAATTTGATACAAAATCTAGAAAGAAGAAGAAGGAAAATATTGTAGGAAGCAATAAAGTTGGAAGACCACCTCTGAAGGAGTCAAGGAACAAAGATACGACAAGGGATGTTGCTTCATTAAAATAAAAAAAACCCTTGATTCCCTCTCAGGTAATAAGTCAAGAAAGAAGTGGGGGGTTTTCTCCCCCATTATAGTAGTATCAAGGTGTTACTACTTCTCTTTGTTTTTCAATGCATCTGATTTCTTGGAATATAAGGGAACTTAATAGCCCCTACAAACAACATTTGATAAAATCCTATTTGGAAGATTTAAAGTTAGATGTCCTTTTAATCCAAGAAACTAAAATGAAAAGAGAGACTTTTGAAAAAGTGGTCAATTATTTTTGGCCTAGTGCTAACTTTACGGTAAGTAATGTTGATGGTGCTTCGAGGGGAATTGTGACTTGCTAGAATCCAACTAGATTTTTTGGATTTTTGGAATTTAGTGGGAAATACCATTTGATGGTTTCCTTGGAAGATAATACTACCTCTGTTAAATGGAATCTAGTTAACATCTATTATCCCAATTTGTGCCTAGACAAACTTAATATTTGAAATTTTTTGGAAGGTAATATAAGAATAGAAAGGAAGAGTTTTGTTTGTTGGGAGGGGGACTTAAACTCTCTATTGTTTCATTTAAAAAATCTTGGAGGCCTTCATGACTTCTATGATAGTATGATGGATTTGGTGGGTTTCACCAACTCTATGGGCTTAATGGATTTCTCTTCAGTTGCCTCACTCTTTACTTGGGCTAATAGGTGATGGGTAATCACCTTATCCAAGTAAAACTAGATTGCTCTTTATTTCTTCAAATTGGAGCATTATACAAGATCTCACCCTCATTGCTCTTCTAAGAATATGTTTGGACCATAGTGCCCCCCTCCTTAATTGGGATGAAAAAGTTGATAAAGGACCTTATCCCTTCAGATATGAGATAATGTGGACTCACCATCCAAATTTCAAAACACTTGTTGAAGGCAAGTGGAATGCACCATGTAGTGGTACCCCCATGTTCTTTTTGGCTCAAAACTTTAAAAAAGTTTACATAATTTGTTAAAGGATGGAACACGTTCTTTTGGGAATATATTCACTACTTAAAAATAATTAAGATTGAATATTAAGGAGATTCAAGACTTGATGGAGTAGGGTGATGGTGAAACTATTTGAAATGGAGAATAGGATTTAAGAAATCAATGGTTTAAAATAAACAAAAAAGAAGAGATTTTTTGGAAACATAAATCAAGGATGCAGTGGTTAACTAAAGGAGATAGGAATACAAAAAAATTCCATTAATTAACCCTAAAACATAGATACAAAAATAAGATCAGATCTCTACAAATTAATAATGGGTCGATTCTTCAAGGGGAGGATTAAATTTCTAATGAGACGGTTTTGTTCTTTTCAATCTCTCAAAATATGCCTGGGGTCGACCGAGATGGTCTGGATAATATTGTACAGGTTATTCCATAGGTTATAACAGAATAAAACCTAAAAAAATTATATATAGTTGTTTCCCTCCAAGAAGTCAAGGATGTTTTTTTCTCCTTTGGTTCTTATAAGGCTCTGGGACATGATGGATTTCCTGCAATTTTTTTCTAGAATTTTTGGGATATTATCTCAACTAATCTCTTTAATGAAGAAATTTTAGATCTAACAGGCTTCTAAATCAGCTTAATTCTACTTTTATAGCATTCAACGCTAAGTCTAAAGAAGCTTCATCTATGAATGATTTTAGACCTATCAGTCTGTGTAATATTTCTTATAAGATATTCTCAAAGATAATGGCCAATAGATTGAAGTTGGTCCTGAATAAGATGATAGTTGTTAGCCAGAAAGGCTTTGTTCAAGGAAGACACATATTGGATGCTACTATTTTCACACATGAGGTATTACAATCTATGGACTTAAGCATGAAACAAGGTATGGCTCTCAAACTTGATATCTTGAAGGCTTATGATCGTGTCTCTTGGCCATTCCTCTTTGACATGCTTTAAAATTTTGGGTTAAAAGGAATATTTCTTAACTTAATAATATCTTATGTTACAACTCCAAAATACTCGGTTCTAGTTAATGGTGTTCCTAAAGGCTACTTCTCCTGTGGAAGAGGATTAAGACTAGGTGATCCTCTTTCACCATATATTTTTGTAATTATGGCTGAAGCACTAGGAAGAAACATTAAAAAAAAAATTAATAATAAATAGTTGAAAGGGTTTAAAGCTACTTCCTCACTACCTCTTGCCTCTCATCAATAATTTTTCGATGACACTATTATTTTTGGGGAGGCTTCAGTCTTGGAAGCTAGACAGTGGAAAGATATCCTGGACAAATATGCCAAAGTTCTGGGCCAGTATACTAATTATCATAAAATCAAGATCTATTTCTTCAACATTGTCCAAACTATTAAAGAGAGAGTGATAAACATAATTAGATGCTAGGAATTTGATCTCTTGACTACTTACCTTGGCCTTCCACGAA